>JARQOC010000002.1:176463716-176945170 GCA_033576535.1 Allobates femoralis
TTCCTTAGTTCCACAGAGAATTTAGTTAAAAGAGTCATATAAAAATCCCATTATCTGATAAGGGATACAGTGAGATTATCTAAGTGTAGCATTTATAATCAAGTGATCACCTAATTTTAGGTGACTATATGTGTATGTAACACCTGCAAAGTGCAAAAATCAATCCGGGTGACTATGTGACAAACCCATATGAAGACGTGATAAACTGTATAGTTGGCAATCAAGGTGTTAAAAAAAACCAAAGTGCAGGTAAAGTGCAACGTAATAAATATACATGTCTTGATCTTTAAGGTGCTAAATACAGCGATAAAACACAGGACAAACCAAATATGTGCATAAAACCAATATCTATCATCCAGTGTAGGCTATAGTGCTGGACAATGGTGCAAAATAGAATGTGTCAAAATGATAAAGTGCTTTAGTGAATCTTAAAACAGTAGGATAAAAATATTCACAGAACAACAAGGGATTTAACCCCTTAGTGACGGAGCCAATTTCCACCTTAATGACCAGACCTTTTTTGTAATTCTGACCACTCTCCCTTTATGAGGTTATATCTCCGGAACGCTTCAACGGATCCTAGCGATTCTGAGAGTGTTTTTTCGTGACATATTTGGCTTCATGTTAGTATTAAATTTTGGTCGACAATTTTTGTGTTTATTTGTGAAAATATAAAATAATTGGCAAAAATTTTGAAAATTTGACAATTTTCAAATTTGTAATTTTTATTCTGTTGAACCAGAGAGTTATGTGACACAAAATAGTTAATAAATAACATTTCCCACACTTTACATCAGCACAATTTTGGGAAAACATTTTTTTTGGTTAGGACGTTATAAGGGTTCAAAGTTCATCAGCAATTTTTCATTTTTCCAGCAAAATTTACATAACCTTTTTTTTAGTGACCACATCACATTGAAGTCCTTTGAGGGGTGTACATGACAGAAAACACCCAAAAGTGACACCATCCGAAACTCACCCCCAGTACTCAAAACTACATTCAAGAAAATGATTAACCCTTCAGGTGTTTCACAGGAACTAAAGCAACGTGGAAACAAAAAATGGCCATTTTAATTTTTCCAACAAAAATGTTCTTTTAGCCTCAATTTTTTCATTTTCACATAGGCAACAGGATAGAATGCATCCTAAAATTTGGGGCCAATTTCTCCTGAGTACACAGATACCTCATATGTGGTCATAAACCACTGTTTGGGCGCACGGCAGGGCTCAGAAGGGAAGAAGTGCAATTTGACTTTTGGAGCTAATTTACCATTCAAAAAGTGAAATGGCGCGCCTTCTCTTCTGAGCCCTACCGTGCGCCCAAACAGTGGTTTATGACCACATATGAGGTATCGGTGTACTCAGGAGAAATTGGCCAACAAATTTTAGGATGCGTTTTATCCTGTTGCTCATGTGAAAATGAAAAAATTGAGGACAAAAGAACATTTTTGTGAAAAAAAAGTACTTTTTCATTTTTACGGATCAATTTGTAAAGCCCCAGAGGGTTCAAAGTGCTCACTATGCATCTAGATAAGTTCCTTGGGGGGTCTAGTTTCCAAAATGGGGTCACTTGTGGGGGAGCTCCAATGTTTAGGCACACAGGGGCTCTCCATACGCGACATGGTGTCCGCTAACAATTTGAATGGAAAATTAGCTCCAATTGTTAGCGGACACCATGTCACGTATGGAGAGCCCCTGTGTGCCTAAACATTGTAGCTCCCCCACAAGTGACCCCATTTTGGAAACGAGACCTCTCAAGGAACTTATCTAGATTGGTGGTGAGCACTTCGAACCCCCAGGTGCTTCACAAACTGATCCGTAAAAATGAAAAAGTACTTTTTTTCACAATTTTCTTTTTTTCCTTTTTACAGACTAATTTGTGAAGCACTTGGGGGTTGAAAGTGCTCACTATGCATCAAGATATGTTCCTTGGGGGGTCTAGTTTCCAAAATGTGGTCACTTGTGGGGGAGCTCCAATGTTTAGGCACACAGGGGCTCTCCATATGCGACATGGTGTCCGCTAACAATTTGAATGGAAAATTAGCTCCAATAGTTAGCGGACACCATGTCGCATATGGGGAGCCCCTATGTGCCTAAACATTGGAGCTCCCGCACAAGTCACCCCATTTTGGAAACTAGACACCTCAAGGATTATATCTAGGGGTATAGTGAGCATTTGGAACCTACAGCTACTTCACAGAATTTGATAATGTCATATTGAACATTTTCTTTTTTTCACACAATTTCTCACTTTTAGAGCATGTGCACAAGATACGGAGACACCGTGTCCTGGTTGTCTCCTCCCCTGCATTTTTATTTAGTATTTCTTTATTAAATTTAAAAAAAAAACGACGTGGGGCTTCGCCATATTTTTGGTCCTGCCAGGTACAGCAGGCAGCTATGGGCTGCCACCAACCCCTTCTGCCTAGTTTTACCTGGCTGGAAACCAAAAATATAGGGAAGTCCCTTTTTTTTTTTTTTTTTAAATTATTTCATGAAATAATTTTTAAAAAAAATCGCGTGGGCTTCGCCATATTTTTGGGCCAGCCAGGTACAACTAGGCAGCTGGGGGCTGGAATCCTCAGCGTAGGGAGGCCCAAGCTTTCTGGGCCCCCCCGCTGCGAATTGCAGCCCGCAGCCGCCCCAGAAAATGGCGCATTCATAGAAGCGCCATTTTCTGGCGCTGTATCCAGCTCTTCCAGCTGCCGTGTAGCGGTGGCAGACTGGGTAATAAGGGGTTAATGCCAGCTTTTTCTCAGTTGGTACTAAGCCCGAGATTCATAACGTCTGGCCAATATTAGACCGGACCATTAGGAATCTCTAGTAATTTGTAAAAAAGACACAAGACAGAGAAAAATATTTTTATTAGAAAAAAAACACAAACACTACTTGGACTCCATCTTTATTATTCTTTGATGTCCGACATAGTCCAGTGGGAAGGTCCGACATAGTCCAGCGGGAGGTCCCGTGACGATTCTCAGTTTTATAGCATATGGGGCATCCCCCATATGCTATAAAAGCAGGTTCATTGTCAGGAGGATGACAGGTCATGAACTCAGTGAGTTCTTGACCTATCAGAATCCTCGGGTCACAAGGGGTTAACTGTGCTCTTCATGGTGGTCTCCACATCAGGTCAACATAAGTGGTGATCTATCAGGATCCTGGGATCCCGTAGGGATCCTGGGATCACCACTGATGGTGATCTGATGTGGAGATCACCATGAAGAGCACAGTTAACAAGGGGTTAACTGTGCTTTCATGGTGGTCTCCACATCAGATTACCATCAGTGGTGATCTATCAGGATCCTGGGATCCCACAGGGATCCTGGGATCACCACTGATGGTGATCTGATGTGGAGATCACCATGAAGAGCACAGTTAACAAGGGGTTAACTGTGCTGTTCATGGTGGTCTCCACATCAGATCACCATCAGTGGTGATCTATCAGGATCCTGGGATCCCATAGGGATTCCTGGGATCACCACTTATGGTGATCTGATGTGGAGACCACCATGAACAGCACAGTTAACCCCTTGTGACCCGAGGATTCTGATAGGTCATGAACTCACTGAGTTCATGACCTGTCATTCCCTGGGCCGCACAGCAGGGGTTAACAGCGGCGCGCCCGTGCGTCGCACCCAGGGTGCGCGCACAAAGGAGGCGCGCGCCGCAGAAGACAGCAGCAGGAGCCGCCGGCAGGGAAGCCCCCAGGACCGCAGGACCCCGGGACCGGAATCAAGATCGTTGGTAGGTAAGAGTGGTGAGGGGGGGATTTACTGGGGCACGGGGGGGGGGGCCTGCAACAGTTTAGAGGCGGCAGGGCCGGCACATGGACTTTGGGGATAAGGTACCGGACAAAGGGCATCGGGGGAGGGGGCGGGGGGTGCCCGGAGGCCGGGGGATGCCCGGAGGCTGGGGGATGCCTGAAGGGGACTATGGAGCACCGGGGGAGGACATTCCCATGCAGCCTGACATGTGTGACATGTCAGGCTAGCATGGAGATGCAGGGGAGGCAGCGCACCGCCCCATTTTTTCATTGGCAGGGGGGGATGGAGGTGTGGGGGGGTGATCTCCGGCACAGGGGTTTTTGGGGGCCTTAGGGGTTAATGGATCACTTTGATCCGACATGTGTTTTCATGTCGGATCAAAGTGAAAGCATTTTTTACAAAGCACTTTCACTTTTGTAATGTGATGATCGGTAATCGGTGTTTACCGGTCATCACATTACAGGTGCGGGTACAAAAACAGCTAATTACTAATCTCTAGGGTGTCAGCTACAATCGGTATGCTGACACCCTAGAGGTATTAGCTCAAGGGGCAGCGCTACAGGGCTTTTTCCTGGGGTACGTTACAGACGTACGCTAGGCTTTAGTACCCTTTTTTTCCGACGTCTGTAGACGTACGGCTGTCGTTAAGAAGTTAAAAAGAGAAACAAAAATTACATATCTCATGCTGGTGTATGAACAGGGCCGGCGTTAGGGGGGGGCAGACTGGGCACTCGCCCAGGGCCCCCACCCTCTGAAGGGCCCCCAGCAGGGTCCTACACTAATAATGTTGTTACAGGTTTTTCGGCTCTTCCCCGCTCTCCTTCACTGAGAGCAGTGCGCACTGAATATGACCACCATCTGCGGCCTCCTGCCGCTCACTCTGCGTGCTGACCGACACACTGCTGTTCCGATCAGCTGTTACCACGGTATCACTGCTCTGCACTGTTCCAGTCTTCAGTATTGCAGGAGGACGATGCTGCAGCTCAGCCTTACACTGATTGGTTAAACTACAGCCAATCAGTGTTAGTTTTGACTGCACTCTGTCCTTTGGATTAGTAGCACAGCTCATGCAGGGAGCTGTGCTGTGATTGGTGGAGCGCCGGTGAGCTGTGCTGTGATTGGTGGAACCCCTGCCTCCTCCTCTCTTCAATCACTGGCGCTATGATGAACAGAGGGAATCCATTTTCCCTCCTGCATCACTCTCTGGGCCAAAGTAAGTTACATTGGCTCCTCTGTTATTATTGTTCTTCAGAATGAGGGCCCCCAGTGTCTGCAGGGTCAGTGGGGGTGACACAGTATTGGAGTGGGCCTTCAGAAAGGAGAGAGTGAGGGCCCCCTGTACACAAATAAAAGGTTTGAATAAGGAAGCAGCATTCCCTCGGCTGCTCCACAGAGCCAGATACAGGAAAAGCTGCTGGAGCACTGCACTGTAGCTTTATATTAGTACTGTATACACTGCTATCCCTGGAGGGTGGGTGGGGGAGGGGTACCAGCACTGCTACATCACCCTGAGCACAGGCACTGGGGGGAAAATGTGAAGGCGGAACATGCTGCCTACTGAGTACTGCGCTAGGGTGTGCAGAGCTGCCTGATAATGAGAAGAAAGCTATTACACATTGCAAACACCTCTCTGCTGTGCACACACCATGTACACCTCATTTTCCAACAGATAGGAAATAACACTATGCATAATATGAGCATAGCAGAGCTCTGTGTGTGTGGTATCTAGCTACGAATTTATCATTCATCATCTATCGCTCTATCTATCTCTAATCTATGTATGTATCATTTTTCGGCTCTCCTGTGTGGTGTAGTATATAGGGGAGCTGTCAGCTCTCCTGTGTGGTGTAGTATATAGAGGATCTGTTGTCTCTCCTGTGTGGAGTAGTATATAGAGGATCTGTCGTCTCTCCTGTGCGGTGTAGTATATAGAGGATCGGTCATCTCTCCTGTGCGGTGTAGTATATAGACGATCTGTCAGCTCTCCTGTGTAGTGTACTATATAGATGATCTGTCAGCTCTCCTGTGTGGTGTACTATATAGAGGATCTGTCAGCTCTCCTGTGTGGTGTAGATATAGGATCTGTCAGCTCTCCTTGTGTGTAGTATAAGAGTAGCGTTGTCCTCTCCTGTGTGGTGTAGTATATAGAGGAGCTGTCAGCTCTCCTGTGTGGTGTAGTATATGTCTTCTGATGATGATTCTCCTGATGCCAGTGAAATCACATTGACTGAGCAGCTCCTTCTTTTCCACTCTGCTCTGTCAGGGGAGCATAACTGCTGATGTCATTCAGATTGACAGACAGCTCCCTGATACCTAACTGTGGGGATCTGGCTGTCAATCAGCAAGACTTTTCGGCAGTGACACTCTTCAGATGCTGCAGATTCATGAAGAGTTGTATATCTCTTCATAAGCCAGGGAGATCTGACCTCAGCATGCCACCTCATCAAAATTGGCGTTAAAAACGCTAATTTTTCATAAATTGGGTCCATTTTGTATGACCGTATACTACAAAAAAATATTTGCGCATTTTGCTGTACAATTGGTGTTCTTCTATTATTATCATATTGAAGATATAGCATCATGGTCGTCCCCAAGAATGATTGTCTCTGGTGGGCCCAAGGTTCTTCAGTCCAGCGCTGTATAAATATATATTAGTTGTGTGTAGTATATAGTGTAAACTGATGTGTATATACTGATGTGTAGTACTGGTTTGTACTACATAGTGTATACTGGTGTGTCATATATAGTCAGCACAGGAGGCGAGTATAGAGTCTTATTTTTAACTGTGGGAAACAAGTGATATAAGAAGGGCTTGTTCTAATAGTGGAAATTTCCTTTACTAAATGAAGCTGCTGGAGTAATATTCACCCACTTCATTAATTAGGAAATGTACAAGCCCCGTGATAATCCAACACAAATGTACGCACATACACACTATATACACAGAACATACACATTATATAGAATATTGTATATACGCTGTGCGCCTATTAATTAAGTGGGTGAAAATTACTCCAGCAGGTTCATTAATTAAGACTGGCCATGCACAGCGTGTCTTAATAAATCAGGACCATTGTTCTCGGCAGCACATCACCTGGTGTAAACAGGAGAAGTGCTGCTGATAACACGATCTGTATGGGGACACAATGATTTATTATTGACTGTTCAAACCCTTTGATCTATCAGTGATCTTCCTATCCCCGATGATCTATTAGTGATCATCCTATCCCTACTGATCTTTCTCAGCCTGTGTGAGGAGCGTACACAAGCGCAGGATGGACTTTACTATAGCGATGGCGTCATTTAAAGGTCTGAATCGGTTTCAGTAAATACAACTCAAATGTTTGTGTTTGATGGTGCAATTTGTTAGCAGATGGGGCCCCACTTTTAACTTGTGCCCAGGGCCCAACTTTGTCTAAAACCGGCCCTGTGTATGAATGCAGTATATATAACACCAATTAATATCAAAGGAAATGTTTACCCAGTATGTAGTTATGCACCTCATATTAGGTCAAAAAGCAGGTCATAAATGACAAACTTTATAAGGTATAGAGTGCATTTGGAAAACGTGGCTAAACACTGCTCACAATTCCTGCATGTGATATACAAAGTGCAATTCAATCAGTCTGGAGGATTTATACTGAAACAACAGGTATATAAAAGATCTTAAGAAAGAGCTCTGGGTATATAGGTCATAGAGAATAGACAGGTGGCTCGCTCTAAATACCACCTATACAGAATCCAATAGCTGAAAGGGGTCAATAAAAGAAAGCAGTCCTGTTGCGTTTCGCCGTAGCTTCTTCTCCGAGGGTGCAGCTGAGAGGAGGTATGCGTTTAAATAGCCGCTCCACTCCCTGTACAGAGCGGCGCTCGCTTCCTCTAGTGCGGGACTGGAACTTGCCGGCTTGGTGTCCGATGTCACTTCCCATCACCACCCACCAGACGCATTATGGGAGGCGGGGAAGAGAAGCGTTTGGACACGTTGCCAGGGAGACCGATCAGCCGGTCAGGGAAGCGAGCGCTCGTAACCAGTATGTGCCGCTTAGACTGGAGCCGTGGTGAAAGCAGCATTAACTCCTTGCTTACTGGGTCTGCTTTCACCGCGGCTCCTCTATGTGCCGCTCATACTGGAGCCACACTGACATGGGCACCGATCATCATTGCTATAGTTACCGCTCATTTGGTTACTATGGTAACTGTGTCAGCGGTGACATCACGGCTTACCACCCCCAGTCAGTGATGATACAGCACAGGGGTCCTTAACTACCCTGTCTCTGCAGCCATGGATTAATTATACTAACTATCCCTCTATTAATAGTGCAGATGTTAAGGGCCCGTTCCACGCTATAATATCGTCAACGATATCATTTGTACGTCACAGCTTTTTAGGTAGAGCAACGACGTCGTAACGATGTTGTTGCGTATGACAAGTAGAAACGATCAACTATAAGTCAGCTGAATGTTCATTAGAGGTTTGTGATCAGGACCTTAAATCAAGCAATGATCGTCTGTTCCAACCTGCAGCATTGGTGTTTGTGACACCTTGATAACGATGTCGTTAACGACCTCGCCTATTTAGACCTGGAGGACGTAGGCGATCAAACGACCGCAAGTATCGTTCACTTGTTGAGGAATTGTTGCTGTGTCGTTAAAGATATCTGTACGTGTGACATATCACTAGCGATTATTGAACAACGTTCAAGCGATCTAGGTCAAGTCGTATCGTTGGTCGGATCGTTCGACCATAAAGCATGGAACCCAGGCTTAAGTCATATTAAAAAGCTTGTTAAACACTCAAATATGACTTTTAGGATTGCTAGTGTGGCGCCCTACTCACGCAGATAGCCACAGTCTTCCCTACTGCACAGCTGGGTTTCCACAGCAGATACCTACTACATGCAACACCTTCCACCCCGACACAGTAGGGGGAGCTAGACTCACTGACTGTAGGCGAGGTCCCCTATAAATACTGCTGCTGGTGGAGGAGTTAGGTAGAGTGTGTAGACGGTAGGAGAGCTGCGAAGACGTCCTGGTGCTCGGTGCCGCGGTTAGGCCCGAACCAGTGACCCGGAGTGGCCATTCTGCCATTCAGCCAAGCCTAGGAGTGGGGACAAAAGGCACGGAGCTTTACCAAGGGAGCAGAGAAACTAGTGGAAGTTTGCCCAAGACGTACCGGACTTCGGGGATCAACACCTGCAGGATCACTCTAGGAGTGCAGAAAACCTCGGCACACCGTGGAGACTTTAGTCACCCGGTCCCCCTGCGTACCGAACAAAAGAGTGCCAGACACCGTGTGGAATAACACAGCAGTGATCAGAGAGGGTAACCCGTGCACCGCGCAGGAGGAGAGAGAGAGGACCAGAGAAAGTGAGGAGGCCCGTCGTGTTGTATAAAGACAGGGCTTCGGTGACAGCAGGCAACCTGAGGAGGACTTATACCCACTGGCTGTGGAGACTCACTGTGCACCTGGTCACCCAACAGTGCTCTGGACATCGTTACCTGCGAACACCATCAGTAAAAGGTAAAAGAGACTTCTTCAGAGTGTGTGTGTTATTCCTCTCCATCCCCAGCCTCCCTATAGACAGCCTTACTGCTTCTTACCCTGGCCTCAAGTCCCACTCCAAGCTGCCCCCTTAATCTATGCTGCCCCGGAGGCCCAGCTTCACCTGTAGGGAGCTTTGCCATTCTTTCCGCAATACCATCGCCCTCCCGAGGACTGTGGCGGCGCTGGTGACCCATAACCAGGTACTACAGGTGGCGTCATGAGACAACAACTCTTTTCCTTGTACATAATCCCTCTGAAGTGTCTCCCAGGCCATGGGCTCAGGCACCGCCACCAGTGACATCTCTGTGAACCCCTCTGAGCCTGATACCCGGGTACTCCCTGGGCCTGGGGCTCCACACTACCTTTATTAGGTGGCACTAGAGTTCATCTACTTCCTCTCTGAAGTGATAATTTGTATCTTTCATTTGAAACTGATCGAGGAAGCAAATCATTTATCCTTTACAAATGAAAGAAAAACAAGATGGCTAAATAGCAATCAGTTAATGGTTCATTCTCCATAGACTCCAATGTTAAAACAATGGATCCTGCAGAAATCAATGTTTTCAAAACGGACGAAAAAGTTCTGTTTGCTAACGGATCTCTGCAGGATCTGTACTAAGCAGTAACTGGAAGACAACAGACAAGGCACACATAGGGTTTACCTGTGGCAAAATAATAGCAAGCAATGTGATTTTTGCTCAACCTAAGAGGTTGTGAAGAGTCCCAGCACTATCCACACATTTGAGATCTTGTGATATCTTATGCTCATGGTATGCAGCAGTCCGCCCGGGTATAAACAATCCAGATATTCCAGGTATAGGAAAGAGGATTTTAATTACTGTGCTCCTGTTTACATCAATCAAATAAACTCTTTGGACACAAGATTATTAAGTCTTTGTGTAATTTATTCTCTATGCATTTCAGGGCCTGTATGCTCCTTCTTCAGGAGTTCACAAGATCTACATACAGGGGCATACAGGAACTGAAACACATAGAGAATAAAGCACACAAAGACTTAATAATCTTGTGTCCAAATAGTTTATTCGATTGATATAAATGGGAAAATCCCTTTCCTATACCTGGAATATCTGGATCTGTTCTAATAGATGATTACTGGATGTAGGGATAAAGGGTTAAAAACCACGCTGCCGTATTCCAAAAGACATCCGATATTAAATACGGTAATAAATCAATACCTTGATTTAAAATACAGACATCTGATGTCTTTTGAAATATGGCAGTGTGGTTTTTAACCCTTTATCTATCTCATCCTATATGCGTTTTTCAATAAAGCAGCATGTCCGTTCTTTCAGCATTTTTGCAGCTTTTTTTCACCACAGAAAGGAATGAGAAAGTGCAAAGATGCACCTGCATTTTTAAAGCTTTCATGGTAAAATGGAAGTAACTTTATTTAAACATGTACTGTAGACAAATTACACCAAAAACGCAGCAGAAAAACGCAACAAAAAACACAACAGGTTTTGCTGCATAAAAAAAGCAACATGTGAACATGTTCTACTTTCCATACACTTTCCCCCTCCCTGCTTGTGTGACCGGTCACAGCTTTCTGTTACTTACATTCTGATTGAAGGAGTTTCCAGGCAGGAGTGGCAGCGCCATGATGATCAGCAGTCCGGGCTCACACTGATCTGCTGCCACCATGGAGACGGCTTTGTTTCTCTGCTGTCACCTAGTGACTGTCTATTCATGTGGTGGCAGCTTTTTCATTTTTTTTTCTTCGTATGCAACTTTATTCAACAGATAATTGCGTTCACCTGTAACACAAGCTGACAAACATCAATGTGCAACATCCTGATCAACTACCAAGAAATACCAATGTCAGGGGAGCAGATAGTATTACAGCTAGGACATTTCTTCACAGCTTAATGGCCACTTTACACGCGGCTACATTTCTAGGTGGCTACAGGTAACTTACTGGTTGCAGTGAAATCATGGAGACAAGGTTCTATCTTGTTGCTGTGTACAAATGGAATAATGTCTTCATGATTTCACTGCAGCCAGTAAGTTACCTGTGGATAAGCTAGAAATGTAGCCGCGTGTAAAGTGGCCATTACTGTTACCTATTTGTCAATGAAGTTACAAAAGGGTTATTTATTAAAGGGAATCTGTCAGCAGGTTTTTGCTACCTCATGTGAGGGCAGAATTATGTAGGCAAAGAGACCCTGAATCAAATGATGTATCACTCAGATTACTGCATGCAGTGGTTCTGACACAATGAGAGTTTTTAGATTTATCAAGAGCTGAGAGAGCTGTCCCCGCCCACACCAAACTCTCTATGTACATTTATATAGACCGTGAGCTGCTAATCACTACAGGGGGTGTACCGGACTAGCTGACCTAGTACAGCGATGATAATCTCCTGAAGCTAAAACAAACATTGCAGGTAAACAACAGCACACAGTGTGATAAGACACACATTGCTGAAATCTGGCTGTTAACCTTACAGAATGCTATATTTAGGTTAGATTGCAAAAACTTGCTGATAGATTCCCTTTAAGGCTTTTGTGCAGGTTTTCTTGCATCTCTATATAAACTGTGCCCAGTCTATCATTCTATGACATAGGGTAGGGTCACATTTCAGGTTTTTTTTACAAAATCCTGATCCGGTTTTGAGCTTTCAAAAAGCTCAAAACCGGACCAGGAAACGCTCCTCATAGGAGCCAATGCAAAACACCGGATGGCTTCACAAGCCATCCGGTGGCCGGATCCGGCACTGCTGCCTGCGTTAAAAATCATGCAGGCAGCAGTTTTCGCAGCGTTTCCCTGGACCGCACAGCAGTTTCCAGATGGCTCAGGATGTGTAATGAGGGGGCGGAGGCTGCCGCAAACAGCCCCGCCCATGGATTGCCTACACCACAGCCGACAAGAACACGTAAATATGAGATAAAAGCAATATTTTAATACATCTTTTTACCCATATACAGGAATCACTATACAAGAGGGGTGCAGGCTGGAGGTGTGGGGACTTGCACTTGGGGGCAAGTGTACTAGAAGCCCACCGGAGTGGCCGGCCGTTCTCTAGGGGGGTCTAAGCCCCCCCTAGAGAACTCAAACATTACTTTACTTTGTAAATTGAACTCTTTACTAGTCATAGTACAGTTTGCTTATCCCGGCAATAGCCGGGATACGCAAACTATGCAGTTACCGGATGGCTCAGGATTACACATCCTGAGCCATCCGGAAACTGCAGTGCGGTATTCAGCACACATTTTCGGAGGAAAATGTGTGTGACCAGCATTGCGTTCACCGCATCCGGATCCGGATGCGGTGAATGCAATTCATGTCTGAAATGTGACCCTACCCATACTGATAAAAATGGAATGAGGCACAAGAACGGACTTACTAAAGCCCACTCAGCTTCTGCCACATTGTATAAATGCCTAATAAAAAAAAATGCAGATCTCCACCCTGCCCTGTATCAGTGTAGGAAAAATAGCCATAATAGACACAGAGGTCAACTAAAGCTCTATAACCTGGAAATGCTTACCATTTAATGAGACTCTGTAGCCCCTCACACATTAGTCCACATGTAGAGTGTAACTACAGGTGCATCTCAATAAATTAGAACAGTGATGGCGAACCTATGGCACGCGTGCCAGGGGTGGCACGCAGAGCCGCCTCCGCTGGCACGCGGCCTCACCACTACACTGCTGCTTTGATCTGCCGGCGCGCGCTATGGCGCCGGCAGATCAAAGCTGTGTCGGAGCAGAGGAGACATTTCTCCTCTCTCTGACACTCTTCCTAGCCCCGCCCTCCCAGCCAGCGTCATGTGACAGCAGTTATGTGACGCGCCCGGCGTCACGTGACCGCACTCAGCGCGGGTCGGGAGGAGAAGACACTGCAGAAGATGTCTGGAGAAGAAACTGCAGCAGGAAGGTGAGTATGACTTTTTTTTATTTTTTTCTATTTACAGCAGGATGGGGCATTACTAAGGGCGGCAGGATGGGGCATTACTAAGGGCGGCAGGATGGGGCATTACTAAGGGGGGCAGGATGGGGCATTACTAAGGGGGGCAGGATGGGGCATATTACTCTGCTGGGGGCAGGATGGGGCATTACTAAGGGGCAGGATGGGGCATATTACTCTGCTGGGGGCAGGAAGGGGCATTACTAAGGGGGGCAGGATGGGGCATATTACTCTGCTGGGGGCAGGATGGGGCATTACTAAGGGGGCAGGATGGGGCATTACTAAGGGGGGCAGGATGGGGCATATTACTCTGTCGGGGGCAGGATGCGGCATATTGCTCTGCTGGGGGCAGGATGGGGCATTACTAAGGGGGGCAGGATGGGGCATATTAATCTGATGGGGGCAGGATGGGGCATTACTAAGGGGGCAGGATGGGGTTTATTACTCTGCTGGGGGCAGGATGGGGCAATAGTAACAGGGGGCAGGATGGGGCATATTATGTGATGGGGCATATTATTATGTGATGGGGGCTTATGGGGCATATTATTATGTGATGGGGGCTGATGGGGCATATTATTATGTGATGGGGGCTGATGGGGCATATTATTATGTGATTGGGCTGATGGGGCATATTATTATGTGATGGGGACTGATGGGGTATATTATTATGTAATGGGGCTGATGGGGCATATTATTATGTAATGGGGCTGATGGGGCATATTATTATGTAATGGGGCTGATGGGGCATATTACTATGTGATGTGGGCAGGATGTGGCAGATTAATATGTGATGGGGACAAGGATGGGGCAGATTACTATGTGATGGGGTCAAGGATAGGGCAATACTACCAGGTGGCAAGATGGGGCATATTACTATGTGATGGGGACAAGGATGGGGCACATTACTGCTGGATGGGGCATATTACTGCAACGGGACAAGAATGGGTGATATTGGTGCAGGATGGGGCATATTACTGCATAGGGCCAAGGATGAGGCACATTAGTGCAGGATGGGGCATATTACTGTAAAGGAATAAGGATGGGGCATATTACCGTGTTTCCCCGAAAGTAGGGCGCCCCCGAAAGTAAGGCCGGTTTTAGGGGGGTCGGGTAATGTAAGGCATACCCCGAAAGTAAGACAGTGTCTTACTTTCGGGGAAACACGGTATATACAACAGCAGCCCCAATTGTGTATACAGCTCCAGCCCTCCCATGAGTATACAGGCCCCCCCCTTGCTGCCGCCGCCACCAACCTGTAAAGTAAAATATCATTCTACTTATCCCCTCCGGTGTCCCGCTGCTGTTCCCGCCCGCCATCACGCTCTTCCGTCTTCATCCGGCTTTATCCGACTTCCTTCTCCGGCGCACAGACTGAAGTCATTGTCTGTGCGCCGGAGATGGAAGACAGATGAAGGCGAAGGAGCGTGATAGTGGCGGGACAGCAGCGGGACACCGGCGGTGATAAGTAGAATGATATTTTACTTTACAGGTTCGCGGCAGCAAGGGGGGGGGCTGCAGCTGTATACACCACTGGGGGCTGCAGCTGTATACACCACTGGGGGCTGCAGCTGTATACAACACTGGGGGCTGCAGCTGTATACATCACTGGGCGCTGCAGCTGTATACACCACTGGGGCTGCTGCTGTAACACTGCTGGGGCCTGTATATACCACTGGGGAGGTTGCTGTATACCACACTGCTGGGGGCTGTATTTTATGGTTAAAACAAAAATCAACAATTATTTTCCCAATATAAGACATACCCCGAAAGTAAGACATAGTGGGACTTTTTGGGGTAAAAAAAATGTAAGACAGTGTCTTACTTTCGGGGAAACACGGTAATGGCAAGTGGGCAAGGATGAAACACATAACTGCAGGATGGGGCATATTACTTCAAGGAGACACGGATGGGGCATATTACTGCAAGGGGAGAAGGATAGGGCATTACTGCAGGATGGGGCATATTACTGCAACGGGACAAGAATGGGTGATATTGGTGCAGGATGGGGCATATTACTGCATAGGGCCAAGGATGAGGCACATTAGTGCAGGATGGGGCATATTACTGTAAAGGAATAAGGATGGGGCATATTACCGTGTTTCCCCGAAAGTAGGGCGCCCCCGAAAGTAAGGCATGGTGCCGGTTTTAGGGGGGTCGGGTAATGTAAGGCATACCCCGAAAGTAAGACAGTGTCTTACTTTCGGGGAAACACGGTATATACAACAGCAGCCCCAATTGTGTATACAGCTCCAGCCCCCCCATGAGTATACAGGCCCCCCCCCTTGCTGCCGCCGCCACCAACCTGTAAAGTAAAATATCATTCTACTTATCCCCTCCGGTGTCCCGCTGCTGTCCCGCCGCCATCACGCTCTTCCGTCTTCATCCGGCTTTATCCGACTTTCTTCTCCGGCGCACAGACTGAAGTCATTGTCTGTGCGCCGGAGATGGAAGACAGATGAAGGCGAAGGAGCGTGATAGTGGCGGGACAGCAGCGGGACACCGGCGGTGATAAGTAGAATGATATTTTACTTTACAGGTTCGCGGCAGCAAGGGGGGGGGGCTGTAAGTAGATATATCTACATTTCAGGCGTATCCCACGGGGCATGCAGCTGTTACCACTGGGGGCGTCGGCCTGTATACATCACGGGGCTCAGCTGTATACACCACTGGGGCTGCTGACAGCGCTGTATATACACTGGAGGTTGCTGTATACACCTGTGGGGGATGGCAAAGACAATTTTAATAAGCATACGAAGTAGCTGTATGGCTTGGGAAAAATCGACACTGGGGCACTGAAACGTAAATGGTATTACACACGTGGGCGGCTATGAAACAATAAGCAGATGGGGCATATACTACCAGACATGGGGGCATATTACTCAGGGAACAGCATGGCATACTGGTGGTGCACTGTATACACCAACTGGGAAGTGGCATTGAATACCAGGTGGGCTATGCAAGGTAAATACATACATTTGAGGCGGATGAGGAACATACTCAGGGCAAGGATGAACAATGTTACCAGGGGAAGGATGGATATACAAGGGGATAAGGATAAACAGAAAATTACTACAAGGGGATAGGATAGGAAATGACTGGGCAAGGAAGGGAGGTCGATGAAAACTGACAGGAGAGGGTCAGGAGTGACACAAACTGCAAGGGAGAGGGTCAGGATGGAGGCCATAAATGTATGGGAGATGGTCAGGATGGATCATATAGCTAGGAGAGGATCAGAATGGAGCACATAGCTAGAAGGAGAGGATCAGAATGGAGCACGTAGCTAGAAGGAGAGGATTAGGATGGAGAACATAGTTAGAAGGAGAGGGTCAGGATGGAGCACGTAACTACAAGGAGAGGGTCAGGATGGAGCACGTAACTACAAGGAAAGGGTCAGGATGGAGCACATTACTGCAAGGAGAGGGTCAGGATGGAGCACATTACTGCAAGGAGAGGGTCAGGATGGAGCACCTAACTGCAAACAGAGGGTCAGGATGGATCACATTGCTACAAGGAGAAGATCAGGATGGAGCACATTGCTACAAGAAGAAGATCAGGATGGAGCACATAACTGCAAAGAGAGGTTTGGGATGGAGCACATTACTGCAAGGAGAGGGTCAGGATGGAGCACATTACTGCAAGGAGAGGGTCAGGATGGAGCACATTACTGGAAGGAGAGGGTCAGGATGGAGCACATTACTGCAAGGAGAGGGTCAGGATGGAGCACATTACTGCAAGGAGAGGGTCAGGATGGAGCACATTACTGCAAGGAGAGGGTCAGGATGGAGCACATAGCTACAAGGAGAGGGTCAGGATGGAGCACATAGCTACAAGGAGAGGGTCAGGATGGAGCACATAGCTACAAGGAGAGGGTTAGGATGGAGCACATAGCTACAAGGAGAGGGTCAGGATGGAGCACATTACTGCAAGGAAAGGGACCAGGATTTCAGCATGAAATCTGCTTGCATTACATGATAAAATCTATCTCCTATCTGTCTAATATTCTGCATTTTTTCCATACAGATCAATCCACCTGCTGTTTCTAGAAAGGGCAGTGGCAGCGGCTCAGCTTCAATGTGCAGTACACATGAGCTGGATGACCACTGCTGAAGAGAAGAGAAGACTGAAAAGGTAAGTTTAAAATCAATTAATTGTTAAAATAATTGAATTGATCATCAATGTTTCAGGACTACAAGCACTGCACAGGGAAGAGAGAAGGCAACCGCTGGCTCTCCCCCTGTGCAGCGCTTGTGATACCACTCCTGCTGTAATTTAGGTTATATAATCGTGTTGGCACTTCGCCATAAATAATTTCGTTTTGGGTTGCGGTTTGGGCACTCGGCCTCAGAAAGTTTCGCTATCACTGAATTAGAATATCATCAAAAAGATGATTTATTTCAGTAATTCAATACATAAAGTGAAACACATATATTATATAGAGTCATTACAGAGTGATAATCTATTTCAAGTATTTATTTCTGTTAATGTTGATGATTATGGCTTACAGCCAATGAAAACCCAAAAGTCATTATCTCAGAAAATTAGAATATTATATAAGACCAACTGAAATGATGATTTTTAACTCATAAATGTTGGCCTAATGAAAAGTATGTACAGTAAATGCATTCAGTACTTGGTCAGGGCTCCTTTAGTATGAATTACTGTATCAATGCGGCATGGCATGGAGGTGATTATCCTGTGGCACTGCTGAGGTGTTATGGAAGCCCAGGTCTCTTTGATAGCAGCCTTCAGCTTGTCTGTATTGTTTGGTCTGGTGTCTCTGATCTTCCTCTTGACAATACCCCATATTTTCTCTAGAATTTAGGTCAGGCAAGTTTGCTGGCCAATCAAGCACAGTGATACTCCGGTTATTAAACCAGGTATTGGTACGTTTGGCAATATGGACAGGTGCCATCTCCTGCTGGAAAATGAAATCTCCATCTACAAAAAGCTTGTCGGCAGAGGGAAGCATGAAGTGATCTAAAATGTCCTGGTAGACGGCAGCGCTGAATTTGGTCTTGATAAAACACTATTGACCTACACCAGCAGTTGGCATGGCTCCCCAAACCATCACTGATTGTGGAAAGTTCACACTAGACCTCAAGCAGCTTGGCTTGTGGCCTCTCCACTCTTCCTCCAGACTCTGGGACCTTGATTTCCAATGACCATTTGCAAAAATTGAATTATTCTTACCGTTAATTCGGTTTCTAGGAACCTTCCACGACAGCATAGGAGGTTGCCTCTCCATGCCCTAATTGGGACAGGAAGCACAAGAGAGGTTACAAGGACCCTCCCACCTCCCATTAGCCAGTGTCTTACAAAGAACCATAGCATGAGAGTAATAATAACAGTAACACATTCCAGGAATAATTCAAGGAATATAGGGAGGCAATTAAGTGCTGTCGTGGAAGGTTCCTAGAAACCGAATTAACGGTAAGAATAATTCAATTTTCTCTAGTCACCTTCCACGACAGCATAGGAGGGATACCAACGATTAATACCTAGGGTGGGACTACAGTCTGCAAGACTATCCTGCCAAAAGCCAAAGCCCCATTGGAAGCCAGGGCCTAACGGTAAGGCATTGTGAAGCATGCAATGAACACCTGGAAGCAGCCTAGCAAAACTGCTCCGGAGAAGCCCCAGCCCGTCCCCCCAGGAGACAGAGGGAAAACCGGTGGAATGAGCAAGAACAGCTGGGAAAGAAAGGATTCCGTAAAGGCATTCCGAAACCAGGAGGTGAAAGTACATATAGTCACTGTCACGCCCGTACGTAGACAACAGGGCCGGACAAAGATAGTGTTCCACACGCCAGGGCGCCCCCACGCCAGAGCACTGCACCCGGACAACAAAGGAACGAAAATCCTCCTCCATAGGAGTCCACGGATGTTGACAAAAGGAAGGAAGAAACATCCACTGGGAGCGAAATAGCGAGACAACCTAGGGAAGAAACGAAGGGTCCAGGCGAAAGACAACGCCTTCATCCTGGACAGGAAGGACGGGTCCAGGACAGAAAAAGTCTGAAGCTCCCCAACACATCGGGCAGAAGCAAGTGCCAGCAGGAACGCCAACTTGGTAGACAACAACCGGCCATCACAGGAGGACAGTGGTCTACAGGGAGGGCGAGAAAGCCCAGTCAGGACAACGAGGACCCAGTAGGGTGGAAGAACCGGAGTCCATGGACAAATACAACCAGCAGACCCCAAGCATCGCTGAAGCCACCGAAGAATTGCCAAATAAGTGGCAAACACAGAACCGAGAGCCAAAACCGGCACGTACAAAGTGCAGGGGTGAAGACGCCAGCCCCCAAACCATGCCGAAGAAAACCCATCAACAAGAGAAAGTGGGTTGGAGGGGGAATAAGAACTGGAAGCATACTAGGAGGAAAGGCCGTCACACTGTCATGACAAAATGTATTAGTGACTGGTAGCGGAACACCAGCAAGGAGGCCACCAACTCTTCAGACAGGCCCAGAGCCCCCAACACAGGCCTCAGAACTCACAGCTAAGATGAGCTGCCGTGGATCTGGAAGGAACAGATGACCATGAGACAGCAAGCTGGGGTCCGGATGCAAAAGGACCGGTCCACAGACTGAGAGCGCCACGAGCAGGAGATACCAATACCACCTCGGCCAAAGAGGGGCCCCCAGGATAGTGTGGACTCCATCCTCCCAGACCTCCCCAGGAATCACATGAGAAGGGGGAGAAACATGAAGCCATAAGCTATAAGAAAACCCCCCTCCTGGGAGAAGGAGTTCCTTCCCCCCCTGGCCTCGACACGAGGGTTCAGGGAGAAACAGGAGGCTACTGTATGATTGGCCCAGGAGGCAAACAGGACGAGCCCCGGCATCCCAACTGGCGACCAGGGAACAGCACACCGCTTGGTCCAGGCTCCCCCTTCCCGGGTGGACGTCCCGGCGGCCGAGAAAACTGCCTGAAGGTAAAGGGATCCTTCCCAGGACAACAGAAGGAAGAGGAGGAACGAGGGCGGCCCAGAGGAAGAACCGAGAGGACATTGACGGGAGGGAGCCGAACCTTGTACTACCCAGGTGACAGAGGGGCGCCAACGTGGTGACAGCGGCCGAATACACTAGAACGGCAGATCCCCGCGAGCAGCAAGAAGGACCTCAACCACCGCACTCAGGTCCCGGCGAATCGAGGACCAGGAACTGACGGCGCAA
This sequence comes from Allobates femoralis, assembly GCA_033576535.1. NCBI lineage: Eukaryota > Metazoa > Chordata > Amphibia > Anura > Aromobatidae > Allobates > Allobates femoralis. Next base: position 176,484,130 of record JARQOC010000002.1, read on the forward strand.
CTCCAGACTCCTTGGAGAGGGGTGTGGGCCACCACAGCCCCCCCCCCCTCCTTTGGTTGGCATCTGTAGTGACAGCCACCAGGGGAGACGAAACCCAGGCCACCCCTATGAGCAGGTTGGTGCATTCAACTACCAGAGGAGGGATGAGGAGGCAATCCCCGGGAGACAAACCCGGGACGCAGAGACTGTCAGTCTGCCCCAAACAGGACAATACATGGACCTGAAGAACCTGAGGGGAGCCGGAGCCCACCTAACAGGCGGATCGTAGGACGTCATTGATCCCAGAGCCGATAAAGGCGCCCGAAAGGAAGGATACGCCCGACTGTGCAGAACCGAAATCGCAGCAGAGACTCCACCACCCTGCTCAGGAAGGACTGAGGAGAAGGAGCAATGAGAAGGACAGTACCCAACTATGGCACCCAGACAGACGCTGTGATCCTACAGGAAACAATGACCTCCGCCATAATGTTTGAGAAGACCCGAGTGTCGAGGAGATCCCGAAGGGGAGGACCGTGAAAAGACAGCAGAGGACTGCCCCTCTGTACAGGATAGGGAACCTGAGGAGCATCCGGAGGCAAGGGTGAATGGGCACCCGAAAGTACGCATCAGTCAAGTCTATTGGAGCCATCCGGTGGTGTAGCCCTACTAACGCAATCACCGAAGTGATTGATACAATTTTGAAAGGAAGACCAGACATGTCGGGGGAGGCGATGGAAGCTGATGACAACACGAGCGCCTCCCTAGGGCTAGGTCGACCAAGAAGAGTCGGGAAAGACTCAACCCCACCTCATAGCCGGGACAAAAGAGAAGACATATGGTCAAAGGTGGAGGAAGCGACTCGAACTCGATGAGGAGACCTTTGGAAAGACCCTCAGAACCCCCATGGAAGTGGCGCAGTCACAGAACATCACCAAGCAATCACTGATCTCAGGGAGATCAGTCCAAGAAAACACTGCGGCAGCTGTGATACAGTGCTCAACACAGTGAATTCCTCGGCGCATTGCCTCCTGAGAAATATGAACATACAAAAAAGAGCCTGTGGCGCCTCGGTTAGGAGTCTCAACCACAGAACTGGGGGAGAAAGGCAGAGAGTCGCCCTTTCCCCCCCAGATCGGGCCACCGAGTGGCAGAGTACAGCAGCATCTGCAGACAAAGCATGAGGACATCTGTACCACTATCTACGAGGGAGCTCCACCGGCCCCGGATCCCCTGTGGGCTAGGAGGGCTGAGGCACAGAGTGCCAAAGAGGCCACCTCAGGTAGGCCGCACCGGAAGAACCGAGCACTCAGTTGCCTGGTCCATAAAGGCAACAAGGGCAGGCCCAACCACCCTGAACCCTTTGAAGGGAAGAGAGCAGAGGCTCATCAAGGAAGTGGAATGAGCACTCCACAAGATCAGCCACAACGACCCTCAGGCGGAGTCGGACAAGACCGAGAAACCCGCAGCCAGACAGACCTACTCAGCGGAGGCATCTGCAAGACACCAGGTTGCTTACCAGAGTAAGGGAAGGCAGACAAGGAGCTCCTCCCTAGGGGAGCCCCGTGAAAGGTGCCCAGTTGAGCATTGCCTCCCTAAGTTGGGAGGCAGCCTCAAAGGGGAGCGCAGTCCTATCAGCTACACGCCTACCTGCACCTCCACCCCTGGGACATCCCAGTAAATCAGGGTTGCCGCAAGAGAAACCCAATGACCGGGCTTACCCCTGAAGCAGGAAAGCTCCAGTCCCGAAAAAAGTGGAACGGACTGGAAAGCCGACTGGCCTGGGAGATCCAAAGCCGCCAACATCCCCAGATGGAAGTGCAGTTCCCTAGAGCTCCAACTGGCTCTAGTCAACACCCCAAGTACCTCCAAGGAGAAGAGGAACCATCTCAGATCAGTAACTAGGAGGATGGGGCGACAGCAGCCCGAACCCTAGCCTGGCCTTCCCTCTCCCTGGAGCATTCCCTCGATAGGAGATGCCCGAAAAGAACAAGGAAAGGGAAGCCTGAATCTCCAGGAAAACCCAAAGGATCTCAAGTCATCCACCAGGCTAGTGTGGGCAGTCCCACCCAGGACAACCAGGCAGTAATGGACCTCCCAGAGGGATTCTGGGGGCAGACCCATCCCCTGAACCAAAGCACAGTCTAGGGAATCAAAGAAGAAAAACGGCCCATAGGCAGAAATAGGACCCCCCCCCTCTCCAGCAGACATACACTGTGGCAGGGGGAACACTGGCACTGCAGATGCAGGAGAAAACCAGGAAGCACACATAGTACAGCCTTACCGTGGCTCAGAAGTCTTCAGGGCAGCCGTTCCAAAGAAAGGCCTGCCCCCCAGTGTCTCAATGATTTCCCCGCTTCCCCCACTGGGTCCTGGGCAGGCCACCTGCAGCGGAGGCGAGGCCGCATGCTGACCACCGGGTCCCGCCACCGGAACCAGGAAGCGCTACGCTCCCGCCGGTGAGCGTGTGACCGGAAGTCCCGCCCACCGGCACCACTTCCGGTCGTGCTGGGACAGCATGAAAGCGCGGGAAGAGGCCGGCGGGCTCCGGAACAGGGGAGGCCGCCGGCCAGGGAGCCCACAGCCCGCATCACCCCAGAGGGATCCGGAGGGCCAGGGGGCAAGGGAAGGAGCGGAAGCCCGACCAACACTGCCCGGCTGGAGAACCAAAAACAGGAACAAAAAGGTATGCTTTAGCTCGCCGGCCACCACAGCACAGGAGAAAGAAAAAACCTCTCCCTGCCCCATTGGGACAGGAAAGACACTGGCTAATGGGAGGTGGGAGGGTCCTTTTAACCTCTCTTGTGCTTCCTGTCCCAATTAGGGCGTGGAGAGGCAACCTCCTATGCTGTCGTGGAAAGTGACTAGAGAAATGCGTACTGTATCCATCTCTGTCCATGCTGCTGATAGCATCAGCATTAATAAGTATAGCCAGCGCACCAGAGTTTCAATTCGCTGGCCATAGTTATTAATGCTGAAGCGATCAGCACCATGGACAGAGATGGGTACAGTACGCATTTTGCGTTAGTACCTGGTACAGCTCCCTATTCAGGAAGCTGTTTAGCAATTGTTCACGGCAGACTGGAAAATGACAGGAGTCGGCGGCTTTTTATTAATGCATATAGCAGAGCCGAGTGTGTGCGGCTTCTAAAAAGTAAATGATTTAACCACTGCCCTGACAAGGTTTTAGGCTACATGGCTCAAGGGAGTGTGGGCACTCTCTGGGGCCATGTGGCACACTATATCATTAACCACTTAAAGACCAGGTTCATAGCCACTCCTGCAGCTCTGTGACAACATGTAGCACAGAGCTGCAGAGCGGCTTTACATGTAAAATCACACACGGAAAATGTTTTTAATAAACATTCTTAAATGACAGCGGCAGGAATAGGAGATTTTTGAACAACATCGTTCATAAAGCTTCACTCGACCCATCCTGCACAAATAACTACAGACCTGTCTCCAATCTCCCCGTCATCTCTAAACTCCTGGAGCGCTTGGTCTACTCCCACCTCACCCGTTACCTCTCCACTCACTCTCTTCTAGATCCATTACAGTCTGGCTTCCGCCCCCTTCACTCTACAGAAACTGACAGCAAAACATAATGGAGACCACTCTCTACTTATTCTTCTTGATCTTTCTGCAGCTTTTGACACTGTTGATCACCATCTCCTACTCTCTATGTTGCACTCCATTGTTATAAAGGACACCGCTCTCTCATGGATCTCTTCCTATCTTTCTGATCTCTCTTTCAGTGTATCATTTGCTGGCTCTACTTTCCCCCCTCTTCCTCTCACTATTGGGGTCCCTCAGGGTTCAGTCCTTGGACCTCTTCTCTTCTCTCTCTACACAGACCCGAGTGGACACACCATCTGCAGATTTGGCTTCCAGTACCATTTTTAAGCTGATGACACACAATTATACACTTTAGCTCCTAACCTTACCCCTGCGGTGTTAAAGAACACCAATGGACTGTCTAGCTGCTGTTTCCAACATCATGTCAGCTCTCTATTTAAAACTCAAACTTTCCAAAACTGAACTACTTTTGCTCCAGCCCTCCACTAACCTCCCTAAATCCTGACATCTCTCTCTCAGTGTGCGGTACCACGATAACGCCTAGGCAGCAGGCTCGCTGTCTGGGTGTCACGCTTGACACCAATCTCTCCTTCACCTCCTATATACAATCTCTCGTCCGTTCTTGTCGCTTACACCTGAGGAACATCTCTAGAGTCCGCCCCTTTCTCACCATGGAAACAACTAAAACCCTCACCGTGGCCCTAATCCACTCCCACCTTGATTATTATAATTCTCTATTAATTGGCCTCCCCCTCTCTAAACTTTCCCCTCTACAGTCCATCCTTAATGCAGCAGCCAGGATCACCTACCTGGCCAATCGTTACTCAGATGCCTCCGCTCTGTGCCAGTCATTGCACTGGCTGCCTATACACTGCAGGATAAAGTTCAAATTGCTGTTCTCATCCACAAAGCTCTTCACAATGCAGCACCCCCCTACATCTCCTCTCTCATCTCTGTCTATCACCCAACCCGTTCTCTACGTTCCACAAATGACATTCGACTAACATCTGCACTAATTAGATCCTCCCACTCCCGGCTCCAAAACTTTTCCCGAGCTGCACCAATTCTCTGGAATGCTCTACTTCAAGAAATCAGGACCATCCACAACTTGGCTTCAGACGCTCACTAAAAGCACATCTTTTCAAGGGGGTCTATCATGCTCCCTAACAAAATTCCTTTGTACTGTATATAGCCCATTCACTATCTCTCTGGACATATCTCTTCTTCAAACTCCACCAAACCCAAAACGTCTACACAGATTGTCTGGTGACCATTCATGTAACTTTATTTCTATCCCCCATTTCCTCAAGATGCCTGGACCATCAGTGCACTGTAATATGCCCCTGTACTTTGTGTAACCCCTATCTCGTTGAAGATTGTAAGCTCTTTTGAGCAGGGTCACCTTTATTTTTTGCTTTATCTATTGTATTGTATTTTTTACATTAATTTTATGCTTATTGTATTGTTTCCTATTATTGTACTGTTTTCTTTCTCTACTGGAATTACTGTATTATAATGTGTATTTTCTTACTGTATTATACTGTGTATGTTCATCCATTACACACTGTATTGTAAAACGCTGCGGAATATGTTGGCGCTATATAAATAAAGATTTATTATTCTTATAAGGCGGCCGTCACACGCACAGATATCTTTAGCGATATTGTAAGCGATCACGTGCACGCGCAATCGCTTACAAGATCACTCACATCGCTGGTGAGATGTCACACAGGCAGACTCACCAGCGATGCGGAGCCGCGATCTCGCTCGTTACTATGGTACACATCGGGTTACTAGGGCCGCGCGTCGCTTAGTTACCCGACGTGTACCATAGTTACCATCTCCCAGCATAGGCTCTGCCGCTGGGAGATGGATCATCGTGGTGTCATACACCACGATGAAGGAGATCGTGAAATCGTTCATCGCTAGATCTGAGAACCGGACCTCAGATCAGCGATGTCACGATCAAGCGATTTAACATCGTAAATCGCTTGATTACATGCATCGATTTTAAGCCCGATATCGCTTAAGCGATCAAAAAGGAGATCGCTTAAACGATATCGGGCAAGATATCTGTGCGTGTGACGGCCGCCTTATAAAGATATCACACTGAACGATGTTGCTTCTTGAACAAACGTTAATTGGACGACGACCGATAGATTTGAGGTCAGGCTCCCAAATCTTGGATGAACGATCCAACGATCTTTTCATCCTATATCATTAATTTACACACAAGGATACAAAAACGATATCTTTGGAACGATCACATATCTGTGACGTTTCAAGGATATCGTTCAAGATATCCTTGTGTGTAAAGCGGCCTTAAGGCTATGTGCACACAGGGTGTTTTTGATGCAGCAAAAAACACAGCAAAAGCTGTACAGGTTTCTGGTATCTCCAGATTTCCTGGCAGATTTGCTGCGTTTTTGTGCTTTTTATCACGGTTTTATTATTGTGATTTTTATTACGTTTTTGCCATTAACTGCAGGAAAAACGCAGAAAACAATTGACATGCTCATTCTTCTCAAAACACAGCAAAAGCTGTACAGATTTCAGTTTCTGCAAAGAAACTAATCCAATGTGTGTGCACAGCTCTTCCCTGATTCCAATAGATTTTAATGTTTAGGATGGAGGCACACTGTCGCGCATCAAACACGGAGCGTGTTTGATGCACGACAGTGATGAGAGTGTGATGCGTGTTTTGGGTGTGTTTGGTGCAAGTGTGGTGCGAGTGGGTGAGTGTGCCTGCCTGTATGTATGTGAGTGTACTGCGAGTGTGATGAGTGTGGGCTGCGTGAGTGCGTGTGAGTGTGATGCTGTCCGCTGTCCTGAAGCAAACTTCAGAACCGTGGACAGCATTTACCGGCATATTCAAACTCTGTGTCTGTCAAAGCCGCAGAGTATGAATGTGTCGGTTACCAGTACAGTAATTAATCATCTTGCACCACTGTGTCAGCGGTGCAAGATGATTAATAAGCACCCAGTTGCTGAGCATCTATGTGTCTTTTTTGGGGTTAAACAGAATATGCAGCATCTGTGCAGAACATGAGCACAGATGCTGCATATGCTGTATTTAACCTGGTTAATAAAGGGTTAATATGAGTTTACTATGTTGGCACTATGTCTCTAGGGAGTGACCACCCTCCCTAGAGATATGGTGCCTAAATTCATTGGTGATTCAGGGGTTAATATGCTATATTTCTCCATTCGCTTTCCACGACAGCATTGGAGGATGTCGTCCACGCCCTATTGGGGGACAGGAACACAGAGAGGTTAAAAGCCCCTCCCCTTCCTCAGTACTCCAGTGTCTTCCTGTCCCCCTTGGGGCATGGAGAGGTTCCAGTGCTGTCAGGCCGGCAGAGGCAGCATTGGGGTGTACTTACAGCCGGGCCAGGGATGGACGTCGGGCGCGGCCTCCTCCTCCTTCTCAGGGCTCCCGTGGTGGGACCATACGGCCTTCCTGTGTCCTACGGGGCAAAGCAGGCCGTGTATTGCAACGCCAGAGACCTGTTCAGCTCTCCGGCGTCTCCCTCCTCCAGCTGCGGTCCCTGGGCATGCATCGGAGGCACTTCCGGTTCCGGGGGTGGCACTTCCGGTTCCGGGATGGCACTTCCGGTTTCGGACGGCGGCTCCTGTAAGGGCTGTGGCAGGCTGGGCACGGCTCCAGGGAACCCAGCAGGACTTTCGCGCGCTACTGCCCGCGGCCGGTGACCAGGAGGAGGGAGGGAACAGGTGTTCCTCGTTGGGGGCACGGTACTTCTGGATAAGTACCCGCCGGAAGCTACACCCAGGTAAGGCTGATCCCTGAAACATGGAAGGTGATAGGCTTCCACCTCTGCTTCTGCAGAGCCCAGCGTTCCCCCAGCTCATGTAAGTGTTTCTGGGGGTGGTCACAAGGGGTAGAGTTATTTAAGCCCTGCACTCACACTGGGACCCCCTTCTCTTCCCTTTTTGTCTATAGGGAGACGAGGGCCGTCTGTGAAAGGGAGCAATAATGTGGCTGCGGCACAAAATTTCCCTCTTCCTACAACAAGGTGTCGGCCATGACTGACAGGGTTGTCAGGATGGACTCCCCATCCTTGCTTGAGGAGCTCCAATCCATTAGGGAAGAGGTGCAGGCTTCTATCTACGGCACTGCGGGGGTTTTCTGCAGCTTCGGGGCCTTCCCCTCCGTAAGAGAGGAAGCTCCAGGATTGTAACTCTGTGGATCTCATGGAGGCTGGCCAGAGCTCAGCGTTAGAGGACGGCGAGAATATTGCCGCTGTTGCCTCTGTCCAGACACGAGAATCTGGACACTACTATTTTTCCACGGAGTCCATGGGTGCATTGGTGGACACTGTCCATTGTACCATGGGAGTAGAGGTGGTGGAATCCCCTTCTTCTGTGCAGGACTAAATGTTCAGAGGCCTGAAGGCTAAGCGGCTCACCCCATCCGAGTGGATTGGAGGGTGATGACTTTGTCTGGTAGGTCCCGAAGGTGGACATCCAGGTGGCCAGGGTAGCAATCAGCTGCTATTATAAACCCATTGTGCATGCCCTTGACACACTGTTGAAGCTAAGCAGCAGGAGCCTCAGTCACGGGCTGGATGGGAGACCTCATGAGAGACCCAATGGGAATCTATGGAAGTCTCTATAAAGTCAATGGGACTTCTAACATGAAGGTCTATGGCAGTATTCCATTTGGGAAGCTTAGCATATAAGACCGCGTTGCCTTTGAAGATTCCTCCCGGGTGAAGGACCCCCTCGTTCGTAAAATGGAGAGTGTCCTCAAAAAATCCTGGGAGGCGGCAGCTATGTCTTTAACGGTGTACATTTCCTCTACATGTGAGCAGGTCTCTCTTTAAGTGGCTCACCCAGCTGGGAGAATTCATCCTGCAGGGTACTCCCAGGGAGGAGCTTTGGACTCCATTCCACTTCTGAGACGTGATACGGGCTTCCTGGCCGATGCCTCTGCTGAGTCGTTCCGCGTTGGCGCCAGGTGCGCAGTGTTGGCTAACACAGCTCGCAGGGCAGTATGGCTTACAAGGTGGAATGGGGAGGTCACGTCTAAGCTCCAGCTGTGTGGCCTCCCCTTGCAAAGGGCATTGGATGACATCCTGGAAAAGGTGTCAGACCGGGAAAGGTGTCTCCCAGAACAGGAGCCCTTTCGGAGGCAGTCCTTTTGGCCTGAGCGCAGCCAACCCTCCCAGTCTAAAGGGAAAGGTAAGTCTGGTCGCTGGCATTCCAGTACGGGGACAAGACCCGTAATATCTTGCTCCCCCAGCAGCGGCATCACCAGTCGCCCCTAAACAAGGTCGCCTTCCCCATTGCGGGGCGGCTCCTGCGGTTTCTGCCACAGTGGCAAGCAATCTCCTTGTGCACATGGATCCTCTCGACCATTTGGGAGGGTCTACGCTTGGAATTCGAGAGCCAGCCCTCCGTGTCTTCGAGTCCTCTCCCTTCCTCAGGGGACTCTCGCACGGTTTTTCTTGTCGGGTCTGCGACACCTGTTGGATTCGGGTGTGGGGTCCCGGTTCCTCCTGGAGAGGAGGGCCAGGGGCACTACTCCAGGTTGTTGTGGACCTCCAGAATGCGTATTCTAATGTCCCCATTCACCCGTCCCACAAGCGCTTTCTGCGCTTCACGATCTCCGGGGCAGGCGGGACGGTCCATTCTCGGTTTAATGTGCTGCCCTTTGGGATTTCGTCGGCCCAGAGGTTACCAAACTCATGGGGGAAGCGATCACATTCATCCAGACCCAGGGGATATGTATGCTTCCCTATTTAGATGACATGTTGGTGGTGGCTCCTTCGGCAGTGCTTCTGCGCACAAAGGTCTCCAACACATTGGAGATTCTTCAGTCCCTGGGATGGGTACCCAATCTTCGGGAATCGGAACGGGTGCCTGCAACCCGACGTCAATTTTTGGGAGTCTTGCTGGCCTCCTCCAGACAGACCTCATTCCTTCCTGCGGCATATCAGCTTTTGCGCCGCGTGAATCTGACCCGCTTCCGGGCAAGGGGGTCGCCCTCCTTGCGGGAAGCAATGTCCCTGTTAGGGGCCATGATGGCCTGCATTCAGTCAGTAACATGGGCTCATGCTCCTTCCCGACTGCTCCAGGAACACATACTGAGTTCCTGGGACAGACGTCAGGATTCCTTGAAACTCGCGGGTCCCGACCACGGGGCGGGTGGTAACCTCGCTTTCCTGGGGATGAATCCCAGACACCTTCCTGTGACCTCCGTTCCCACTGATGCCAGCGGTTCCGGTTGGGGCACGATGGTAGTTCGCACACCGTTCCAGGGGATTTGGAGTCGCTCGGTCAGTCGCCAGTCTTCAAACTTCTGGCAGTGGAGGAAGCGCTTCTTGCTGCAGCTCACGTTCTCCGGGGTCATCATGTCAAGGTCCTGTCAGACAATGTGACTACGGTTGCTTTCTTGCGGTACCAAGGCGGTACTCGTGGCTTACACTTGCAGGGGCTGGCAAGACTGTTCTTTTTGTGGGCAGTACGCCATCTTCTCTCCTCCTCGGCAGTACATCTGAAGGGAATGGCCAATGTACAGGCAGATTCTTGAGCCGCACGGAGGTCCACCCAGGAGAATGGTGCTTCCATCCGGAAGTATTTCGCTCTCTTACGGATAGGTGGGGTGTCCTTTCGATCGACCTGTTCGCTTCGGGCTCGAATACAAAGGTGCCAACCTTTTTCTCCCTGACGCGGTTGGACCATCCTCGGGGGCTGGACGCTTTTGCCCATCCCTGGGACTTCCGGTTGGTGTATGCATTTCCTCAAATCCCGCCACTTCCCAAGACGTTGCAACGGATTCGGGCGGAGGGGGTGACACTATCCTGGTGGCTCCCCTGGGGCCCAAACTGGCGTGGTACGATGCCATCCGAGACCTGGGCCTGGAGGGACCGATTATGTTAGCCACAGTCTCAACCTACTGTCCCAGGGTCCTCTGTTTCACCCGGGCCCTCAGTGGCTCATTCAGGCGGCCTGGCTGTTGCGGCCGGGATCCTGAGGACCAAGGTCTCTCCAGGCAGTGATCCGCACGCTTCAGCAGAGCAGGAAGCCTGTGACAAACGCTATTTACGGGAGGGCTGGAATCGGTTCCTGTCCTGGTGTGCTCCTTCCATCCCGACCATGCATCATCCTAATGTGGCCCAACTCTTGGATTTTTGCAGCGTAGCTTGGATTTGGGGCTTGGCCGAGCACTCTTTAAGTCCAGAGGTCGGCACTTGGGGCGTTTTTGCCCAGGATCTTGCTTCCCATCCATGGCTCAAGCACTTTTTTACTTCTGCTTGGGGGTGGCGTCCCCGGATTCGGCCTTCTGTCCCTCCCTGGGATTTGATGCTTGTTCTCCAAGGGCTTGCTCGAAGTCCCTTTGCACCCTTGTCTGCTGCATCCCTTACGTCTCTCTCTCACAAGGTGGCGTTTTTGGTGGCCATCACTTCTGCTCCCAGAGTTGGAGAACTGCAGGCACTCTCTGTCTGGGCTCCGTGCCTCGTGGTGTACGTTGTTCGCATTATGCTTCGGTTGCATTCATCTATTCTTCTGAAAGTTGTCGGCTTTCCATCGGTCCCAGGATGTGGTTCTGCCTTCAATTTGTCAATCTCCTGCTAATGCGGCTGAGGCCGTGTTTCACTCCTTGGATGTTCGTCGGACTGTCCTCCACTACCTCCGAGAGTCTGCTTCCTGGAGTTAGATCAGAACCTGTTTGTTCGGCTTTTGGGAATAATACAGGGAAGAAGACTTCCCAGGCTACCATCACTTCCTGGATCAAGAAGGCGATCTGTGAGGTCTACGTCGCTCCGGTCCTTGCTCCTCCGGTGGGGTTGAAGGCTCCTTCAACTCGGGCTGCTGCTACTCCCTGGGCGGAGCAGGCTGCAGCTTCATCGGAGCTGATTTGCAGAGCGGCTACGTGGTAGCCTCTCCTCACTTTTTCTCGCCTCTGTAGGTTAGATCTGTCCTTCAGTCGGGATCTGTCCTTTGGTAGGAAAGTCCTACAGGCAATATTCCCACCCTGAGGAGTATCGGTGGTATTCCTCCAATGCTGTCGTGGAAGGCGAATGGAGAAAACTGAATTAGTCCTTACCGGTAATTCCTTTTCTTGGAGCCTTCCATGACAGCATCAGTTCCCTCCCTTGTTGGTGTTTGGTTCCGGTTTGTATCAGATAATCCATGGCTAAGGGTGATCTTGGTAAACACTGGAGTACTGAGGAAGGGGAGGGCTTTTAACCTCTCTGTGTTCCTGTCCCCCAATAGGGCGTGGACGACATCCTCCAATGCTGTCGTGGAAGGCTCCAAGAAAAGGAATTACCGGTAAGGACTAATTCAGTTTTTTGTTTAGCTGGCATTTGCCGGCTTTCTTTAATTCTTGCTGAAAGCCGTCGGGGTCCTGGCTGTCTGCGTAGCATACATGCGCTATCTAGCGTAGGCACGCTGCTGGGCAGCGTCCTCAATGAGGAGCTGTCCCAGGCACTTATGCAGATTGCGTAGTGAAGGCGACTATCCATGGTGCTAAAGAATTCAGCATCACCTCCATAGCCAGCACACATTGAAACTGGTGCGCTGGCCATGGAGGTGATGCTGAATTCTTCATCACCATGGAGAGCGGCGCCTTCACTACGCAATTTGCGTAAGTGCCTGGGACAGCTCCTCATTGAGGACGCTGCCCAGCAATGAGCTTATGCAAAATGCGTAGATACACGCGCTGACAGCCAGGAGCCGCCGGCTTTCAGCAAGAATTACAGAAAGCCGGCAAATGCCAGTTAAACAAAAATATAGCATATTAACCCCTGAATGACCAATTAATTTAGGCACCATGTCTCTAGGGAGGGTGGTCACTCCTAGAGACATGGTGCCAACATAGTAAACACATATTAACCCTTTATTAACCAGGTTACATACAGCATATGCAGCATCTGTGCTCATATGCCTGACAGATGTGCTTATGCTGTTTAACCCCAAAAAAGACACACAGATGCCCAGCAACTGGGTGCTTATTAATCATCTTGCACCACTGACACAGCGGTGCAAGATGATTAATTACTGTACCGGGAAAGCAGTATTTTTAAACTTGCCGGCTTTGACAGCCGGTGAGTTTAAAGAGATTTGGGCAGCACACTCGTGCGAATTCGCACAGTGTGCTGTATGGGGCGAGATTTTCTCACCCCCATACATTTGCATTGGCCTCACGCGCGTCAGAATCGCGTGCAGTCGCAGCATGCTGCCTGATAGGGCAATACTGGTCCGAGTGCAATGCGAGTTTCCCTCGCACAGTGTGCCTACAGCCTAATCCATAATGCGGCATACAGTTGCATAAAACCATGTTGAAAAGAAAGGAAAAACATAACCATTTTAAACGCTCAGTAAGCCTTTGCAGGTGTTTTGTGTCAATTATTCAAATTTTTGGAGATAATGACTTTATGCTTTTCTTTGGCTGTAAGTCATTATCATTAACAGAAAAAACCCCACTTGAAATAGATCACTCTGTTTGTAATGATTATATAATACAGGGTGTTCATAAAGTAACTATGCAGTGCAGTGTGGTGTTGTCATAAGCACTAATATATTAGTATATTTGTTTGCCGGTCCGGTTTGATTGCACAAAAGTTGTGAGGACTGTGGAAAACTGTGTGTGTGAACCTGTGTCTCCACGTTCAGGGGCAGCACTTCCAGCATCTCCTCTAGTTTTCACATCACCTACTGGCAAGTGTTAACCACTGCATAGTTACTTTATGAACACCCTGTATTATGTGTTTCAATTTCTGTATTGAATTACTGAAATAAAATATCTTTTTGATGATATTCTAATTTATTGAGATGCACCTATAGATGATAACAACACTCACAGGTTGTTGAAGGAGCCAGCACCTCCCGCCGCGGTTACGCTGATACCAGTGTTCCTGGGGGGCCCCCTGGAGTCAGAACGTCTCTCCTCCTTGCTGCACACGCTGGAATCCTGGTGCCTGGCCTCCTGTAAGCAGCACAACGTCACTTCCAGTTCCAATATCAAGTAGAAGTCGCACAGAGGATTCTTTTTGCAGCCTTTATTTTTTCTTCTTGTGGGGTCTTACAAAGTAGAGTGTGCGGGAGGGAGGACGAGGGAGCAGCCTTTACTACGGCCGTTTCGCACCGTCAGTCGTGCTTCTACGGGCACCAAACTGACGGTGCAAAACGGCCGTAACATAGGCTGCTTCCCCGTCCTCCCTCCCGCAACCTCCACTTTGTAAGACCCCACAAGAAGAAAAAATAAAGGCTGCAAAAAGAATCCTGTGTGCTGCTCCTACTTGATATTGGAACCTATAGATCAGAGGTCCCCAATGTCAGTCCTCGAGGGCCGAACCAGTGCAGGTTTTCAGGATTTCCTTACTATTGCACAGGGATTGGAATCATTGCCTGCTGTGCAATACTAAGGAGATCCTGAAAACCTGCACTGGTTCGGCCCTCGAGGACTGACATTGGGGACCTCTGCTATAGATGATGACAACTCTGGAATATATTGTAAAGACATTTTCTCCAGCGTTGCTCCAGGGGTGGCGAGTATTAACGCCCAGTTAAGGCCACGTCACACGCTTCAATATCATTAACGATATCACTGAAATGTCACTTTTTTTAATCGCTTAAACGATATAGTTTGTGCATTGTTGCGTGTAACCGAGCGATCTTGCGGTGAAAAATAGTTTTATCGCTCATCACAGATTTGAGATCCTGACGTCAAATCCATCGTGCGTCGTTCAATTAACCAACGTTCAATCTGCTGCATCGCTGTAACACCGCGATAAAGATTTCGCCACATCATTGGCACCTCGTTCACGATATCTAGACGTGTGACTTCTCACCAACGATCTCGAAAGATCGTCCGAATGATCTCGTTCACGGGAGATCGCTCGTGCGATTGTTAACGATTTTGAAGCGTGTGATGTGGCCTTTACATACACAGATAATTGTGCAGAGATTGTTCACAGATCTCTGGTTGCAGTGAAATCATGAACACATTGTTCCATTTTGTGGCCGTGTACAAATGTAACAATGTGTCCATGATTTTACTGCAACCAGAGATCTGCGTACAATCTCGGCACAATTATCTGTGTGTGTAAGGGCCCTTTCACATCAGCGTTTTTTGAAATTTGTGGCAGATGCGGTGAAAAAACCGCATCTGCCGCAATTACCGCATACCGGCTGCACTTGCTGCACGGTTGCGGTAAACGCCATGCAAAGTATAGGCGTACTTGCGGCAGGTGCGGCAAGTGCGGTTTTGCACTTGCGGCAGGTGCGGCCGCGAAAAAAACCGCGGTCAGCCGCGTTTTTTTTCGCGGCCGCACCTGCCGCAAGTGCAAAACCGCACTTGCCGCACCTGCCGCAAGTATGCCTATACTTTGCATGGCGTTTACCGCAACCGTGCCGCAAGTGCAGCCGGTATGCGGTAATTGCGGCAGATGCGGTTTTTTTCACCGCATCTGCCGCAAATTTCAAAAAACGCTGATGTGAAAGGGCCCTAACTGGGCCTTATGTGAACAAAATCACTTTCAATAGAAGATTTCATGCACTGTAAGTTCATGCTCAAAATGTATAACTGCACTCTTCATTTGGCCAAAAAAGCCTACTTCACCACCCACAAGAAATCACTAGCCGACAATCCAAAAATGATTTTCAAAACTTATAAAAAATAATTTGAGTTGACAATCTGGCTACTTATTTCCAAGAAAAAAAATCAATCATATCAGTTGGGACATTTTAGCAACTCCCCTTTAGAGCTTGGAACCTCTTCCCTCCCACACTTTCAAGGTTACTTTCCATTTTGAACCTGTCACAGAAGTAGTTACCTGGTTCTTCACTTCTTCTCGCTCAACAACCTGCACCAGTGACCGTATACCCTTACATTTCCTTCAGTCTCTTTTCCCGACTGTCACAACCTAACAAAAATATTTAATCTTTCTTTTGGTATCTTTACTTTCTCATTTAAACATGCCATCATAACCAGGGGCTGGCTGGAGCCTCTATACCCGGGTGGCAGATTTCCATTGCTGTCAGCCTGACTTGAGGACCGGGGGGGGGGGGTGCTATCAGCCTGACTTGAGGACCGGGGGGGGGGGGAGGGGGTGCTGTCAGCCTGACTTGAGGACCGGGGGGGGGGGGGGTGCTATCAGCCAGCCACAGCCCTTACCTCATCCCGGACCTCCAGCGTCATGTGCTATCGCCGCGCCGGCCGACTCCCGACTCCCCCGCGGCCCGTTTCTGTAGGGGGCGGCCCGAAATGTGGAATATACCACCAGCCCAGGGGGCACCTGCCCCCCTGCCACTTGGGCCAGCCCGCCCCTGATCATAACCCCTCTAATAAGAAAAATAAAAAAAAAAAGATCAACTAGAACTGTTGTGCTATGTCATAGGCGGGCGTCACACGGTGCAATATCTTGAACGATATCGTTTAAGTGATCTGCTTTTTGATCGCTTAAGCGATATCGTTTGTGCATCGCTACGTGCGATCAAGCGATTTTACAATGTAAAATCGCTTGATCGTGACATCGCAGATATGGGAGCCGGAGCTCATATCAAGCGATAATCTCTTGATCTATCTGCATCATCGTGGTGTGTGACACCACAATGAACGATCTCCCAGCGGCAGAGCCTATGCTGGGAGATGGTATCTATGGTAAACGTCGGGTTACTAAGCGATGCGCTGCGCCTAGTAACCCGATGTGTACCATAGTTACCAGCGATCTCGCTGCTCCACATCGCTGGTGAGTCTGCCTGTGTGACAGCTCACCAGCGATGTGAGCGATATCGTTAGCGATCGCGCGTGCACGTGATCGCTTACAATATCGTTCAAGATATTGCACTGTGTGACGGCGCCATACAGACATGTCTCTTATCTCCCCTTCCTTTCTAAACATCTGGAACACTTGGTCCAGTATCATCTAAGCCGCCAATCTCTTATGGCCACTTTACACACACCAACTTATCTGTCCAACTTCTGAACAACTTACTGGTTGCAGTGAAATCATGGACACATTGTACCATTTGTACACAACCACAAAATGGAGCAATGTGTCCATGATTTCACTGCAACCAATAAGTTGTTCTGAAGTTGGACAGATAAGTTGGTGTGTGTAAAGTGGCCATTAGGGCCGCTTTACACACACCAACTTCTGTGTCCAACTTCTGAACAGATCTCTGGTTGCAGTGAAATCATGGACACATTGTTCCATTTGTACACAGCAACAAAATAGGACAATGTGTCTATGATTTCACTGCAACCAGTAAGTTGCAAGTGAAATTGCATGCAATGTTGCGACGTGTAAAGGTACCCTTATGGTACATTTACTGCGGCCACAGGAAGGTAGGAACAGGCAGGCATCGGACACAATTGTGCCTGTTGCCTTGAAAAGACCACGATGTGGCTGCGTGTAATTCAGGACTTTCATTCATTCAGGGAAGACACAGGAAGGAAAGTCCTGAATTACACGCAGCCACATCATGGTCTTTTCAAGGCAACAGGCACAATTGTGTCCGATGCCTGCCTGTTCCTACCTTCCTGTGGCCGCGTGTAAATGTACCATTAGGGTACCTTTACACGCGGCAACATTTCTAGGAATTTCACTGGCAACTTACTGGTTGCAGTGAAATCATGGATACATTGTTCTATCTTGTTGCTGTGTACAAATGGAACAATGTGTCCATGATTTCACTGCAACCAGTAAGCTGCCAGTGAAATTCCTAGAAAAGTTGCCGCGCGTAAAGGTACCTTTAGATAACTCTCATGACCCTTTACAATCTGGTTTTCCTTCCTTATGCTGGAAACACACTCTCCTAGTTACATGCGAATCTCTTGGACGAGACTCGGAAGAGACTGGAGCAGTGACCCTGAACGGCTTCTCCCTCTCTAGACGGTAGCGTCAGCTGCTTGTGTTTTTGTGCAGCTCCACACTTCCCATCCAGACAGGGAGAGGCCGTTCAGGGTCACTGCTCCAGTCTCTTCCGAGTCTCGTCCGAGAGACACGCATGTGAGTAGGAGAGTGTGTCCGAGCCCTTACACTTTATTGAAACTGCCGTTACTAAAGTCTCTAATAATCTATTAACAGTAAGGGCGACTTCACACTGCGGTCAGGTCCGGTCCGGGGCTGTCAGGGACGAACCTGTCAGCCCCGGACTGGATCAGCACACAGAACTGGAGGGCTGATTTGCCCTCCGGTCCAGTGTGCAGCTGCCGCCGATTGGTCCTGACCTATCAGCAGCGGCAGCTGCGTGCGGCTGCACACCGGACCGGAGGGCAAATTAGCCCTCCAGTTCTGTGTGCTGATCCAGTTCGGGGCTGTCAGGTTCATCCCTGACAGCCCCGGACTGGACCTGACCGCAGTGTGAAGCCGCCCTTACTAGTGCATCTCAATGAATTAGAATATCATCAAAAAGTTAATTTATTTCAGTAATTCAATACAAAAAGTGAACTGCATATATTATGTAGAGTCATTACAGAGTGACCTACTTTAAGTTTTTATTTCTGTTAATGTTGATGATTATGGCTTACAGCCAATGAAAAGCCAGAGTTCATTATTTCAGAAAATTAAAGTAGAGGAAGAAATGTGTTTCAGGGCTCCCAGAAACGCCCTGAAACATGACAATATGATATTGATCTTTGATGTTATTCTATTGATTATATTCTTGAGATGCACTAGTAAATCTAATGGTCACTACTCCCTGCTGAGTCTCCTGGATCTCTACGCTGCCTTCAGTACCATCAATCACCAGTTGCTTCTCACTATGCTCAGCTCTATTGGGCTCAAAGAAAATGTTCTCTCTAAAGCGGCCGTCACACGCTACCATTTTAAGCCCGATATCGTTTAAGCGATCTCCTTTTTGATCGCTTAAGCGATATCGTTTGGGCATCGTTGCATGTAATCAAGCGATTTTACAATGTAAAATCGCTTGATCGTGACATCGCAGATATGAGAGCAGGACCTCATATCTAGCGATGAACGATTTAACAAAAAGCTTCATCGTGGTGTATGACACCACGATGAACGATCTCCCAGCGGCAGAGCCTATGCTGGGAGATGGTAACTATGGTACACGTCGGGTTACTAAGCACCGCGCGGCGCCTAGTAACCCGATGTGTACCATAGTTACCAGCGATATCGCTGCTCCACATCGCTGGTGAGTCTGTCTGTGTGACAGCTCACCAGCGATGTGAGCGATATTGTTAGCGATCGCGCGTGCACGTGATCGCTAACAATATCGCTCACGATATGGATGAGTGTGACGGCCGCTTTAGGCTGGCTTCACACCACGGCGCAGTCCGGTCCGGGGCTGTCAGGCATGAACCTGACAGGCCTGGACCAGATCAGCACACAGAACGGGAGGGCCAAATGTGCCTTCTGGTCCTGTGTGCAGCCGGACGCAGCTGCAGCTGCTAATGATTCTGGACCGCACAGCGGCGTGTAACAGTCGGTGTCTGGTTCCCGGATCGTTCCGGACCGGGGCAATCCGGCCCCATAGGCTCCCATGTTAGGGAGCGCCGGATTGCCCCGGATCTGGGAGAATCCAGGCAAATCCGGGATACGGGTTTTTGAGGAAATTTTTCTCCCCGGACACAAAAACGTTGCAAGCAATGTTTTTGTGTCCGGTGAGAATAATCCGAATTCTCCCGGATTCATCCGGAGAGATGGAAACCGGATGGCAGAGAGCTGTCTAGTTTACACCGGACCGGACTGCGCCGTGGTGTGGAGCCAGCCTTAGTTCTAATCCGACCTCTCTGACTGCTCCTTCACTATCACTTACCGCCGCCTCTTCGGCTCCGCTTTCCATTTCTGTCAAGGTTCATCAGGGCTCAGTCCTAGGCCCCCCTCTCTCTCTACACTACCCCTATTGAACATGTCATAAGCAGATTTGGCTTTCAGTGCCATCTATATAATGATGATACCCGATTATACAGTCTCTTGACATCCACACCACCTTAATACAAAGTACCAAAGATTGTCTGTCTGCTGTCTCGAACATCATGTCCTCTGTCTAAAAATGAATCTTTCCAAATCTGAACTTCTCAGGTTTACTCCCTTCCTGTATGTGGTCCAGCTATAACGCTCAAACGGCACGCTAGCTCTCTTGGGGTCTTATTTGTCACATAGACATTTCCTGTATTCCCTGAGATCATGTAAACCGCATATTAAAAACCACTTCCAAAATCCGACCTTTTCTCACCTATGAAAGGGCGAAAACTCTTAATGTTGCTCTCGTTCATTTTCGTCTGGACTACTGCAACTCTTTTCTAAATCGATCTCCTTCTTGTCAAACTTTCTCCTCTCCAATCCATTCTGACTGCAGCAGAGGTCATATTTCTGTCCAGCTGCTACACTGATGCCTTCACTCTATGCCAGTCATTGCACGGGTTACCCATCCACTTCAGGGTACAATATAAACTAAAGTCATTCACAAGGTTCTTCACCACACTATAGCTTCTTTCTAATCTCTATCAATGTACTGGTGCTATTGTTCTGCAACTGATCCAAGATTAATTTCCTCCATAATCCAAACTTCCCACTTCCATCTCAGACTTTTCTAGTGCGCATCCAGTTTTGTAGAATGCACTTCCAATCGAATTACCTAGCCCCCACATTTATTTAACCATGCTTTAAAAACATCTCTTTAGACAGGTATATCACCTCATTGACACAGGAAGAGGTCACTGCTCCTGATGAAACTTGTGTAAGTGAAATAGGTCGAGCATTTTTCTATGCAGGATGAATTTAGATGTACTATGGTAGTGGTTGTGGTGGCTCAATAATATACTAGGAATTGCACCTGTTATTTAAATACCTAGCATGCAGACTTGAATCTAACCCGTTTTTTATAAACCTTGCTTATACTGGACGTTGTGCACTCACTGTGCCAACAGGCTGCTATAGATTTTGCACTGAAAGCACTTCAATATATCATACACCCAGTGAGCGCTCTGCCATAGCAATTTTTAGGATTGTTTATAGGGTAATAATATCATGAGTTTTTAATTGGTCTGTTGCAACGGTATACTTACTTATTCCAACTTTTAACCACCCCATTTTTTGTACCAAATATTTTTCATCCTGTATTTCTCGCCTTTACCTGTACCACCACTTGTTTTTAGAGTTTTCTCCAAATAAAAATGTTTGTATTTGCATGATACTCGGCTTTCTGTGTTGTTCATATATGATTTGAATATGTCTTGCACAGTGTAATTTTCATAGGGCCATTATCCCTTTTTGAGTGACGCACTTTAGTGATGCTAAACTGGATTATATTGCTATTTTCTGGGGTTGCAATTCGCAGAGTAGGGGGCCCAGAATGTTTGGGTCTCTCCACGCTGAAGATTCCAGCCCCCAGCTGCCAAGTTGTACTTTTGCTGGCAACCAAAAATATGGCAAAGCTCAGTTTCGTTTTTTTAAAGGGATCCTGTCACCCTCAAAACACCTCTAAAGCTATTAAAAGCTGTCCCTAGAACATAGTAACACTTACCCTACACTTCTTTTAGCTCCTAAAAGCACCAAGTGAAATTGTAGAAAAATGTTATTACAGTACCTCATTATGGATGATAATGAGTGACTATGCTATTCATAGTCACCCTGGCAGGCGCTCCCCTTCATGTTATCACGCCTCCATAGGCGTGATCTTCTAATCAGATTAAAATGCGCGCCTCCCGGCCGCTCTGTGGTGTCTCTGCCGGCCTGTAGTGTGGCTGGGTGACGCGAATCGCGTCATTTCCGGCGCCGGATGACGTATGTACACCCGCGCCGCTGTTAGCTTCAAGACCCGCACTGCGCATGCGCAGTGCGCGTTTTGAAGCCAACAAAGCGGCGTGTGTGTACTACGTCACCCGGCGCCGGAAATGACGCGATTCGCGTCACCCAGCCACACTACAGTCCGGCAGAGACACCACAGAGCGGCGGGGAGGCGCCATTTTAATCTGATTAGAAGATCACGCCTATGGAGGCGTGATATCATGAAGGGAGACAGCCTGCCAGAGTGACTATGAATACCATAGTCACTCATTATCATCCATAATGAGGTACTGTAATAACATTTTTCTACAATTTCACTTGGTGCTTTTAGGAGCTAAAAGAAGTGTAGGGTAAGTGTTACTATGCTCTAGGACAGCTTTTAATAGCTTTAGAGGTGTTTTGGGGGTGACAGGATCCCTTTAAGTGTAGAATAAAAAACGATGTGGGACTTCACCATATTTTTGCTTGGCATCTACGGACTGCCAACCACCCCCAGCTTCCTCTATGTACCTGGCTGACAACCAAAAACACAGCGAAGCCCAACACTTTTTTTTTTTTTTTAATAGAAAAAAAACGACGTGGGGCCCCTTCATATTTTTGGTCAAGTCAGGTACAACCAGGCAGCTGGGGGCTGGAAACCTCAGCCCGGAGAAGCCCAAGCGTTCTGGGCCCCCCATGCTGTGAATTGCAGCCTCCACAGAAAATGGTGCACTCATTGAAGCGCCCATTCTCCTGACGCAAGACCCTGATGAATGAGCCCAATTCTCAATCCCCGGAATGTGGACTGCCAACAGAACCGCCTCCGATGACTCGATCCAACGAATCGGTTCCACTTCCCGCATCACTGACTTGCTGTGCGTTCCGCCCTGATGGTTGACATATGCCACCGCCGTGGCATTGTCTGATGAATCTGAATGTGGCGGCCCTTCAAATGATGAAAACTCTCCAGCTCCAAGTAAATGGCTCAATCTCGGGAGATTGATGGGTAGAGAGCCCCTCGGAGTCACGACTGGGCGTGTGATGACAAACACTGCCGCGGCTCCCACGAGGAGATGGCGTCGGTGGACAACACGTCCACAGACCGGCAGAAACGATCTCTTGGAGAGAGAGACGAAATAGCCCAGCAGAGACAAAGCTCGTCGCCGCGATGGTCGGAAAACCCAGTGAAGAGTGAACGGACTGCGATTCCAGGCCGCCAGGAGATCCAACTGCAATGGACGGAGATGCCACTGAGCAAAAGGCACTGCCTCCATTGTCGACACCATCTTCCCCAAGACCCGCATTGTGAACCGAAGGGAATGTGGAACAGGGCGCAGGAGTAGACGAATCGCACAGCGCAGAGACTGAGCCTTGTCCTGAGGAAGAAGCACAAGTCCCCGAGACGTGTCCAGGATCATTCCCAGGAACGAGACCCTGAGGCTCGGGACCGGAGAAGACTTTGGAAGATTGAGAATCCACCCCAGACGCGAGAGAGAGTCCATCGTGACGCGGACACTATCCTCGCAGTCCCTGAAAGACTGACCCTTGATTAACAGGTCGTTCAGGTACGAAAAAAACCGACACCCCCGGACGTGCAGCACGGCCATGACCGCCGCCATGACCTTGGTGAAAACTCGCGGGGCAGTTGCCAATCCGAAAGGAAGAGCAATGAACTGGTAATGATCCTCGCCCACAGCAAAACGCAAGAACCGTTGGTAAGACTTGGCTATTGCAATATGCAAGTAAGCATCCTTGATATCGATGGAAGCAAGGAACTCCCCCTTGCACATGGAAGCGATGACGGAACGCAGGGATTCCATCCGCAAATATCAAACTTGGACAACTCTGTTCAGATGTTTTAAATCCAAAACAGGACAGGAAGACCAGTCTTTCTTTGGCACGATAAACAGATTAGAGTAGAATCCGTGAAACCGCTCGCCCTGAGGGACCGGAACAACAACTTCCGCCCACTGAAGGGAGTCGATGGCCCGAAAGAAGGCGTCCTTCTTGTCCGGCGAGCCCGGCGGACGAGAAAGAAAGACAGAACCTCCTGTGAGGAAGAGTGTGAAATTCGATGCTGTAACCGAAAACCACCCAAGTCCTGGACCCACTGATCGTCTGTAACAGCGAGCCAGAGATGCCAAAAGCGGAAAAAGTCAGCCGCCCACTCGGGAGGAGTCTTCCGGAGGAACAGAGTAAGGAAGAGGAAAACCTCTGCGATCCGGACTCCTTAGACTTACACTGCCTGTTTCGGGGCAGCCAGCCGGAACCCGACTTACTGGGAGGCTGAGAACC
The DNA here is from genome assembly GCA_033576535.1 of Allobates femoralis. Classification (NCBI taxonomy): domain Eukaryota; kingdom Metazoa; phylum Chordata; class Amphibia; order Anura; family Aromobatidae; genus Allobates; species Allobates femoralis. Next base: position 176,507,682 of record JARQOC010000002.1, read on the forward strand.
TCTGTCCGCACGCGGCGCACGGGCCGACTGAACCGGGCGAGAGACTGACCACCCAGACTAGTTCCGAAAGGATCGGAACCTCGCCTGCTGACCCCTGGAGAATTTACGCTTGGGCTTCTGCTGAGGAAGAGAGGTACTTTTACCTCCTGTCGCATCAGATCAGTTTATCCAGCTTTTCTCCAAAAAGACGCCCATCAAAATAAGGCATGCCCGTTAGTGACCTCTGAAGCCGAATCCGCCTTCCATTCCCAAAGCCAGAGAGCTCGGCGAATGGCGATGGCATTTGAAGCCGCCGCCGCAGTGTAATTAGCCGCATCAATAGAAGCATACACCAAGAATTCTCCAGCGATAGACATCTGAGCAGCCAGATCCAACAGCTCAGGGTCCGCACCTCTGTGACATAACGCGGAATGCAAATCACCCGCCCAGGTCACAATGGCCTTAGCCACCCACATGGAGGCAAAGGAAGGAGACAGCGACGACCCTGAAGCCTCGAACACTGATCTAGACAATTGCTCCAACTGATGATCCGTGGATTCCTTGATAGACGCACTATCAAGGTACAGTCACACAGGGAGATATCGCCGGCGATCGCGGGAGCGCGCATCCCTGACAACATCGCCGGGGAGATGTCAGACTGAGCAACTTACCGGCAATGTCGCCGGCTAGTTGCCGCGGCCATCGCTCGCTGGGTTGCCCAGCAACCCAGCGAGCGATAACTCGCAATGTTGGCGATAGGCGGAATCGCCCGCAACATTGCAGGTTGCCACGTTACACAGGGCGATCAGGCATGATCGCCTCAGCAACATCGCCAGGTTTCCCCAACATTGTTGGGAAACCTGTGATGTTTACTCAGGCGATTTTTCGCCTGATTATCGCCCTGTCACACGCGGCAATTCGCCGTCGATGTCGCCGCAACCTGGCCACGCCCCTCAGTTGCCGGCAACATCGCCGGCGATATCTCCCTGTGTGACGGTACCTTTAGGGAGAGAAAGAAGAGTCCTAGACGCCAGCCGGGACACTGGAGGATCCACCTGCGGAGAATCCGACCAAGCTTGTGCCACCGCTGGCAAAAAAGAACAAGCCTCAATCGCCTTACGATTGCCAAACCGTTTATCCGGCTGGGACCAATGTTTCTGTAGAACTTCCTGAATCTCAGGATGATCAGAGAACACCTTCTGAGGTCTCTTGAGCCTCTTGAAAGATATCACGTGGTCCGATGAGGCAACTGGAGCCGGGTCAGACACTGACAAGGCCTGATTCACAGCTCAAACCAGGTCGTGCACCATGGCAAGGGTATCAGAGGAAGCAGACTCGAGCGATTCACCCAGATCAGCCTCCACATCCGAATCACGGAGCTCACCAGACGAGCGAGATTCACGGGACCTACTCCGTGCAGGGGAAGCCTGAGAACTCTGAGACGGGGCAGAAGAAGACCCCCTGCAGTCTCTTCCTACCAGAAGTATGGAAGGAAGGAGTATGAGAGCTCGTCTCCTCCTGACCGGAACAGTCATCCGGTGAGCCCGGCTGGTCCGACGTGCTGGACGAAGGACGGGCCTGCACCACCCGGATCAGCGTCTCAGATAGCTGCTGGATGGATTGGCTTACAGACTGCGACAACGCAACCATTCATTCCGGCGGAGCGGGAACGCTAGCAGCCACCAGCGGGTGCCTGCTCAGAGACAGGGGCACAGGGCTGAGAGGAATTAGAGGCACAGGCCTGACAGAGCGGGGTAGAGCAACCGCAGGGCAAATCAGCCTTGCACACAGTGCAAAAGGCATAGTACACAGTAATTGCCTTTGGTGCTCTCTTGCTCTTTTTGTCAAACATCCTCCCCGATATATACAGAGGAATATTAGAGAGAACAGTTGCACACTCTTCATATCAGGTGATAACAAAAAAGGATTTATTTGAAGAGCAACCTGTAGCAACGCGTTTCAGCCCACTTGGGCCTTGGTCACGCCTGTTGCCTTTGCTAAGGTGCTTTGTTGGGGGCTATTTCAGTGCAGTGTTCAGCCCCCAACACAGGGAACATACTGAAAGAATGGTTTAATAAGGCATCCAGCATCCTCCTAAAGGTACCGTCACACGCGGCAATTTTGCAAGCAATTTCACTGGCAATTTGCTGGTTGCAGTGAAATCATGGATACATGGTTCTGTTTTGTTGCTGTGTAGAAATAGAACCATGTATCCATGATTTCACTGCAACCAGCAAATTGCCAGTGAAATTGCTTGCAAAATTGCCGCGTGTGACGGTACCTTAAAGGATCTAAGGATCACACACTAACTAAAAAGCTGGGAAAACATCCCTTCGAAATAACAGATCTTTAGGGACAGAGAACAGTGTCCTGAAAAAAGCACCTTAGCAAAGGCAACAGGCGTGACCAAGGCCCAAGTGGGCCGAAACGCGTTGTTGCAGGTTGCTCTTCAAATAAATCCTTTTTTGTTATCACCTGATATGAAGAGTGTGCGACTGTTCTCTCCAATACTGAACGTGGGTCTCCCAGACCTCTGTCAGCACCGCGACGCTTGAAACATAGCTCGGTGTGCCCACCATTTATCTATATACAGAGGAATATACTGCTGACTGCCAGCAGACAGACACAGCTGCAGCAGAAAGACACTAGTCACTGCTGAGCTACAAATAAAACAAAAAAAAAAAAAAAAAGACACATCCTAGGGCAGCAGGCTATAAACACTGCTGAGCCCTGTCACCTGGAAGCACAGCGCTGCCCCTCCTGTGTCCCCCCGCAGAGCTCCAACCGCGCTGCATCCACGCTGAAGATGGCGTCAGAGACTGCATGGAGCGGGAAACAGGAGGCCACGCCCCCCAGCGATGCCCAGAGCGGACATACTCAATTGGATGATGGGCCGGCCTGGGGGCGTTCCCGGGCGTGCCGCATCTCACTATGGGACAGGAGAACCTACAGGCCCAGAAGCCAGGGCCTAAATTAATAAGCCAGGCCGCTGGTCGAGGGGAAGCCGGCGCGGAGTACAGCGCCGAAGACCAAGCGCGGGCAGGAACCCCCAGGGCGCAGCTCCTACCTGAAGACAGCTCCCCACCCTGGAGCCCACAAGGGACAGGGGCACAGACCTCCATCGCAATGCAGCTCCATCTTCAAGCTGTTGCGGCCAGAGGGCCAGGAAGAACCTCCTACAACCCAGAGCCCCAACTGAGGGGACTGAGAAGGGATGGTGCAGCAGTCTGAAGGAAACTCAGTGATTAGAAAAAAAAAAAAAAAAAGTGTCTACCTCCTAAGACACTAAGCAAAAAAAACAGGCAGAATAGCATAACCCATTCGTCCGTGTGTCCCCAAATGAGGAGACAGAGAAAAAGGAAATCTTGCCATTTGAACCACTCTTTTCCTCCCCATTCAGTATGGTGTCCCTCAAATGTCTCCTGGTATCAGTGTCCTCAATCAAATAAATACATTCAACAGTTACCAATCAGCTGCAGTCTTCATATTACATTCTGTCTGTGTGAGAAAAATCTTAGTAGCAAATTAAGATTACAAAAAAAAAAAAATGAGCATTACTTATGCATGTCTACAGTGGATCTTAATTTGTGTATTTCATTAAAAAAATAAATAATATATACTCAAAGCTAAATGGTAGACTCCATTTTACTTCCTTGACTTCTAGTTTAATTCTTTGTAATAATCTATTGCACAGTAGTTTTTTTTTTCCTCCTCAAGACTAACATTCACCAACAGGGCTCCGATTGCCAATTACAGTACATGGTTTTGGCACTAGTCAAAAAAAAAAAAAGTGATAAAAGAAACCACACAGTTAAATAAATATGAAAGAAACAAAAATAACTTATAGATGCTAACATGAACTTTTCAGACCTATAATAGTTCTATCCATGATAACTTCAAACTTCAGAAAAGAGCTGCTCATGAGACAAACTAACGTCAGTAAGATGAGTAGTAATGTCAGAAATAATGTTCATATGTAACGTGTACAAAGTTCAGTCTGGAGATGTTGCGCAGACTAGGCCAGAGCCTTTTATTGCAAGCAGTCTGTAGGTAATCATGTACAAGAAGACCACCCTACAGAAAACAGCCAGAACGAGGCATCTTCGTCAGCAGACAAGCATCTTCCATAGTTTTCAGTTTTAGAACACACTTGTTGCCCTCTTCTTCGCAGCTTCCTAAGATGCAAGGCCCAGCAAGAATCCTCCAACAAAGCCCCCAGACACTACAATGTTCTGCTTGATAAAATCTTGTGACTGCAAGAAAAAAAAATTATTCCATTAAATTGCTTATGATTATTTTTACCAAAGTTCAAAATGACCAAAAACAGAAGGGACTTTAAATTAGAAAAGTTTTGGACTAGTAACTCTGTAAAATGGTTCACATGGTTAACAGAAAGTATATATTTTTATTGGAGTAATCTCTGCAGCGGCCATGTGAATGTAATGACCATAGTGTCACCATCATTGCTGTATGGTATCACCATGGACAAAAGACTGACATACGATTGTAGGTTGGTAAAGATTGACAACAGGCATTATAGAAAATGTACTAATCATAATGGGCAATCACTGCGGTGACAATGTAATAAGATGTCGCTACAAGCTCCCGTAAACAGAATGCAAAACCCTTTTGCTATTCATCGACTCCCTCCTCCATACACAAAACACTGAACAGTAAAAAGGAAATTATGTTTGTCAAAACAGGCAGCTGCTAGTGGGAAAATACACATCCACTTGTCAAATTAATACAAAAAATAAGTATTTAAAACATGTCCTTACCTCCTCAATTAAATTGTTAATTTCTGGCACAGACTTATTAGCCTGCTTCTTTATCTTTCTCTTTGCCTTGTTCACATCCTTCTCCACTCTCTTCCAATCTATTTGTATGTACCCGCCATGGCTGGCAATCTACAAACAGAAAACACAAAACTTGGCTAATGCACATCAATTATTGTATCATACGTTTTCAATTTTTCCATCGATACAGCTGTGTGAGGGCTTGATTTATCTGCGTGATCAGTTGTATTTTTGAATGACACCATCCATTTTATCATATGATGCAATGGTAAGCAGAAAAAAAAATCCCAAGTGTTGCAAAATAGCAAAAGGAAAATAAATAAATAAAAAATAAAAGGGAACATTCTGAATTTTTTTTTATTATTATTATTTACAGAGTTCATGTTACCACACAAATCTGACCTAGCAGTAGGATTCTCCAAGTCAGAACGGTTATGTAGATACCAAACATGTATACTTTTAGGTTTGAGTGGTATGAAAAAAAAAAAAATTCAGTGTTGCAACTTTAAGAGGGGTAATGTAGCGGTCTGAGGGCTTGTTCTTTGTGCCCCGAACTGATCTTTTTATTGATAATACTTTGAGGTATTTACAATATTTTGATCGCCTCTTACATTTTTTTTTTCTGTTGTGTTGGCCAAAAAACTGCAAATCTAGATTTTTTTTTTTCTCTCATTACGTTGTTTACAGATCATGAACCTATATTTGGCCAGAATTTAAGAGAGGCTAACCCCAAAGAACAAAAAGAAAAAAAAAAAAAAAAAACTATAGTTTTAAAGAGTTTTTAGCCTGAATCTTGGTACAAAAATTCTTTATTGAAACACAAATCAAAATATGAATTAACAAACATAGGTGCTCCATGATGATACATCCAGAAGATACCAATCAAATTCTGCTCTCTGCTCCCCTGCAGATTGCCACGTGTCTAATCACGTTGCTTCTCTCTCCTCCTCCCATGATGCGTCTAGTGGGAAGATGTAGGAAAGGATGTCAGACGCCGAGCCAGGCATTTCCGGTTTCGGGATGCAAGTGCCATTTAGTGTGTAGGGGTAAATCTCTTATAAATAGCTTGTACTTTCACATAGCAGCACCTTCCAGAAGAAGGCGAAACCTTACATCCCTAGAGACCACTTCTTTTAAAACCCTGTGGTTTAATTTTTAGCAGTCTGACTTTTTGTCTTCAGATTTTTTTTGCCTGCTGCATGTCTTTCTATTCCATAGACCTCCTTCCTCGAACCCCTTCAGGGTAAGGCCAGTAGTCACTATTAATAAGCATTTGTGTCTCATTTACTGCTCTAAGGCTGCTTTCACATCAGCGGTTTTCGCCGATCGCGTCATCTGCCGCGATTAACGCATAACCGCGACACTTGTGGCACAGTCGCGGCAAACCCCATGCAATGTCTATGGGGCTTGCGGTCAGTGTGTGGCAGGTGCGGCAAGTGCGGTTTAGGCACGTGCGGCCGCGAAAAAAAAAACTGCGGTCATCCGCGTTTTTTTTGCGGCCGCACCTGCCGCAAGCCCACATAGACATTCTATGGGGCTTGCTGCAACTGTGCCGCAAGAGCAGCGGTTATGCGTTAATCGCGGCAGATGCGTTTTTTTTCACCGCATCTGCCGCGAACGGCAAGAACCGCTGATGTGAAAGTACCCTTAGGCTGGTTTCGCATTTGCGTTTGGAATGCAGAGTAACTGAACGCAGCCAAACGCATGCCCACCGTGTTCCTATGTTTAACATGGGAACGCATTGTACCTGCGTTTGGCTGCGATCGGATGCGCATATTTTGTGCGCCCTCCTCCACCCTCCCAACGCAGCCAGTTGCATTTTTTTGTGCGTTCATGGGCATTGTTTTATCAGCAAGCGCCCAAAAAAAAAAAAGCATTGATATGAATAGATCCGCAGTGTCCTCCACATGACAGCGCAGGAGAACGCTGCGGATCTCACTGAAGTCACTCTCAGTGGCCACTGCTAATCTCCCGGCACGGGAGATTTGAAAAAACAGTTGATCTGACAGCTGTTTAAATCTCCCACGTCGACATCACCTTCGGTGTTGGCGCGGGAGTTTTAAACAGCTGTCAGATCAGCCGTTTCTTCAAATCTCCCGTGCAGATCAACCGACATGTGCAGCCAACAGGTGCAAGTGGATTGGAGATCAGCCCACGCCTGTTAACCTGTTAGATCATGCTGCCAGAGTATGACAGTGGAATCTCACAAGTTAACACGTGGCACCTAGGATCGTGCCATTTCCCAGCCCAAAGGTGTGTGTTGCCATGACATCGTGGGGTCAGATGATCCCCGTCACCGAGATGCCCCACTTCTTGTGCATGTCTGTCAAGCGCCACTATTTACAAGAGATGATCATTTTTGCTGTGCAGAGCCGTGCTAATGATAAACGCACTTGAAGTCTTCCCCCCATTTTCCTGTACACTATATGGTATTCAAAAGTAACTGGGAAAAAAACAAGTCCTCATATGTCTATATTGACAGAAAAAAAATAAAAAAAAGTCATGGCTCTTGGAAGGAGAGGAAAAAAACTAGGTAAAAAAAAAAAAAATAAAAAAATAAAAACACACACACACACACACACACACACACACACACTCACCTTTCAAACCAAGTGCTGGGGATCCATCTCTGCTCCTCTCTGTCTACTGTACTGCCAGAGCTGACAATCAGGAGAGTAGGCCATTTACTGGTTACCGCTCATTCTGTGGTAACCAAATCCTTTAAATGGAACCTACCACCTCATGTTACCCCCTCTGCTATCACTACTTGTCCCTCACCATGGTAGCTCATCCCTATCTGAGTTAAAAGGGCCCTATAAAGCTTCAGAAAAATGAATTTATAACTTACGTGTAGCCTGGAGCGTAGACTGGTAAAACAGGTTCTGGGGCTACATTTTTCCCCTCCTCGCTGGCTCTCAGCACGCCCCACAGGGTGTCATCATTCCTTTTGCCTATCCTCCTCTTTTCGAAATTCAAGCCTCCCTTGTAGTATGATGCAGTGGCTGTAACATCATATCCGACCAGATGCATTGTGGGGGCTTATGACGTGTACAGTTTGGCTTCAACAAGCGCACTGCGCAGGCGCTGGGCTATGCACCCAATCTGCTGGAACATCATATCCGGTCTGGTGCATTGTGGGGGCTGATCATGTGTACGGCTCAGTTCCGGCGCCTGCACAGTGTGCATGTTGAAGCGGAGCCATACACATCATAAGTCTCCACAATGCTCCGGGCCGGGTATGACATTATGGCCACCACATCATACTACAGGGAAGTTGGGAATTTCAAAAAGAGGAGGATAGGCGAAAGGAATGATGACACTCAGTGGGGCATTCTGAGAGCCAGCAAGGGGAGGGTAGGGGGGGGGGGGGGGAAGGGGGAGGGGGAAGAGAATGGAGCCCCAGAGCCTGCCCTTCCAGTCTATGCTGCAGGCTACATGCAAGTTATAAAATCATTTTTCTGAAGCTTCATACGGCCCTTGTAGCTCAGATAGGGATTGTCAGGGATAAGCTAGTAAGGTGCAGGAAAAGGTAGTGATAGGGGGGGGGGGGGGGGGGGTAAAACGAGGTGACATGTTCTCTTTAAACTAAAGGTTACTCTAGTTGATGTTACAAAAACCATCAGTTTCTGCTCAGAGCATGATTAATTGGGAGCTAATGATGGCCACACCGCCACTCACCTGTTTGGTTAATAATGATGGGAATTAGTACTCTTATTGTATTTCCCCAAATGCCTATAATAAAGTGGTCTCAGCTATGGTAGTATGTCTTGGCAAAATTGAAATTTAATTAACTTATTCTTGTCCATGTTGCGTGCATTAGTAGGCTCACTGGCCGATAAATTGGACCCATGGATTGGATGTAATTATTGTGAGCTTTGCTGCATCAAAGGCAGAGGTGAATGCCAAAGGAAGGAAGGTGTCCTACGTATATGCGGTCTGTAAACTCCAACCAAAAACAAACTTAATATTTAAGTAATACAAGTAGTCGATATATAGCAAATAAGGACTTAAAGAGATCCTGTCACCTCCAAAACACCACCTAAGCTTCAAAATCATGTCCCTGCAGCATCCCATCACTAATCTCACACTCCTTTTGTCTCCTAAAAGCATCCTGTGAAAGTGGAGAAAAACGCTTTATAACTTACTCATAAGTGATGTTAATTAGCAGGGGCTATATTCTTTAGTCCCTAGGGCGGGCCCTCTTCATCATAAAATCACGCCCTAATAGGCGTGATCTTCTATTTATATTGTATTCAGCGCCTCCCTGCTCTCCACAGTGCTGCTTGCTGGGCTGTAATGACGCAAATCGCACCAGTCAGTACATACGCGCCGCTCTGTAGTCAAAGCACCGGTGCTTGAAGCAGTACACAGCAGCGTGGGTGTAATGACGTCACCCGATGCTGGAAGTGACGCAATTCGTGTCATTACAGCCCAGGACGCGCCGTGGAGAGCAGGGAGGCGCTGAATACAATAGGAATAGAAGATCACGCCTATTAGGGCGTGATTTTATGATGAAGAGGGCCCGCCCTAAGGGCTAAAGAATATAGCCCTTGCTAATTAACATCACTAATGAGTAAGTTACAAAACGTTTTTCTCCACTTTCACAGGATGCTTTTCTGAGACAAAAGGAGTGTGGGATTAGTGATGGGATGCTGCAGGGACATGTTTTGAAGCTTAGGTGGCATTTTGGAGGCGACAGGATCCCTTTAAGTGGATGTTCCTGGGAAGGACTTATGGTGGGTTTACACGCTAGGATATCGTAAACAATATCCTTGGAACGATCACATGACCGTTCAGACATGGTTAGTGCGCTGTCACAACAAGGATATCGTTAACGATATCCTATGCGGCAGTGCAACTGTTAAATAGGAGAGGAAGGAATGAGCGATGTAATAAAGCGGCAGGACTAGGAGATTTTTGAACGATATCGTTCAAAAAGGTGTCACACTGAACAATGTGGATTCTTCAAGCAGCGTTAATTGGACGACGAATGATAGATTTGAGATCCTGACCTCAAATCTAGGATAAACGATCCAACGATCTTTTCATCCTATATTGTTTGTTTACACGCAACGATGCCCAATTGATCTATCTTTTCAACGATCACATATCTGACGTGTCAAGGATATCGTTCAGAAAATCCTAGCATGTAAACCCACCATTAGAAGCATCTTTCAGACATTTGGACACTGAGCAGTACCTGAAGCAGAAGGAAACCACCACCAACAGCAGTAGCCGCAAGCTTTCCAACCTTCTGAAACAAAAACCCTGCACACCTGAAGAAAAAAAAATAATAATTATATCATATATAAAACTGGATAGCACTTTACAGTTTAAAATCTAAGTAGAATTTCATTTTATCAATGTGTAAAAAAAAAAAAAAAAAAAAGTATAAATATACTGCTTGTGATGGATGTGGAAGAGTAAACATTGTCCTCCAGATTCATGCAGCAAGGACAATGAGTCAAGCGGCTAATAATTCCAGAGGCTCTATAAGAGACTAGCTTAAGAATGTCCGGTGATTGCCCTATTCATGTGCATGGCATTTGTGCTTGCTGCAGAAACAACCCCATACAGGTGAGTGAAGTTTATTTTAAGTAATCAAAGCTCTAACAATTCTGTTGTGTAAATATGCCCCAAAAGCTGACCTTTCACCCTGTAGTAATCCCCACAGATATGGAGTGCTCCCTCCCCAGGTATTTCTTACTGGCTGGAATTTATGATGCGCAGTACTATGATCACTGGCCCCCATTATGACATGGCGTGGCTACTAGCTTTATAAAGTGAGGGACTGAAGGAGTGACTTGTATTTTGTTATTTTCAACCAAATTCCCTTTACTCAAGAACTGGACAACCTCTTTAGTAAAAAAAACAAACAGTCTTGTCAAAAATGCTATTAACTTGCATATATGGAGATAATGTGCGAATTAACAGAAATCTAAAACTGTTTGGCTGTAACACTGAAAGCCCCGATACTGGTAGGGAATCATCTTATTTCTCCCGGCGTCCTCAGGCTTTCAGTCAGTCCCCAGCAATGACTGACAGCCAGTGCATCAGTACAGAGAAGTCTGCCTGTCAGTGTCGGGGTGTAATTATAGCTGTCGCTCACTATATACTGAGTGATGACACACTGTTTTGGCTGCATCCTAAGGACTGAAAGCCTGAAGCTGCCAAGAAGAATAAAATTCATTTCCTCCCAGAAATGGGGCTTTCAGTGTTGTAACCAGGCAACTTTAAAACGCCAGTAGCCTGCAGATTAATGGGGATTTTTCTTTTACAGTACAGGTCCCTTCGAAGCTGCCCTTTCCATGCATGCATTCTATTAGTGTAATCATAGAGAAAGAATTGACAAATCAATTAGCAGCACACCGCCACAAAAGGTATAGAAATTAATAAAGCTTTTATTTAAGGACGAAACAAACATCTAAAACAGTTAAAACATAATCGGACACAGTCCATAAGGAAAATGGGACCCCTGCAAAAATCAATAGTAAATCAGTATATCCAGTCTTATGCCAATACATAGATAAGCTGCACATAAACAGTACTACAAAAAAAAAAAAAAAAAACAGTCATTTCATAATAAATTTCATTAGATAAACATAAGTAAGAAGCTGACTATAAGTTCTGTCACTGATCCAAAGGATCGAAAAAAGTGCATGACTATAAGTCCAAGGCAGACCAGTATAATGTCCTAATGCAGCGGAACAACACTGAACAACACCATACCAATATGGTAATATAGCAAGGAACGCACAGCTGGATAGACAAATACCAATTGAAAGAAGGCAAAGGGTAAAGTGCAAATAGATCCCAAGTTGGGGTCCAGAAAATGGAACTTACAGTGCCTACAAGTAGTTTCAACCCCCTGCAGAATTAGGTGGTTTGATAAGATGCAAATAAGTTAGAGCCTTCAAACTGCAAACGAGAGTAGGATTTATTAACAGAAGCATAAATCTTACAAACCAAAAAGTTATGTTGCTCAGTTGAATTTTAATAAATTTTAAACCTAAAAGTGTGGGTCAATTATTATTCAACCCCTAGGTTTAATATTTTGTGGAATAACCCGTTTGCAATTACAGCTAATAATCGTCTTTTATAAGACCTGATCAGGCCGGCACAGGTCTCTGGAGTTATCTTGGCCCACTCCTCCATGCAGATCTTCTCCAAGTTATCTAGGTTCTTTGGGTGTCTCATGTGGACTTTAATCTTGAGCTCCTTCCACAAGTTTTCAATTGGGTTAAGGTCAGGAGACTGACTAGGCCACTCCATCACCTTGATTTTTTCCCTCTTGAACCAGGCCTTGGTTTTCTTGGCTGTGTGCTTTGGGTCGTTGTCTTGTTGGAAGATGAAATTACGACCCATCTTAAGATCCTTGATGGAGGAGCGGAGGTTCTTGGCCAAAATCTCCAGGTAGGCCGTGCTATCCATCTTCCCATGGATGCGGACCAGATGGCCAGGCCCCTTGGCTGAGAAACAGCCCCACAGCATGATGCTGCCACCACCATGCTTGACTGTAGGGATGGTATTCTTTGGGTCGTATGCAGTGCCATTCAGTCTCCAAATGTCACGTGTGTGGTTGGCACCAAAGATCTTGATCTTGGTCTCATCAGACCATAGAACCTTGAACCAGTCTGTCTCAGAGTCCTCCAAGTGATCATGAGCAAACTGTAGACGATCCTTGACATGACGCTTTGAAAGTAAAGGTACCTTACGGGCTCGTCTGGAACGGAAACCATTGTGGTGGAGTACGTTACTTATTGTATTGACTGAAACCAATGTCCCCACTGCCATGAGATCTTCCCGGAGCTCCTTCCTTGTTGTCCTTGGGTTAGTCTTGACTCTTCGGACAAGCCTGGCCTCGGCACGGGAGGAAACTTTCAAAGGCTGTCCAGGCGGTGGAAGGCTAACAGTAGTTCCATAAGCCTCCCACTTCTGGATGATGCTCCCAACAGTGGAGACAGGTAGGCCCAACTCCTTGGAAAGGGTTTTGTACCCCTTGCCAGCCTTGTGACCCTCCACGATCTTGTCTCTGATGGCCTTGGAATGCTCCTTTGTCTTTCCCATGTTGACCATGTATGAGTGCTGTTCACAAGTTTGGGGAGGGTCTTAAATAGTCAGAAAAGGCTGGCAAAAGAGATAATTAATCCACACATGTGAAGCTCATTGTTCTATGTGCCTAAACTACTTCTTAATACTTTAGGGGGATCAAACAGAATGCTGGTGGTTTGAGGGGTTGAATAATAATTGACCCACACTTTTATGTTTAAAATTTATTAAAATTCAACTGAGCAACATCACTTTTTGGTTTGTAAGATTTATGCTTCTGTTAATAAATCCTACTCTCGTTTGCAGTTTGAAGGCTCTAACTTATTTGCATCTTATCAAACCACCTAAATCTGCAGGGGGTTGAATACTACTTGTAGGTTCCGTATCTCACCCAAGCCTGTCTGTCCTAATGCTGTGAGCCCAGAGTCCGCGAAAGTCCTCCAGCTACAGTTCTGTAGCTGGAGTGGTGTAAGGAAGTCCAGCACCAAAGGCCGTAGTGTGTAAATGGCAGAGGACCAGGATCCCACGCGTATCGCCGCTGTAAAGCGGCTTCGTCAGGGAGCCTCCTTTGGCGCTGGACTTCCTTACACCACTCCAGCACTCTGGGCTCACAGCATTAGGACAGACAGGCTTGGGTGAGATAAGTTCCATTTTCTGGAGCCCAACTTGGGATCTATTTGCACTTTACCCTTTGCCTTCTTTCAATTGGTTTTTGTCCATCCAGCTGTGCGTTCCTTGCTATATTACCATATTGGTATGGTGTTGCTCAGTGTTGTTCCGCTGCCTTAGGACATTATACTGGTCTGCCTTGGACTTATAGTCATGCACTTTTTTCGATCCTTTGGATCAGTGACAGAACTTATAATCAGCTTCTTACTTATTTATTATGAAATGACTATGTATTTATTGTAGTACTGTTTATGTGCAACTTATCTATGTATTGGCATAAGACTGGATATACTGATTTTTGCAGGGGTCCGATTTTCCATATGGACTGTGTCCGATTATGTTTTAACTGTTTTTAGATGTTTGTTGTTTCGTCCTTAAATAAAAGCTTTATTAATTTCTATACCTTTTGTGGCGGTGTGCTGCTAATTGATTTGTCAATTCTTTCTCTACGATTATGGTTTCTTGTTGACAAAGCAGCACCCCCGACCGTTTAGGTGGGGTTACACGTTGCAATATCGTTCCGATATCGCAATTCAATGGCGTGGGAGCACGCATTTAGTGCACGTTTCTCCCGCATCGCATCGGAGGTTTACACATTGCGATTTCAGGATCCAACGTCCGTACGATGTCTACGCCCCCCAACCCAGGAACGACCATTTAACATGGGAGTGAATGGGTGACGTAGAACTTCACATCGGAATTGGGCTGTCACACAGCACGATCCGGCTCCAATCTCCATTCAATATCGGAGCATTGAATAGCACGCTCATTCAATCCCAGATATCGCATTGACATCGTTCCTGCATCGTATTGGACGTTCACACCATACAACGCAGGACCGATATCGACTCCAACGATCGAACCACGTGACTTTTCATTGAAATTGGACGCCAATATCGCAACGTGTAAAGTGGCCTTCATTGGGATATACTACCAGTGGTGCACCTTAGTCCCTGTTATGCATTCTATTAGTGAGCACATTCACCAAGTACACTGTAACAAAATTAAATTAAAAAAAAAATAAAAAAAAAAACAAAACTTAAAATATATGTAAAATACACCTCCCTGAACATTGGAAATACAAATGTAAACTGATGTATACTTCTACTGTTGTGTGAAAGATCTTACACACTTCCCACCAATCTTTACATCCAGCCTCTATGGCTTTAAAAACACGGACCTATTTTACAAGTTTAACAAAAGGAAAGATACACGATCTTCACACTGCCAAAATGTGCCCTGGACAAGGGACGTGGGGTCATTCCATGGTAACTTACGTTACATTCACAAGCCAAAATCTGAGTTAATAATGGCTACAGACTGTTCTTTGAAGGCAGGCACAAAAATGAGTGAATGTATATTGTACAATAAACTATTCTCAATAGATTTCAACACCGTTTGATTTTTCAACAATACAAATTAAATACAAAATATAGTGTTATTACTTGGTAAATTATGTTACACAAAAAGGATTTACCATGGAATGACCCTGTGGATAACTACAGTCATTGCCCACGCTGACACTATACCTCTCTGGACAGGTAAGCTGGCAATATGCACAAGCACAGCACTAGGACCAGAGGGCCACTTGTCTCAATGCCAGTGTACATGGAGTAAAACATGGCAGGTTTCTGAACAAAAACTATGAAGACGTCTTGTGATTGCAAGACAAAACACGTCTTACCAGCCTGCCACTCCACCCATGACAATCTGTGTTGCTACGGAATACTTTTCTGTCAAGGGTCCAGAATTCCGGCCAAAAACTCGGCTCCACCAATGATGACGCCTTGCATATTCTGTAATGTCCAATACTTCATAGGAGTCATCATCACTGCTGGGATCTTAGAGGGAAACAAAACAAAAAGTGTATTCACTTTAAAGGGGTTATCGAGGGAGGGAATTGGGATAAAATGTGGTATCAGGAAATGGGAAGAAAAAAAGAGAATTTTGTTTACGTACCGTAAATTCTTTTTTCTTGAATCATCAATGGGAGACCCAGACAATGGGGTTTAGGGCTCTGCCCTCCGGAGGTCACACTAGGTACTACAAGTTTGTAGACACCGCCTCCTCCGCTTATAAACCCCCACCGTAGGAGACATCCTCAGTTTAGTCCATAAGCTGCGAGGAGAAATTAAACCACACCCGAAACATCGGGAAGAATGCCGTGCACAGACGGTTCAACAACCCGGCAAACACTGTCTCAACAGAGAACAGAACAAGTGCAAAATATGCAACGGAACAACTGGGTGGGTGCTGGGTCTCCCATTGATGATTCAAGAAAAAAGAATTTACGGTACGTAAACAAAATTCTCTTTTTTCTGATCATCATAATGGGAGACCCAGACAATGGGGATGTCCTAAAGCAATACCCCAGGGCGGGAAGAGTTCCTCAACAAGACGGATAACACATGGTTCCCTTTTAAAGGTGGGCAACCGCCGCCTGGAGAACCCGCCTGCCCAAACTCGCATCCGCAGAGGCATGGGCATGCACCATATAGTGCTTAGAGAAAGTGTGCAGGCTGGACCAAGTGGCCGCTTGACACACCTGTAGAGCAGAAGCTCGATGTCGCAAGGCCCAAGAGGCACCTACAGCTCTAGTAGAGTGTGCCTTCAAACCCACCGGGAGAGGCAAACCAGAAGACCGGTAAGCCTCCTGAATGGGAGCCTTGATCCATCTGGCCAAGGTCGACTTGGAAGCCGCGGACCCCTTACAGCGACCCATCGTGAGGACAAATAAGGAATCCGAACTCCTAAAGGAGGCGGTCCTGGACACATAAATGCGTACAGCTCTCACGAGGTCCAGAGTATGGAGGTCGCGCTCAACCTGATGAACGGGAGCGGGGCAAAATGATGGGAGAACAATCTCCTGGTTCAAGTGGAATGTTGAAACCACCTTCGGCAAAAATTCAGGCCGTGGGCGCAACACCACCTTGTCCTGGTGAACCACCAGAAAGGGTGACTTGCACGAGAGTGCAGCCAATTCTGAGACCCTTCTCAGAGACGTAATCGCCACCAGAAAGACCACCTTCTGGGACAGACGAGAGAGAGAGATGTCTCTCAGAGGCTCAAACGGCGGTTTCTGCAGTGTCGTCAGGACCATGTTTAGATCCCAAGGGTCCAGAGGTCGCCTATAGGGCGGGACCACCCGAGACACCCCCTGCAGAAATTGACGTACCTTCGGGAGGAGCGCCAAGCGCCTGTCAAACAGCACTGAAAGTGCTGATACTTGACCTTTCAGAGAGCCAAGGGATAATCCCAACTCCAACCCCGACTGTAGGAAGGCCAGCAATGTCGGGATAGACAAAGGCCACGGTGAGCGGCCACCAGAGGCACACCAGGTAAAAAAGATTTTCCACGTTCTGTGGTATATCTTCCTGGAAACAGGTTTCCTTGCCCGATTCATAGTGGCAACCACTGTAGGAGAGAAACCTCTGGATGTCAGCAGCCAGGCCTCAAGAGCCATGCAGTCAATCTGAGAGCCCTGGAATTGAGGTGGAAGAATGGCCCTTGCGCGAGTAGATCTGCGCGTTCTGGAAGGGCCCACCCGTGTCCGCCTGACAGTTGCCACAGGTCCGGGTACCAAGACCTCCTGGGCCAATCTGGAGCCACTAGAATGGCCACTCTGCATTCCGTCCTGATCTTCCACAGGACCCTGGGAATCAGAGCCAGAGGCGGAAACACATATGGCAGCTGGAATCTGGACCAGCCCAGAATCAGGGCGTCCGCCCCCAGAGACTGGGGATCCCAAGACCTTGCCATGTATTGGGGCACCTGATGATTCAGCCGTGAGGCCATCAGATCCACGTCCGGAGTGCCCCACCTGCCGCAGATGTCCCGGAAGACGTCTGGATGTAGAGACCACTCTCCGGCGTCCATCCCCTGTCGGCTCAGATAGTCGGCCTCCCAGTTCTCGACCCCTGGGATGTGAACTGCGGAGATCAGGCAGCCGTTTTCCTCCACCCAGAGTAGAATGCGGTGGACTTCGGCGAGGGCCTGAGCACTTCTGGTCCCTCCCTGATGATTTATGTAGGCGACGGCCGTCGCATTGTCGGACTGTACCCGAATGGGCTGTCCTGACAGGAATTTCTGAAACGCCAGTAGCGCCAGATAGACCGCCTTGATCTCCAGCACGTTGATCTGCAACGCCGACTCCGACCGAGTCCAGAGGCCTTGAGCCCTGTGGTGCAAGAACACCGCCCCCCAGCCCTTCAGACTGGCGTCGGTGGTCACCACTAACCATGACGGTTTTAGGAAGGACCGGCCCCGTGACAGGTGAAGTGGCAGGAGCCACCACTGCAGGGAGTCCCTGGTCGGTTGTGACAGTGTCACCAGCCGATTCAGAGAGATCGTCCTCTTGTCCCATCTGCGAAGAATCTCCAGCTGGAGAGGACGGAGGCGAAACTGTGCGAACGGCACCGCCTCTATCGCCGCTACCATGCGACCCACCAGTCTCATCAATACCCGCAGGGATGACTGTGGAGACAGGAGGACATTCTGCACTCCTGATTGGATCGCAAGCTGCTTGGCTTGAGGTAGGGACACCAGGGCCGAGTCCGTGTGGAAGTCCATGCCCAGATATGTCAATGACTGGGTCGGAACCAGGGTCGACTTCTGAATGTTGATAAGCCACCCGAACCGTTCCAGGGACTTCATGGTCACCTCCAGGCTTACCCGACAAAGGTCTTCCGATGGCGCCCTGACCAACAGGTCGTCCAAATAGGGTATGACGGCGTGTCCCTGCGCATGCAGGAGAGCCATCATGGAGGCCATCACCTTTGTGAACACCCGTGGTGCTGAGGCTAGCCCGAATGGCAGTGCCACAAATTGGAAGTGCTCTTCCCCCACTGCGAATCTCAACCAGCGCTGATGAGCTGGTGCAATGGGGACGTGAAGGTAAGCGTCCCTGATATCGATGGACGCTAGGAAGTCTCCCTGTGACACAGCCGCGATCACTGAGCGCAGGGATTCCATGCGGAACTTCCGAACCAACACGTGACGGTTGAACAACTTGAGGTCCAAAACCGGGCGAAAAGAGCCGTCCTTTTTTGGGACAATAAAGAGGTTGGAGTAAAAACCCCTGAACCTCTCTTCCGTGGGCACAGGGACCACCACTCCGTCTCTGCGGAGTCCCTCCAACACCAGGTAAAAAGCCTGAGCCTTTTCTGGAGATGGAACCGACCGATGGAATCGGTGTATTGGTTGTGACGTCAGCTCTATCCTGTATCCTCTTGAGACTACGTCTCGAACCCACTGATCTTGAATGTGAAGAAGCCACGTGTCCTGAAAGCGGGACAGGCGGCCCCCCACCTGTGGGGAGGCAGGATGAGATAGCGAGTCATGTCGAAGTGGGCTTGGGGGTGGCAGCCGCTGCCCCCGCCGGCTTCTTCTGACGACTCTTGGAACGCCACTGAGTAGCAGGCTTGCCCCCTCGGTCTGAGCGAGTGGACGCCGTTGATGACTGTGAACCGGAGCGAAAGGACCACTGCTTAGGGTTCCTTTTCACGGTGTACCGTGGCTTAGGCTTATTCTGCGGTATCTTAGACTCAGCAGAATCCTTTATCAATTTATCCAGTTCGGTGCCAAAAAGCCTGTCACCAGCGAACGGAAGATTTTGTAAAATCTTCTTAGATGTGGCATCTGAGTCCCAGAGACGCAGCCACAAAAGCCTGCGGATCGCAATTGCATTGGCCGAGGCCACAGCAGAGCGAGTGGCAGTTTCCAAAGATGCCGTCCTGGCATAGTCCGCATAGGCCCTTGCTCTCTCAGTGAGAGCCAGGACCTCTGGACTGGACCTAGCTAGATCAGTGATACCATCCAAACAGATAGTGATCGCTTGGAGGGTCCAGACTGCGGCAAAATTAGGGGCAAATGAAGACCCCACAGCCTCATAGGAAGACTTGGCGAGTTGCTCGACCTGTCTATCAGTAGCATCCTTCAACGAGGAGCTATCAGAGGCAGAAAACAAGGAGCGCGCAGCAATCCTAGTCATGGAAGCATCCACCTTGGGAGACTGCGACCATTCCTGGAGCGCCTCCTGGGGAAAGGGAAAGCGATTGTCCTTAGTTTTACGGACATAACGCCGCCCAGGATGCAACCTGGGAGCTTTAATCACCCTTCCGAAATTAGTGTGGTCCATGAAGGAGCCACTTGGTCTAGCCTCTGGCCGCAGCCATTGATAGATCTCCTTGGGGTGTACAGTCACCTCCTCAGGAGGAGTGACAAGACGCAATGTCTCATTGATGGAGGACACCAGATCCTCCACCCCATCTGGAGGTTCAGACATAGACCCAAGAGTAGAACCCCCATCATCTTCCTCACCATCAGAGGAACGCTCCTCCTCAGAGAGAGTCTGGAGCTCAGGAGAGGCCTCACGGGCTCGCTTAGGGGGTCTTACAGCAGAAGTAAGAGACACCCGGGGGTAACTAGGAGGAGTAGCTGGGTTCTCCAGTCTCCTATGCAGTGCCTCCAGGGTTTGCGACATGGAGGACATCTGGGACAGCAGAGATTCATTGATCTTATTCTGCGTTTCCCATGGCCCTGGGATCACCTGAACCTCAGGGTATAATCCCGGATTTGCAGACTCAATAGTAGCAGATCGGGCCTCTGGGCGTCCGCAGTTATTGCAGGACCCCTCCACCAGTGTCCCGTTGCATGTAGTACAGACAATGGTGGCCACAGCCGCCTTAGCAGCATGCTTCCCAGCTGAGGACATCTCCACAGTGAGGGGAATATAAGCCAAAGTTCACAAACAAACCGGGAATCCCGGTGGCTTACCGACCGCAGTAAAGCGGTAGGAGGAAGCGGTGTGTGTGTGTGACCTCCGCGAGTTCCGGTCTCCCTTGCAAGTGCAGCCACGCGCTGCCGTTCAGATCCCAGCCGGGAAGTGAGGGAGAAGATGGCCGCCGACAGTGAAGATGTGGGCGGAGCCAGGAACACGCGGGAAGAACACACAACACGCCCAGCGGTGATGTCACCATAAGGGCTGCCTCCTCCTCCTCCAGACTGCCTCAGCAATGGAGGTGCCGGAGCCCGCAGCGCGGGAAACAAGAGTGAATATCACCACACACACTCTCAGACTGCTTGTACACAGAAAAACACCCGCAGTCTACAGCCTCAGCCCCTGTGAAACACAGGGCGGTCAGCCAGGGCGACCCCAGCACAGGGTCACCGCCAGAACCGCGGACCCGAGGGTAACCGCGCGGTCTGAGTGTCATGACACCACAGTGACAGACACTACCCCCAGGCACACAGGAGACACACCAGGTGCCTCAGTGCCGGTCCGGTCTGTAAGCACCTTTAGGGAGGCCTCGGACGGGGGTACAGCACCAGTCCGGAGTGTAAGCACCATTTAGGGAGGCCTCGGACTGGGCTGGCTCCGTCCGGTCTGTAAGCACCATTTAGGGAGGCCTCGGACGGAGCGGAGCTGTGCAAGGCTCCAGGCTCCCCCTATCCAGAGCCTCCATGGAGGGATGGAAAGGAAAAGAGCGCGACAGCGTACCGGGAGAACACTAAAGTGTCCAGGCTAAAAGCCCTCCGGTACCTCCACCAGCGTGTTCCACAAGGGTGAGCGGGGAGGCTGTCGAGGATCCCGAATGGGACCATTTTACCTTGTCTTCATACGCCATCACGTAAGCTGTGAGAATGCAGTGAAGTGCAAGCAAAGCGTGATCCTCCGAGCACACTAAGTTTAAAACTGAGGATGTCTCCTACGGTGGGGGTTTATAAGCGGAGGAGGCGGTGTCTACAAACTTGTAGTACCTAGTGTGACCTCCGGAGGGCAGAGCCCTAAACCCCATTGTCTGGGTCTCCCATTATGATGATCAGAAAAGAACAAATAAAACAGCACACCTAATAAATCCCCTGACCCTCCCATCTCAGTTTCCTGACAATTTCTTATTTTTTCCAGGAGTAACAACAAACTGTACATACGAATACAAGAGTCCAGTGACTGGCTGCACTGGTTATGTAGATGTAAGGTATGATACTATAGGAAGAGTTGCCGTTGCCCTATGTGAATAACTGATGCCCAGAAGAAGGTGGCAGTAGCATCTTGTATAACACGGTGCCCAGCGAGAAAGTGGTCAGCTGACAACAGGCCAAACACAGCTATCAAAACAGCAGAGATGGAAGGGCACAGAGCTTTACAAGTGATCTCTCATTACCTCAGTGATATTATCCACGTTAAATGCATCTTCCTTAAAGATTAAATGTGGCAATTCAGTACAAAACATAATGGTAAGTAGTTTGTAAGAACTTTAAGGGAACCAACCAGCAAGATTTAGGGCTATAAAATGAAGCTAGTGCCTTACAGGCACTGGGATACAGAGTGCAATCATACCTTTATTTCAATGATTACATGTATGAGTTATCAAATATCGGGAAATCTTTGCAGCAATTAGCATAAGAGGGATTGTTTTTTTTTTTTTTCTATACTCCCCTGTCGGCTCTATGCCAAACCCTCCTCCCTCCGCTCTCTGTCACTCTACCAGGCAAGTCCTGTGTGCCCCAACTAATGACTTCACCCTCCCTACCCCCCCCCCCATATCTCCTCCATCTCCTGCTGGGGGTTGTAGTTTCTCTGGTTCCGTAGATTGTGTGATGGAGCATGCTGAGGGTTGTAGTGTCTCTGGATCTGCATATTGTGTGACAGACCATGTTGAGAGTTGTGGTGTCACTGGCTCAGGATCTGCAGATTGAGTGATTGAGCATGCTGGGAGGTGTAGTGTCTCTGGATCTGTAGATTGTGTGATGAAGCATGTTTGGGGTTGTAGTGTCTCTGGATCTTCAGATCCTGAGCCAGTGACAATACAACTCAGAACATGCTCCATGGACAGATGCCCATTATTGTCATATGTGATGACAATATCAGGTATCTGTCCTGAGAGGAGACAAATCAGGACATGCAGAGACTGTAGGGTGTAGCGCCTTCTACTGCTTGTGACGATCACAAGCAAAGAGATGGAGGGAGAGATGGAGTGTGGCTTAGAGCAAACAGGGGAGTAATACAAAGAAACCCAGCCCTTCATAGAGCCATTCTGGTGCTCTAATGCAAATATGCTGCACAGATTTCCTGATGTTGATACAGTTTTCTCTCCAATCATACATAGAATCATTGAAGTAAAGGTATGATTTCACTCAGCATCCCAGACCCTGTAAGGCACTGGCTTCACTTTATAGCTCTAAATCCTGCTGGTTGGTTCCCTTTAATGGGAATTGCACGGTGGCTCAAGTGGTTAGCACTGCAGCCTTTGCAGCACTGAGGTACTGGGTTCACTTCCCACCAAGGACAACATCTGCAAGGAGTTTGTATGTTCTCCCCGTGTTTGCGTGGGTTTCCTCCCACATTGTAAAGACATACTGATAGGATATTTAGATTGTGAGCTCCAAGAGAGACAGCATTACTGATGTATGTAAACTGCTATGGAATTAATAGCGCTATATAAAAATGAATAAATATATTATTGTACTTTTAACAAATACTACATAAAACCACAGTACAACTGAAGAGGAAACTTTGTAAAATTTATCTCACAAGAGAAATGGCTTCTTTTATGTTTTCCACTCCCCCTTCCTCCTGAATAAAAAAAATAAATAAATTGCTCAATCCTTTTTGCTCAAAACCATGTAGACAGTTTCGCCCTGTGCACACAGAGCATTTTTAGGCTGCGTTCACACATTGCGTATTTTGCCGCGTTTTTTTACGCGTCGCTTTTCAAAATACGCAATGTGCCTTTTGTCTGCCTGCAAAGTGAATGGGAAATTCACTTTGCAGTGCAGACATTGCGTAAAAATACGCAGTGCGTTTTCCGGGAGAAAACGCAGCTCCGTAAACAATTGATATGTCAATTGTTTACGCAGCTACTACTGCGTATTCTCCCAGAGGGGAGGAAGAATCCTGCTTCCTCCTCCCCTCTGTGACAGCTGTGGCCGCCCATTAGATTCCACAGTGTGTTAATACACACTGTGAAATCTAAATTAAACAAAAGCAAGTATGTGAAAAATAAAAAAGAATGAATACATCACCTTCTGACGCCTTCTGCCGCTGTGCGATCCCCGGTTGTAAGTCAGATCTCTTCTGACAAGACCTGTGGTGATGTCAGAGGGGGGGGCGTTCCTGGGCACTCGCAGTCATGTGACTGCGAGCAGCCAATCAGCGATGGGACCGCCCGGGAACGCCCCCCTCTGACGTCATCACAGGTCCTGTCAGAAGAGAGCTCACTTGGAATCGGAGATCGCACACCGGGAGAAGGCACCGGACAGTGGGAGAAGGCGTCGGAGAGGTGAAGTATTGATTGTTTTTTATTTTTCATTAACTTGCCTCTGTTTAATGTAGATTTCACAGTGTAGATTAATACACTGTGAAGTCTAATGGGGCGGTCACACATGTCACAGAGGGGAGGAGGAAGCAGGATTCTTCCTCCCCTCTGTGACATCACTGCGCTTTCTGGGGGGAAGAAAGCGCAGTGTGTGAAATGGCCCTGCGTATTTTGCTGCGCTTTTTTGCGCGGCCGAAAAACGCGGCAAAAAGCGCGCGCAAAAAAGCGCAGCAAAATACGCAAATGTGTGAACGTAGCCTTACCACTTTTTTGTGCCGTTCATAAAACTGCACGCATATCTTCACACCAGCAAAGTAATTGAGAATCCTGATGTTTTGTGCACGTTTTTTCCCCCTTGCAGATTTGGTGCAGAAATAAACCTGTGGAATGTCAATCCGTGCAGTGATTTTGCACCTCGCAATGCATGAAAAACACACGGAAAAAAATGCCTCAAAAAAAAAAAAAATGCACATTTTTGATGCCAGGAGCTGAAGAGAGAAAGTACATGCAGATTGTTGCTAGATTCTCCAAGCCCTGGATTCACAGCTACCTTGCTCCCAGGTCATTCTTCAGGGTTGTGGAGCCGGTCAGCCACACCGCCAACTCCGACTCAATTTCCCTGACCCCGACTCTTTAATACAAGGCTCATTTTTAAGTGATTGACTAAGGCTACGTTCACATGGAGCGTTATTGCACAGTTTATGCTACGTACTTTACGGATCTGCTATTGCAGTAACGTCGGCTGTCTCAGCCAAGTCAATGTATTTCACAATTCTGCATTCAGACACTGTTTTTATTCCTTCTTGGGGCAGGTTCTGCACTAAAAACGGATCCTGAAAAACACTGTGTGAATGCAGCCTTATTGTAGTACAATGGTAACATCAGGTTTTAATCATTAATATGATACAATACTCAAACTATATAGATTGAACATCATATTCAGCACATTCTGCATTGAACACAATCCCATAACCCAATTTATGGTATATTTTAGGTGTTGGTCCATTTCCTCCTGCCTCCATACAACCACCCCCTCACACACATTAATGGCAGGATTTATTATGGTCTCCACTATGTCATCCCACTCACACTTATCTCCCTGTTTTCAGTCCAGATAATGAAATGAATGGCAGCACAATAACAAGACGCAGCAGCCCTCACACAAGGAACAATACAAGACATCCCGGGCCACTAAGGGGTCAATAGCTGCTATCCCCCTCCCCGGTGCTGTATACAGTCCATTGAGCACACACTACTACACCGCTGCGTTATTAACTGAAACCAAACGTGACCGGACAGCACAAACACCAGTCCCAGCTCACTTACCCGCTTGTGTCCCACCTCGCCGGGCCGCCATGTTTGCTCTTGATATTTTGGTGGATGACGTGTGACGCAGCCGGATTTTGCTAGTGAAGAGACGAGGAGGGACGTTAATACGAGCGGATCCCTGCAGTCGAATCCTTCTACTGCGCATGCGCGCAGAAGTCGCGCGCTCGCCTCTAATTCCTTCTGCGCATGCGCGCGACTGCCGCGCGCTCGTGCTCGCGCCTCTAATTTAGTGCTCGCGGCGGAGGCTGGCTTCCCTGCGCGAGCGTCATTCACTGTGAAAGCCCCGCCCCCCCGACTTGCCAGTCTTCCCACCTTGCTGTTCAAAACACTGGCGCTTCTACTGCATCAGAATTCTGTAATGACTGGTATTAATAATCCTTCAGGTTCTTTTTTTATTAGGTCTGGGTCTTACTAGAGGGGGGAGGGTGTACGGATGGATGGGGGTCTTACTAGGGGGGGGGCTGTGTATGGATGGATGGGGGTCTTACTAGAGGGGGGGAGGTGTACGGATGGATGGGGGTCTTACTAGAGGGGGGAAGGGTGTACGGATGGATGGGGGCCTTACTAGAGGGGGGAGGGTGTACGGATGGATGGGGTCTTACTAGAGGGGGGGAGGGTGTACAGATGGATGGGGGTCTTATTAGAGGGGGGGAGGGTGTACGGATGGATGGGGTCTTACTAGAGGGGGGAGGGTGTACGGATGGATGGGGGTCTTACTAGAGGGGGGAGGGTGTACGGATGGATGGGGTCTTACTAGAGGGGGGAAGGGTGTACGGATGGATGGGGGCCTTACTAGAGGGGGGGGAGGGTGTACGGATGGATGGGGGCCTTACTAGAGGGGGGGAGGGTGTACGGATGGATGGGGGCCTTACTAGAGGGGGGGGAGGGTGTACGGATGGATGGGGGTCTTACTAGAGGGGGGGAGGGTGTACGGATGGATGGGGGTCTTACTAGAGGGGGGAAGGGTGTACGGATGGATGGGGGCCTTACTAGAGGGGGGAGGGTGTACGGATGGATGGGGTCTTACTAGAGGGGGGGAGGGTGTACGGATGGATGGGGGTCTTACTAAGGGGGGGAGGGTGTACGGATGGATGGGGGTCTTACTAGAGGGGGGAGGGTGTACGGATGGATGGGGGTCTTACTAGAGGGGGGAGGGTGTACGGATGGATGGGGGCCTTACTAGAGGGGGAGGGTGTACGGATGGATGGGGTCTTACTAGAGGGGGGAGGGTGTACGGATGGATGGGGTCTTACTAGAGGGGGGGAGGGTGTACGGATGGATGGGGGTCTTACTAGAGGGGGGAGGGTGTACGGATGGATGGGGGTCTTACTAGAGGGGGGGAGGGTGTACGCATGGATGGGGGTCTTACTAGAGGGGGGAGGGTGTACGGATGGATGGGGGCCTTACTAGAGGGGGAGGGTGTACGGATGGATGGGGGTCTTACTAGAGGGGGGGAGGGTGTACGGTTGGATGGGGGTCTTACTAGAGGGGGGAGGGTGTACAGATGGATGGGGGTCTTATTAGAGGGGGGAGGGTGTACGGATGGATGGGGTCTTACTAGAGGGGGGGAGGGTGTACGGATGGATGGGGTCTTACTAGAGGGGGGGAGGGTGTACGGATGGATGGGGGTCTTACTAGAGGGGGGGAGGGTGTACGGATGGATGGGGTCTTACTAGAGGGGGGGAGGTGTACGGATGGATGGGGGCCTTACTAGAGGGGGGAAGGGTGTACGGATGGATGGGGGTCTTACTAAGGGGGGGAGGGTGTACGGATGGATGGGGGTCTTACTAGAGGGGGGGAGGGTGTACGGTGGATGGGGGTCTTATTAGAGGGGGGGAGGGTGTGCGGTGGATGGGGGTCTTACTAGAGGGGGGGAGGGTGTACGGATGGATGGGGTCTTACTAGAGGGGGGAGGGTGTACGGATGGATGGGGGTCTTACTAGAGGGGGGGAGGGTGTACGGATGGATGGGGTCTTACTAGAGGGGGGAGGGTGTACGGATGGATGGGGGTCTTACTAGAGGGGGGGAGGTGTACGGATGGATGGGGCCTTACTAGAGGGGGGAGGGTGTACGGATGGATGGGGGTCTTACTAGAGGGGGGAGGGTGTACGGATGGATGGGGGTCTTACTAGAGGGGGAGGGTGTACGGATGGATGGGGGTCTTACTAGAGGGGGGGAGGGTGTACGGATGGATGGGGGTCTTACTAGAGGGGGGAGGGTGTACGGATGGATGGGGGTCTTACTAAGAGGGGGGGGGTGTACGGATGGATGGGGGTCTTACTAGAGGGGGGGAGGGTGTACGGATGGATGGGGGCCTTACTAGAGGGGGGGAGGGTGTACGGATGGATGGGGTCTTACTAGAGGGGGGGAGGGTGTACGGATGGATGGGGGTCTTACTAGAGGGGGGGAGGGTGTACGGATGGATGGGGGTCTTACTAGAGGGGGGAGGGTGTACGGATGGATGGGGGTCTTACTAGAGGGGGGAGGGTGTACGGATGGATGGGGGTCTTACTAGAGGGGGGGAGGGTGTACGGATGGATGGGGGTCTTACTAGAGGGGGGAAGGGTGTACGGATGGATGGGGGTCTTACTAGAGGGGGGGAGGGTGTACGGATGGATGGGGGTCTTACTAGAGGGGGGAGGGTGTACGGATGGATGGGGGTCTTACTAGAGGGGGGAGGGTGTACGGATGGATGGGGGTCTTACTAGAGGGGGGAGGGTGTACGGATGGATGGGGGTCTTACTAGAGGGGGGAGGGTGTACGGATGGATGGGGGTCTTACTAGAGGGGGGAGGGTGTACGGATGGATGGGGGCCTTACTAAGGGGGGGAGGGTGTACGGATGGATGGGGGTCTTACTAGAGGGGGGGAGGTGTAGTACGGATGGATGGGGGTCTTACTAGAGGGGGGGAGGGTGTATGGATGGATGTAAAGTGGAAACCACCGGTGCTTGTCTTCATAAAATTTTGTTCTTTATTATTAAATGAAATTTATAAAATCATTCAACGTGCTCGCTGGGCGCTAGACGCGTTTCGGAAGACACAACTTCCTTAATCATTAGCAAATACAAAATACAAAAGTTTATACATTTATAAAAAAGAAACCTCCACCCACAGCTGAACCTAATTAACAATGGTGATAATAAAGAAACTAAAATTTAACTCTTTCACATGTTATGTTTTTTTTATATAAATGTATAAACTTTTGTATTTTGTATTTGCTAATGAGTAAGGAAGTTGTGTCTTCCGAAACGCGTCTAGCGCCCAGCGAGCACGCTGAATGATTTTATAAATTTCATTTAATAATAAAGAACAAAATTTTATGAAGACAGGCATCGGTGGTTTCCACTTTACATTGTTTCCTGGGCAGTTGCCAAAGCTGCCACACCAGGTGCAGGAATCCAGGAGGATATGGGCGGTGGAGCGGCCTTTTCCCTTTCCCTTTCCCAGTGAATGCATGGATGGATGGATGGGGTCTTACTAGAGGGGGGGAGGGTGTACGGATGGATGGGGATCTTACTAGGGGGGGGCTGTGTATGGATGGATGGGGGTCTTACTAGGGGGGGGGGGCTGTGTATGGATGGATGGGGGTCTTACTAGAGGGGGGGAGGGTGTACGGATGGATGGGGGTCTTACTAGAGGGGGGGGAGGGTGTACGGATGGATGGGGGTCTTACTGGGGGGGGGGCTGTGTATGGATGGACGGGGGTCTTACTAGAGGGGGGGAGGGTGTACGGATGGATGGGGGTCTTACTAGAGGGGGGGAGGGTGTACGGATGGATGGGGGTCTTACTAGAGGGGGGGAGGGTGTATGGATGGATGGGGGCTTACTGGGGGCTGTACGGATAGAAGGGAGCTTTCTGGGGGGTCTCTATGGATACATGGGGCTTACTGGGGGGGCCTTACGGATAGATAGGGGCAGTGGCGGATTAAATGGATCATGGTCCCGCTGCTGTTCATAAAACCTCCCCAAAAAAAATAATTTTTTCGGGCAAAATTTTTAGCTGGAAATCGGGATGGGAATGCAGCTCGCAGGCACCATAAAGGTTGCAGTAGCACAGTGCAGGGCGCAGGCAGAGACAGGGTGCAGGCAGAGAAGGGCAGAGAGATAGGGTGCGGGCAGGTGGAGAGAGAAAGGCAGAGAGAGTGCACGGGCAGAGAGAGGGGCAGGTTGAGACAGTAGGGCAGATAGAGGGCGCGGGCAGAGAGGAGGGCGTGGGCAGGAGAGGGGGCAAGGGCAGAGAGTGGTCATGGGGCTTGCTGCTGGAGGTGGAACAGAGGTGGGTGTTTCACCTCATGGGCAGGGGGCGTTGGCCGTCCACCGCGAGACAAGCGGCCGTGCACGCGCACCGCGAGACGTGGGGCGAAGATGTCGGGCGGCCGGCCCGATTATACCCTGGCTCCCCAAGAAGCCTTGAGTCGGGGGCGGATGCCCCAATCGTCCCAATGTAGATCCGCCACTGGATGTGGGGCCTACTGGGGGAGGGGGGTCTGTACGGATATATGGGTGAGCTTACTGGGGGGTCTGTATGGATAGATAGGGGAGCTTACTGGGGGGTCTTTATGGATAGATGGGGGGTCTGTATAGATAGATGGGGGGCTGTACGGATAGATGGGGGAGCTTACTGGGGGGGTCTCTATGGATAGATGGGGGCTTGCTGGGGGGGCTGTACGGATAAATGGGGGGGCTGTTTGCAGTGATGCCAACACACGTGCTGTAGTCAGTACTTTTTGTTCACCTCTGCTTCCGTCTACAACACTGAACCATTTGGGTTCCCCATTACATTTACTACCCAACTATTCTCACGGACTCACGACATCAGCGGCCTTTGTTTGTTGACCAGCACTGAGCGCGATTCATAATCTCCCTAAGGGCTCAAACAGACCGGCGACTTGATTTCACGCATGAAGTCCCGCTCTGAACTTAGTACCTGAAAAGGAAGCTTGTACTTACCTGTCGGCGCCGCCCCCATAACCCGGCCTGTCCTCGTGTGCTGCCCTCTCCCAAGAATTCCTGCGCTGAGAGTCCCGTCACGCAGCGCACGAGGACAGGCCGGGTTATGGGGGCGGCGCCGACAGGTAAGTACGAGCTTCCTTTTCAGGTACTAAGTTCAGAGCGGGACTTCATGCGTGAAATCAAGTCGCCGGTCTGTTTGAGCCCTAAGGCTACGTTCACACAGTGCGTATTTTGTTGCGTATTTTTACGCATGCAGTTTTCTAAAGTAATACGCGTGTTTTTTTTACGCGCGTAAAAAACGCATGTGTGTTCACACACATGCGTTTTTTTGATGCGTTTTTTTTTACGGACGCGTATTTTTCTGCATGTGTACTGCAAACACATAGAAATAAAGTTTGTTAAAAAGAAAAAAAAAAGCCTTGTGATGTCATTTCCTTTCTTTTCAATTTGAATGGAAAATGAGCTCAATTTGTTAGTGGAAACCATGACGCGTATGGAGGGTCCCTGTGTGTCTCCACATTGGAGCTCCCCCGCAAGTGACCCCATTTTGGAAACTAGACCCCTGAAGGAACGTATCTAGATGCATAGTGAGCACTTTGAACCCCCAGATGCTTCAGAAATTCATCTGTAAAAATGAAAAAGCACTTTTTTTTTCCACAAATAATTTATTTTTTCATTATTACGGATCAATTTGTGAAGCATCTGGGGGTTCAAAGTGCTCACTATACATCTAGATGCGTTCCTTCGGGGGTCTAGTTTCCAAAATGGGGTCACTTGTGGGGTAGCTCCAATGTGGAGACACACAGGGGCTCTCCATACGCAAAATGGTGTCCACTAACAATTGGAATTGTTAGCGGACACCTTGTAGGATATGAAGACCCCTATGTGCCTAAACATTGGAGCTCCCCCACAAGTGACCCCATTTTGGAAACGACCACCCAAGGAACGTATTTTTATGGATGAATTTGTGAAGCATCTGGGGGTTCAAAGTGATCACTATGCATCTAGATACGTTCCTTCTGGGGTCTAGTTTCCAAAATGGGGTTACTTGTGGGGGAGCTCCAATGTTCAGGCACACAGGGAGGGGCTCTCCATACCTGACATGGTTTCCGCTAACAATTGGAGCTAATTTTCCATTGAAATTGTTAGCGGACACCATGTCGTGCATGGAGAACCCGTGTGCACAAGGGCAACTGGAAGAGTTGGGGTACAGCACCAGAAAATGCTGCCTCTAACGAATGCGCTATTTTCTTGGGTGGCTGTGGAAATTTGCATCGTGGGGGGCCCACAACATATGGGTCTCTCCACGCTGAGGATTCCAGTCCGCCAGCTGCCAAGTTGTACCTGGCTGGCTACAAAAAAATACAGTGAAGGCCTTTTTTTATTTCTAGAACTAATTCTAAAAAAAAAAATGACGTGGGGCTCCGCCATATTTTTGGTCCAGCCAGGTACAACTTCGCAGCTACAGACTGCCAGCAACCCCCAGCTGCCTCGTTGTACCTGGCTGCAACCAAAAATACAGCGAAGTCCATTTTTTATTTCTAGAACTAATTCTTGAAAAAAAAAAATGACATGGGGCTCCGCCATATTTTTGGCCCAGCCAGGTACAACTAGGCAGCTGGGGGCTGGAATCCTCAGCATGGAAAGGCCCAAGCGATCTGGGCCTCCCATGCTGCGAATTGCAGCCCGCAGCCGCCCCAGAAAATGGCGCATTCATTGAAGCGCCATTTTCTGGCGCTGTACCCATGCTCTTCCAGTTGCCCTGGTGCCGGTGGCAAACTGGGTAATAAAGGGGTTAATGCCAGCTTTTTATTGGCAGCTGGCACTAAGCCCGAGATTCATAATATAGGGCCAATGTTAGACCCGCCATTAGGAATCTCTGGTAAATAGTCAGAAAATACACACATAGAAAAATCTTTTTATTCGAAAAAAAAACACAAACAAAATTCGGACTCCATCTTTATTATAAAGATCCGACGTAGTCCACAACGAAGGTCCCACGACGCTCGATCGCCTCCGACGTAGTCCACAACGAAGGTCCCACGATGCTCGATCGCCTCTGCTCAATCCAGAGACTACAGCAAGGGATCAAGTGTCCTCTTCCTAGTCTCGGGGGTCAGAGTTGTGGTGCACTGTATGACAATGATCTGTCATACAGTGCACCATGACTATGATTCCAGAGACTATAACAAGAGGACACTTGATCCCTTGTTGCACCCATCATCCACGCACGCACACAACCACGCACGCACGCTGACATCCACGCACGCACATCCAAGCACGCTGACATCCACGCACGCACACATCCACGCACGCACATCCACACACGCACGCTGACATCCACGTACGCACACATCCACGCACGCTGACACCCACACACGCTGACATCCACACACGCATGCTGACATCCACGCACATCCACACACACATCCACGCACGCACATCCATCCACATGCACGTACGCACACATCTTCGCACGCACATCCACGCACGCACGCTGACATCCACACACGCATGCTGACATCCACACACGCACATCCACATACATCTTCGCACGCATTCATGCACGCACATCCACGCATGCTGACATCCACACATGCATGCTGACATCCACGCACGCACATCCACACACACATATCCACGTACGCACACATCTTCGCACGCACGTCCACGCATGCTGACATCCAC
Source organism: Allobates femoralis (assembly GCA_033576535.1). Lineage (NCBI taxonomy): Eukaryota > Metazoa > Chordata > Amphibia > Anura > Aromobatidae > Allobates > Allobates femoralis. The sequence continues at coordinate 176,540,461 of JARQOC010000002.1, forward strand.
ACATGCATGCTGACATCCACGCACGCACATCCACACACACATATCCACGTACGCACACATCTTCGCATGCACATCCACGCAGGCACACACGCTGACATCCACACACGCACATCCACACACACATCTACGCACACATCCAAGCACACATACATCCATTCACCCATCCACCCACCCATCCATCCATACTTACCCACCGATGAGGAGGAGGAGCCCTGAGAAGAGGAGGGGCCACACCGGAGACTGCAGAGGAGGCCGACGGTGCGGGTCGGTGCACCGGCGCGTGCAGCCCGCCGGAATAGGTGAGCGGGGCTGGGGGGTGGGTACGAGCAGGGGGGAGGGGGGCTGCAGCTTGACCGGCGGGTGCATGAGCCCGCCGGCAGAAAAACTATAGAAGGAGGAGGGCGGGTGGATGGCGGGGACCGGTATGGGGGGTGCAGGCTGGACAGGACACAGGGGGGCTGGACAGGACACAGGGGGGGGGCTGGACAGGACACAAGGGGGGCTGGACGGAGCGGGGACAGGACACAGGGGAAGCTGGATCATTGGCTAATGGCCGGCGGGTGCGGTGGGACCCAGGGACAGCCACGGGAAAGCAGGAATCCCAAAATGGTGGGATTTCCTGTTCCTGCTGTCCCTGGGGCTGTTCCTGTGCGACATCATTTCCTCCACATACCCCTTGCCCTGCGCTGGAATGCGCATCGTCTGAATGGCGATGCATAATTCCAGGGGTTAAAATGGGGCCTATGGGAGAAGGCGCACGTAAAAAGGCGGAAAGAATGAACATGTTCATTCTTTTTACTTGCGCGCTTTCTCCCATAAAAGCGCGGCCGAAAATTGCGCTGCGTGTGAACAGCAAAAGTGCAAGTGCATTCACTTTGCTGTGACACGCAGACGCAGGTGCGCTTTGGGGGGAAATACGTGCGCAAAAAAGCGCCGCAAATACGCCCAGTGTGAACGCAGCCTTAGGGAGATTATGAATCGCGCTCAGTGCTGATCAACAAACAAAGGCCGCTGATGTCGTGAGTCCGTGAGAATAGTTGGGTAGTAATTGTAATGGGGAACCCGAATGGTTCAGTGTTGTAGACGGAAGCAGAGGTGAACAAAAGGTACTGACTACAGCACGTGTGTTGGCATCACTGCAAACAGCCCCCATCTATCCGTACAGCCCCCCCAGCAAGCCCCCATCTATCCATAGAGACCCCCCCAGTAAGCCCCCCATCTATGCGTACACAGCCCCCCATCTATGTGTACACAGCCCCCCCCAGTAAGCCCCCCATCTATCCATACACAGCCCCCCAGTAGTAAGCCCCCCCAGTAGTGAGCCCCCCATCTATGCGTACACAGCCCCCCCCAGTAGTAAGCCCCCCATCTATCCATACACAGCCCCCCCCAGTAGTAAGCCTCCCCATCTATGCGTACACAGCCCCCCCCAGTAGTAAGCCCCCCATCTATCCATACACAGCCCCCCCCAGTAAGACCCAGATCTATCCATACACAGCCCCCCCCTAGTAAGACCCCATCTATCCTTTCACAGCCCCCCCCTAGTAAGACCCCCATCTATCCATACACAGCCCCCCCTAGTAAGACCCCCATCTATCCATACACCCCCCCTAGTAAGACCCCTATCCATACACACCCCCCTCTAGTAAGACCCCCATCCATACATACACCCTCCCCCCCTCTAGTAAGACCCCCATCCATTCACCCTCCCCCCCTATAGTAAGACCCCCATCCATCCATCCATACACCCTCCCCCCTCTAGTAAGACCCCCATCCATCCATTCACCCTCCCCCCCTTAGAAAGACCCCATCCATCCATACACAGCCCCCCTCTAGTAAGGCCCCCATCCATCCATACACCCTCCCCCCCTCTAGTAAGACCCCCATCCATTCACCCTCCCCCCCTCTAGTAAGACCCCCATCCATCCATACACCCTCCCCCCCTCTAGTAAGACCCCCATCCATCCATACACCCTCCCCCCCTCTAGTAAGACCCCCATCCATCCATACACCCTCCCCCCCTCTAGTAAGACATCCATCCATCCTCCCCCCTCTAGTAAGACCCCAATCCATCCGTACACCCTCCCCCCCTCTAGTAAGACCCCCATCCATCCATACACCCTCCCCCCCTCTAGTAAGACCCCCATCCATCCTCCCCCCTCTAGTAAGACCCCCATCCATCCATCCTCCCCCCTCTAGTAAGACCCCCCTCCATCCGTACACCCTCCCCCCCTCTAGTAAGACCCCCATCCATCCGTACACCCTCCCCCCCTCTAGTAAGACCCCCATCCATCCGTACACCCTCCCCCCCTCTAGTAAGACCCCCAATCATCCGTACAACCTCCCCCCTCTAGTAAGACCCCCATCCATCCGTACACCCTCCCCCCTCTAGTAAGACCCCCATCCATCCGTACACCCTCCCCCCCTCTAGTAAGACCCCCATCCATCCGTACACCCTCCCCCCTCTAGTAAGACCCCCATCCATCCGTACACCCTCCCCCTCTAGTAAGACCCCCATCCATCCGTACACCCTCCCCCCTCTAGTAAGACCCAGACCTAATAAAAAAAGAACCTGAAGGATTATTAATACCAGTCATTACAGAATTCTGATGCAGTAGAAGCGCCAGTGTTTTGAACAGCAAGGCGGGAAGACCGGCAAGTCGGGGGGGGGGGCTTTCACAGTGAATGACGCTCGCGCAGGGAAGCCAGCCTCCGCCGCGAGCACTAAATTAGAGGCGCGAGCACGAGCGCGCGGGCAGTCGCGCGCATGCGCAGAAGGAATTAGAGGCGAGCGCGCGACTTCCGCGCGCATGCGCAGTACAAGGATTCGACTGCAGGGATCCGCTCGTACGTTAATGACTAGTGGATCGGGGCAGACATAATTGATCAATGCGCATGCGCAACATGCACGCGCGGGACACGTGCACTCGCCGCCGCGCGAGCTCGCGCGCACCTGGCGCATGCGCAGTTGATACGGCTGCTGTCAATTCAATTTCTCGCGGTACCGACACTGCGCGCCGCCAACCTCCTCCCACCTTCTCGTTTTGGCGCCTTGCCAAGACTTACATCACTGCTCCCGGTATTAACCCTTTGCTCCCGGTATTAACCCTTTGCTCCCGGTATTAACCCTTTAGGGGGGGGGCTTGTAACACTGCTCCCCGGTATTAACCCTTTAGGGGGGGGCTTCTAACACTGCTCCCCGGTATTAACCCTTTATGGGGGGGCTTCCCGGTATTAACCCTTTAGGGGGGGGCTTGTAACACTGCTCCCCGGTATTAACCCTTTGGGGGGGGGGGCTTCTAACACTGCTCCCCGGTATTAACCCTTTATGGGGGGGCTTCCCGATATTAACCCTTTAGGGGGGGCTTCCCGGTATTAACCCTTTAGGGGGGGGGCTTGTAACACTGCTCCCCGGTATTAACCCTTTATGGGGGGGCTTCCCGGTATTAACCCTTTAGGGGGGGGCTTGTAACACTGCTCCCCGGTATTAACCCTTTAGGGGGGGGGGCTTCTAACACTGCTCCCCGGTATTAACCCTTTATGGGGGGGCTTCCCGGTATTAACCCTTTAGGGGGGGGGGGCTTGTAACACTGCTCCCCGGTATTAACCCTTTAGGGGGGGGGCTTCTAACACTGCTCCCCGGTATTAACCCTTTATGGGGGGCTTCCCGGTATGAACCCTTTAGGGGGGGGGCTTGTAACACTGCTCCCCGGTATTAACCCTTTAGGGGGGGGCTTCTAACACTGCTCCCCGGTATTAACCCTTCATGGGGGGGTCTGTGTATGGATAGTTAGGAGGGTCCCTTATGGCGGGGGCCCGTGTATGGATGGATAGGGGGTCCCTTATGGCGGGGGTCCGTGTATGGATGGATAGGGGGTCCCTTATGGCGGGGGCCCGTGTATGGATGGATAGGGGGTCCCTTATGGCGGGGGCCCGTGTATGGATGGATAGGGGTCCATTACTGCGGAGGGGGCTGTGTACGGATAGATAGGGGGGTCCCTTACTGTGGGGGGCCTGTGTACGGATAGATAGAGGGGTCTGTGTATGGATAGTTAGGAGGTTCCCTTATGGTGGGGGCCCGTGTATGGATGGATAGGGGGTCCCTTACTGTTTTGGGGGGCTGTGTACGGATAGATGGGGGTGCCTTACTGTGGGGGGGCTGTTTATTGATAGATAGGGGGTCCCTAGAAAGTCGCACGTTGTTGCTGCGGATTTTCTGTACGGAAAGATGGATTAATACTGGGAGCAGTGTTAGAAGCCCCCCCTAAAGGGTTAATACCGGGGAGCAGTGTTACAATTTCCCCCCCTAAAGGGTTAATACCGGGAGCAAAGGGTTAATACCGGGAGCAAAGGGTTAATACCGGGAGCAGTGATGTAAGTCTTGGCAAGGCGCCAAAACGAGAAGGCGGGAGGAGGTTGGCGGCGCGCAGTGTCGGCACCTCGTGAAATTGAATTGACAGCAGCCGTATCTACTGCGCATGCGCCAGGTGCGCGCGAGCTCGCGCGGCGGCGAGTGCACGCGTCCCGCGCGTGCATGTTGCGCATGCGCATTGATCAATTAAGTCTGCCCCGATCCCCTAGTTTAATGTGCCCGAAATGTACTAGGGGATCGGGGCAGTCTCAATTGATACATGCGCATGCGCAACATGCACGCGCGGGACTCGCGTGCACTCGCCGCGCGAGCTCGCGCGCACCTGGCGCATGCGCAGTAGATACGGCTGCTGTCAATTCACGTGCGGATCCCTGCAGTCGAATCCTTCTTCTGCGCATGCGCGCGGCAGTCGCGCGCTCGGCTCTAGTTCAAAACACTGGCGCGCTTAAGGCTTCTGCATGGTATTAATCCTTTAGGTTCTTTTTTATTAGGACTGGGTCTTCCTAGGGGGGGCGGGCTGTGTATGGATAGTTGGGGGTCTTACTAGGGGGGGGCGGGCTGTGTATGGATAGTTGGGGGTCTTACTAGGGGGGGGCTGTGTTTGGATAGTTGGGGGTCTTACTAGGGGGGGGGCTGTGTATGGATAGATGGGGGGGCTTACTACACTGGATGTGTGCGTACGTCGATGTGCGTGCGTGGATGTCAGCATGCGTGTGTGGATGTCAGCGTGCGTGGATGTGCTTGCGTTGATGTGTGCGTGGATGTGCGCGTGGATGTGCGTGCGAAGATGTGTGCGTACGTGGATGTGTGCGTGGATGTCAGCATGCGTGCGTGGATGTCAGCATGCGTGTGTGGATGTCAGCGTGCGTGCGTGGATGTGTGCGTTCGTGGATGTCAGCATGCTTGGATGTGCGTGCGTGGATGTCGGCGTGCGTGCGTGCTTGAACGTGTGCGTGCGTGGATGTCTGTCCGTGGTTGTGTGCGTGCGTGGATGATGGGTGCAACAAGGGATCAAGTGTCCTCTTGTTATAGTCTCTGGAATCATAGTCATGGTGCACTGTATGACAGATCATTGTCATACAGTGCACCACAACTCTGACCCCCGAGACTAGGAAGAGGACACTTGATCCCTTGCTGTAGTCTCTGGATTGAGCAGAGGCGATCGAGCATCGTGGGACCTTCGTTGTGGACTATGTCGGAGGCGATCGAGCGTCGTGGGACCTTCGTTGTGGACTACGTCGGAGGCGATCGAGCGTCGTGGGACCTTCGTTGTGGACTACGTCGGAGGCGATCGAGCGTCGTGGGACCTTCGTTGTGGACTACGTCGGATATTTATAATAAAGATGGAGTCCGAATTTTGTTTGTGTTTTTCTTTTCAAATAAAAAGATTTTTCTATGCGTGTATTTTCTGACTATTTACCAGAGATTCCTAATGGCGGGTCTAACATTGGCCCTATATTATGAATCTCGGGCTTAGTGCCAGCTGCCAATAAAAAGCTGGCATTGACCCCTTTATTACCCAGTTTGCCACCGGCACCAGGGCAACTGGAAGAGCATGGGTACAGCGCCAGAAAATGGCGCTTCAATGAATGCGCCATTTTCTGGGGCGGCTGCGGGCTGCAATTCGCAGCATGGGGGGCCCAGAACGCTTGGGCCTTTCCATGCTGAGGATTCCAGCCCCCAGCTGCCTAGTTGTACCTGGCTGGGCCCTATGTCATTTTTTTTTCAAGAATTAGTTCTAGAAATAAAAAAAAATGGACTTCGCTGTATTTTTGGTTGCAGCCAGGTACGAGGCAGCTGGGGGTTACTGGCAGTCTGTAGCTGCCAAGTTGTACCTGGCTGGACCAAAAATATGGTGGAGCCCCACATCATTTTTTTTTATAGAATTAGTTCTAGAAATAAAAAAAGGCCTTTCCTGTATTTTTTGTAGCCAGCCAGGTACAACTTGGCAGCTGGCGGACTTGAATCCTCAGCGTGGAGAGACCCAAATGTTGTGGGCCCCCCACGCTGCAAATTTCAACCCACAGCCACCCAAGAAAATAGCGCATTCGTTAGAGGCAGCATTTTCTGGTGCTGTACCCCAACTCTTCCAGTTGCCCTTGTGCACACGGGTTCTCCATACACGACATGGTGTCCGCTAACAATTTTAATGGAAAATTAGATCCAATTGTTAGCGGAAACCATGTCGGGTATGGAGAGCCCCTCCCTGTGTGCCTGAACATTGAAATTGTCCCACGACGCTCGATCGCCTCCGACGTAGTCCACAACGAAGGTCCCACGACGCTCGATCGCCTCCGACGTAGTCCACAACGAAGGTCCCACGATGCTCGATCGCCTCTGCTCAATCCAGAGACTACAGCAAGGGATCAAGTGTCCTCTTCCTAGTCTCGGGGGTCAGAGTTGTGGTGCACTGTATGACAATGATCTGTCATACAGTGCACCATGACTATGATTCCAGAGACTATAACAAGAGGACACTTGATCCCTTGTTGCACCCATCATCCACGCACGCACACAACCACGCACGGACATTCAAGCACGCACGCACGCTGACATCCACGCACGCACGCTGACATCCACACACGCATGCTGACATCCACGCACGCATGCTGACATCCACGCACACATCCACGTACGCACACATCTTCACACGCACATCCACGCGCACATCCACGCACACATCAACGCAAGCACATCCACGCACGCTGACATCCACACACGCATGCTGACATCCACGCATGCACATCCACGCACGCACATCCACGTACGCACACATCCAGTGTAGTAAGCCCCCCCATCTATCCATACACAGCCCCCCCTAGTAAGACCCCCAACTATCCATACACAGCCCCCCCTAGTAAGACCCCCAACTATCTATACACAGCCCGCCCCCCCCCTAGTAAGACCCCCAACTATCCATACACAGCCCGCCCCCCCTAGTAAGACCCCCAACTATCCATACACAGCCCCCCCCCCCCTAGTAAGACCCCCAACTATCCATACACAGCCCGCCCCCCCCCTAGTAAGACCCAGTCCTAATAAAAAAGAACCTAAAGGATTAATACCATGCAGAAGCCTTAAGTGCGCCAGTGTTTTGAACTAGAGCCGAGCGCGCGACTGCCGCGCGCATGCGCAGAAGAAGGATTCGACTGCAGGGATCCGCTCGTGAATTGACAGCAGCCGTATCTACTGCGCATGCGCCAGGTGCGCGCGAGCTCGCGCGGCAGCGAGTGCACGCGAGTCCCGCGCGTGCATGTTGCGCATGCGCATGTATCAATTGAGACTGCCCCGATCCCTAGTACATTTCGGGCACATTAAACTAGGGGATCGGGGCAGACTTAATTGATCAATGCGCATGCGCAACATGCACGCGCGGGAGCGTGCACTCGCCGCCGCGCGAGCTCGCGCGCACCTGGCGCATGCGCAGTAGATACGGCTGCTGTCAATTCAATTTCACGCGGTGCCGACACTGGCGCCGCCAACCTCCTCCCGCCTTCTCGTTTTGGCGCCTTGCCAAGACTTACATCACTGCTCCGGGATTAACCTTTGCTCCCGGTATTAACCCTTTGCTCCCGGTATTAACCCTTTAGGGGGGGGGGCTTGTAACACTGCTCCCCGGTATTAACCCTTTAGGGGGGGGGGGCTTCTAACACTGCTCCCGGTATTAATCCATCTTTCCGTACAGAAAATCCGCAGCAACAACGTGCGACTTTCTAGGGACCCCCTATCTATCCATAAACAGCCCCCCCACAGTAAGGCACCCCCATCTATCCGTACACAGCCCCCCAAAACAGTAAGGGACCCCCTATCCATCCATACACGGGCCCCCGCCATAAGGGACCCTCCTAACTATCCATACACAGACCCCTCTATCTATCCGTACACAGGCCCCCCACAGTAAGGGACCCCCCTATCTATCCGTACACAGCCCCCTCCGCAGTAATGGGACCCCTATCCATCCATACATGGGCCCCCGCCATAAGGGACCCCCTAGTCCATCCATACACGACCCCGCCATAAGGGACCCTCCTAACTATCCATACACAGACCCCTCTATCTATCCGTACACAGCCCCCTCCGCAGTAATGGACCCCTATCCATCCATACACGGGCCCCCGCCATAAGGGACCCCTATCCATCCATACACGGGCCCCCGCCATAAGGGACCCCCTATCCATCCATACACGGCCCCTGCCATAAGGGACCCCCTATCATCCATACACGACCCCCCATAATCTATATCCATACACAGACCCCTCCTATCTATCCTCCATACACGGCCCCTCCGCCATAAGTGGACCCCCTATCCATCCATACACGGACCCCCGCCATAAGGGACCCCCTATCCATCCATACACGGGCCCCCGCCATAAGGGACCCTCCTAACTATCCATACACAGACCCCTCTATCTATCCGTACACAGCCCCCTCCGCAGTAATGGACCCCTATCCATCCATACACGGGTCCCCGCCATAAGGGACCCCCTATCCATCCATACACGGGCCCCCGCCATAAGGGACCCCCTATCCATCCATACACGGACCCCCGCCATAAGGGGCCCTCCTAACTATCCATACACAGACCCCCTCTATCCGTACACAGCCCCCTCCGCAGTAATGGACCCCTATCCATCCATACACGGGCCCCCGCCATAAGGGACCCCCTATCCATCCATACACGGACCCCCGCCATAAGGGACCCCCTATCCATCCATACACGGGCCCCCGCCATAAGGGACCCTCCTAACTATCCATACACAGACCCCTCTATCTATCCGTACACAGCCCCCTCCGCAGTAATGGACCCCTATCCATCCATACACGGGCCCCCGCCATAAGGGACCCCCTATCCATCCATACACGGACCCCCGCCATAAGGGACCCCCTATCCATCCATACACGGACCCCCCCATAAGGGACCCCCTATCCATCCATAACGGGCCCCCGCCATAAGGGACCCCCTATCCATCCATACACGGACCCCCGCCATAAGGGACCCCCTATCCATCCATACACGGACCCCCGCCATAAGGGACCCCCTATCCATCCATACACGGGCCCCGCCATAAGGGACCCCCTATCCATCCATACACGGACCCCCGCCATAAGGGACCCCTATCCATCCATACACGGGCCCCCGCCATAAGGGACCCCCTATCCATCCATACACGGACCCCCGCCATAAGGGACCCCCTATCCATCCATACACAGGACCCCCGCCATAAGGGACCCCCTATCCATCCATACACGGGCCCCCGCCATAAGGGACCCCCTATCCATCCATACACGGACCCCCGCCATAAGGGACCCCCTATCCATCCATACACGGACCCCCACCATAAGGGACCCCCTATCCATCCATACACGGGCCCCCGCCATAAGGGACCCCCTATCCATCATACACGGACCCCCGCCATAAGGGACCCCCTATCCATCCATACACGGGCCCCCGCCATAAGGGACCCCCTATCCATCCATACACGGACCCCCGCCATAAGGGACCCCTATCCATCCATACACGGGCCCCCCCATAAGGGACCCTCCTAACTATCCATACACAGACCCCTCTATCTATCCGTACACAGGCCCCCCACAGTAAGGGACCCCCCTATCTATCCGTACACAGCCCCCTCCGCAGTAATGGACCCCTATCCATCCATACACGGGCCCCCGCCATAAGGGACCCCTATCCATCCATACACGGGCCCCCGCCATAAGGGACCCCCTATCCATCCATACACGGACCCCCCATGAAGGGTTAATACCGGGGAGCAGTTTAGAAGCCCCCCCTAAAGGGTTAATACCGGGGAGCAGTGTTACAAGCCCCCCCCTAAAGGGTTAATACCGGGGAGCAGTGTTACAAGCCCCCCCCTAAAGGGTTAATACCGGGAACGCCCCCCCCATAAAGGGTTAATACCGGGGAGCAGTGTTAGAAGCCCCCCCCCTAAAGGGTTAATACGGGGGAAGCCCCCCCATAAAGGGTTAATACCGGGGACAGGTTATACGGAAGCCCCCCTAAGGGTTATACCGGGGAGCAGTGTTACAAGCCCCCCCAAAGGGTTAATACCGGGGAGCAGTGTTACAAGCCCCCCCCCTAAAGGGTTAATACCGGGAGGTAGCCCCCCCATAAAGGGTTAATACCGGGGAGCAGTGTTAGAAGCCCCCCCCCTAAAGGGTTAATACCGGGGAGCAGTGTTACAAGCCCCCCCCCATAAAGGGTTAATACCGGGGAGCAGTGTTAGAAGCCCCCCCCCTCAAAGGGTTAATACCGGGGAGCAGTGTTACAAGCCCAAGCCCCCCCCTAAAGGGTTAATACCGGGGAGCAGTGTTACAAGCCCCCCCCCATAAAGGGTTAATACGGGGAGCAGTGTTTAGAAGCCCCCCCCCTAAAGGGTTAATACCGGGGAGCAGTGTTACAAGCCCCCCCCCTAAAGGGTTAATACCGGGAAGCCCCCCATAAAGGGTTAATACCGGGGAGCAGTGTTAGAAGCCCCCCCTAAAGGGTTAAACCGGGGAGCAGTGTTACAAGCCCCCCCCCTAAAGGGTTAATACCGGAAGCCCCCATAAAGGGTTAATACCGGGGAGCAGTGTAAAGCCCCCCTAAGGGTTAATCCGGGGCGTGTTACAAGCCCCCATCCCTAAAGGGTTAATACCTAGAAAGGTTAATACGGGAGCAGTGATGTAAGTCTTGGCAAGACGCCAAAACGCGCGGGAGAAGGAGGTTGGCGGCGCGCAGTGTCGGCACCGCGTGAACTTGAATTGCCAGCAGCCGTATCTACTGCGCATGCGCCAGGTGCGCGCGAGCTCGCGCGGAGGCGAGTGCACGCGTCCGCGCGTGCATGTTGCGCATGCGCATTGATCAATTATGTCTGCCCCGATCCACTAGTCGTTAATGCCTTTGTTTCGGTTGCTGCTTTCCGGGGCGGAGTTAAGGTCACGTGCACATGGTTCCTGATTTACCCGTAAAAGGGCAGGACCCTGATTACACCGGAACTGACGTCATGTTACCTAACGCTTGTGAGATACGGGGATAAATAACGCGTCTGTAGGCTGTGTTCACACACGCCAGTGCCGCAGCTTATGACACTATTGGACCACAGTGAATTATTCTGGGGCCCATGGAGGTCTCCCCTTGTGTTGTAAACACTATGTAAGCCTGGGGCGGGGAACCTCTTTCTGCCAAGGGCTATTTGGAAAGTTCTACCAACCTTCAGGCTGCAGAAAATTATCAACCTGAAAATTACCAGCTATGTTTGGTTACACAATGAATTTACCCTACTGTGGTGGCTGGGGCTGCTTCTCTTTCATGTGGCTGTCTGTGATGTTGGGTTACATTGGTCATGGGCTTGTCAACTACTTTCCCAGGTTTGCTAGAGCCCTACACATCACATGATAGGCTGGGAGCATATACATCACTGGGTGGGCCGAGGCTGGGGCATAGAGATCACTGGGGAGGCTGAGGCTGGGTCATAGAGATCACTGGGGAAGCCGAGGCTAGGAGCATGGAGATCACTGGGGAGGCTGGGGCATAGAGATCACTGGAGAGGCCAAGGTTGTGGCATAGAGATCACTGGGCAGGCCGAGGCATAGAGACCACTGGGGAGGCTGGGGCATAGAGGTCACTGGGGAGACTGGGGCATAGAGATCACTGTGGAGGCTGGGGCATAGAGATCACTGTGGAGGCCGAGGCTGGGGCATAGAGATCACTGGGGAGGCTGAGTCATAGAGATCACTGGGGAGGCTGGGGCATAGAGGTCACTGGGGAGGCTGGGGCATAGAGATCACTGGGGAGGCTGGGGCATAGAGATCACTGGAGAGGCCGAGACTGGGGCATAGAGATCACTGGGGAATAGACATCACATGATAGGCTGGGGCATATACTTCACTGCTGGGGCATAGATATCACAGGAGAAGCTGGGAGTATAGAGATCACTGGGGAGGATGAGGCTGGGGCATAGAGATCACTGGAGATCTGGATTTAAAGGGCAGTCGGCAAAATGCCCTGCCAGTCCCCAGGAATCTGCCGGGGGCTGCAAAAAAGTCATAGAGGGCCGCATTCAGCCCTGGGGCCTGAGGTTCCCCACCCCTGATGTAAGCGCTATGGAAAGCTCTGTGTCACATGACCCTGATGAGGGCACAGACACCTGACCACACTATGGGGCATTGCACTATGACCTGTAAAATAGTTAGCCCCTAGATGCAAACCCAGGACCCTCATAGTCAGTGATATGTCTGGCACAGGTGACTAGAGCTGGTTGCCCCAATCTGCCAGGCAGTAACCTCCATGCCTGTACTCGCCCCTCTGACCTATGGTGAACATGGATCTCTAATGAGCACTCTGCTTTGAGCCTTGAGCGCAGGCTTCACATTATTTAGTTCCAGCTGCCAGTTATACATTCATCTTCCCCTGGTTAAAGCCATGATCTGTGCTCCTGTTCAGGTACTTTCATCCCTGTCTTGACTTTTCTGGCTTTTTTGTTCCTGATTCTCACCTTGTGGTGCTGATCCTGCTTTTTGACCATCCTCTGCCAGCCTATCTGTGCAGCCAACCTAGGGGCTCTTGTGCAACTAAAGCACCTACTATAATTACGCCTGGCTAAATGGGTAAAGTTACTGCACAAAAAAAACTTACCATCAGTAGCCAGATACAAAACGAACACTGCACTTAGCAGGTTGCAGTCAGACTCACTTATGTGGAGCAAGCCCAGGTGTAGGCAGATAAAATCACCTCTACCTACAATACATGTGGGAGGTGACTTGCCATTGGGCTTGAATAGGACGCTATTCAATGATGCGGAGTGTCTGATAGCTACCCATTGGCCCTGCCACCTGACCAACGGGTTGCCCAGCACGATGCATCCGCACCACTGGATGAACAGTTCCCCAAGGGTCCCAACTGCATCCCGCAGACGATAAAAAAGTGCAAAAAGTTTTTTATGATGAACAAAAAAACCTTTTATATGGGATATTGGTTCATGTATTGGCCAAGACACTTAAGCTCATGATCCACATCACGGATCCCCATGCTCATGAGTCCTAACAAATTTGTACAAAAAAATACTCGTAAAAGGCAGCATCAGAAAAAAACTTCCCATCAGTAGCCACATACAAAACCAACACTGCACTTAGCAGGTTGCAGTCAGACCCCCTTAAGTGGAGCAAGTCCAGGTGCAGGCAGATAAAATCACCTCTACCTACAATACATGTGGGAGGTGACTTGCACTTTTTTATCGTCTGCTGTTCATCCAGTGGTGCGGATGCATCTTGCTGAGCGGTCCATTTGGCTGGTGGCAGGGCCAATGGGTAGCAATCAGACACTCCGTGTGCTGTTCCCAGTTTATCTATGACTTTCAGCCATACATGGACATTTGTAATGTTGTGCTTTAATTGTATAATCTATGCATCTGCTATCCTTGCTGCCATCTACTGGTCATTGTGCATTTCACTGTATGTCTTACCTCCCATAATTCTTTTCTGTCTGTTACTCCTCCTTGGGAATGCTTCTCTTCCTGCTTTGTTTTCTTCACCATTCTGACCTCATGCTTCAGGACTGGAAGAAGGATTCTCTTGTTACCTGTAATCTGAGCATCTATAACAGCTCTAATCTACAGTGCTAACTCCTACCTCATCTTCATCCCTTCATCTTCCCTGGCATCTCATCTATTCAAGGTATTGTAAATAAAGACTGTTAACTTATCACTGCATCATCCTTCCGGACATCCATGTAGCTGATAAGACCTAGGAGCACCGATTAGTGAGTAACGCTATCCGCCATTGTTTATATAGAGATCTTGATCACATCCCTCAGACACATCTCACCCACATATATGGTGGCAGAGAACACTAAGCCTTCAGTGTCTGTATGCATATACATTGCTAGCAAGTCTTCACCGCCGCCATCCCAGCTAAAGCATGTCCACGAAAAGCACCGCGGACCCATTGGCAAGTGAAGTGCACCATGATGCTGCAGGAGCAGAGTCCACACTTACTGCAGAGCATGATGCTGCGGGAGCAGAGGCCACACTTACTGCAGAGCAGGACATACGATCCAAAACGTGTAACCAAGCCGACACAAAAGGTCAGAGAGAACCTTGAAACCACTAGAGACGAGTTCCATGATAGCCTAGAACATTTATGGGGCAAAGTCAATCACTATTTAGCAGCTCTTCCACGCTCTAAGGGTACCTTTACACACGGCTACATTTCTAGGGTGTCCACAGGTAACTTATTGACTGCAGTGAAATCATGGATACATGGTTCTATCTTGTTGCTGTGTACAAATGGAATAATCTCTCCATGATTTCACTGCAACCAGTAAGTTACCTGGTGACAAGCTACAAATGTAGCCGTGTGTAAAGGTACCCTTACAGTGACGCCACAAAGTTAACCGCCACATTGAATCGTTTATCTGCCACCTATGATCGCTACCAGAGACTGTCTGCAAAGTACGTCACGTTCTTGAGTACCTATGACATGGAAAATGACCCAGCAGAACAAGATGAAAGGGAAGCTCTCCTCCAAGAAAGGGCCTCATTAGTGCGAGACGCTCTGGATAAGGCAGAGCTCGCATTGCTTACCTCCAAGAGGCCAGGTCATATCGTTCAATGTCGACCAAAATCACGTCTCGGTCTTCCAGATCATCTCACTCCAGGAAGTCGATATTGTCCGATAAGTTACTGGAGATCCGTGTGGCTGCAGAGGAAGCTAGAGTAAAAAGCTCCTTTGCTAAGAAGGAGGCTAAAGTGGAACTAGAAACTCAGAAAAATGAGATGGAGGCTCAAAGGAAATTAAAAATACTCCAAGCAGAAAAGGAAGAAGCAACAGCCCTTGCTAAACTGAAGGTTCTTGAACAAGCACTGGGACAAGATCATATTTCGGACTGTCTTATTTCAGGAGAAATGGAGGACTCAGTTGAACGCACTACTGACTACGTGCTAAGACACTTAACATCTGCACCAGCACCACCTCCGTTTTCTAACACGGATGCACCGACAAGCCAAGAGATGTCGCCACCTACTGCTGACAAGGTAACTTCCGGCACTAATTCACGATTTAGGCCGCAGCCAGCAGAACCAATAGAGACTAAACCGCAGCTTAACCCTTATGTCGCATCATTTCGTCCTGATTTGTCGCAGTCATATAAGCCAGAGAACTTACACCCCCCACGGATATCACAAGTTCATCCTGCAGCAAGGGCCGGGAGATCGGACATGTCTGACTTCGCCAGATACATGATTCGCCGGGAATTAATAAACATCAGTCTCTCTAAGTATCGTGCCGAGAATTATAGAGCCTGGAAATCGACCTTTCAAGCAGTGATCCAAGATCTTAACCTCACTGGAAAGGAACAACTGGATTTTGCTTGTTAACTGGTTAGGCCCGGAATCAGCAGAGCGCATCAAGACAATAAGGGCAGTTCATGTGGACTATTCAGATGCAGGCCTTATTGCAGCCTGGGAGAGACTGGAAGAAACCTACGGCAGCTCAGAAGCCATAGAATGTGCCTTATTCAAGAGACTGCAAACCTTCCCAAGGATAACAAACAAGGACAATAGAAAACTTCAAGATCTGAGCGACCTGCTAAAGGAAATAGAATTGGCAAAATTAGACCCACGTCTTTCAGGACTGAGCTACCTAGATACTGCTCATGGTGTTAATCCAATAGTGCCCAAGTTACCACATGGCATGCAAGATAAATGGGCAGACCATGGCTCACGGTATAAAAGGCAGCATAATGTGTCCTTTCCACCCTTTTCGCATTTCTCCAGGTTCATCAGTGACCAAGCTCGGAAGAAGAACGACCCCAGCTTCGACTTCACTGAACCTACTCCACCAGCATCATCATCTTCTACAAGGTATGACAACATCGCCAAACGAAGAGAGTCAAGGAACACAGTGTGTGTGAGAAAGACCGACGTTCCACCTATTGATCCAGCCTCCACTAAAACAAATTATGTTACACCTACAGTTATGTACAATAACTGTATGTGCCCTATCCACAAAAGGCCTCACCCACTAAAGGAATGCCGTGGATTCAGGGCAAAGACTTTGGACTGCAAGGCCGTCATTAAGTGCACTGAATGCAGTAGTGACAAACACGTTGCGTCTATGCATCCCACGCCAGCTCCACACAACCCACAACCTTCCACATCCGACCCTGCTCAAGAGCATGGTGGGGAGCCACAGGTTCCTAACCCAACTGCAACTGCCGTTACCTCCTCATGCATTCAGGTTTGTGGAAAAGGGACTGGACCTAAATGCTGTGCCAAGGTATGTCTAGTTAAGGTCTATCCAGAAGGACAACCCGACAAGGCCTCCAAAATGTATGCCATAATAGATGAACAAAGTAACCGGTCTCTAGCAAGGCCCAAACTCTTTGAGATCTTCAACATAAAGGGACAAACGACCCCATATACCCTCAATACCTGCTCTGGTCGGGTTGAGACTTCTGGTAGGAGAGCCTCTGGGTACATAATCTCTTCAGTCAAAGGACACGTGCATATACCCTTGCCAACCCTAATTGAATGTGACCAGATACCTGATAACAGGGAGGAGATTCCCACTCCGGAAGCCGCCCTTCATCATCGTCACTTGAGGCACCTAGCTAATGAAATTCCTCCTTTGGACACGAATGCTGAAATCCTAATCCTACTCGGAAGGGGCATTCTAAAGGTTCACAAGGTGCGCCAACAATGCAACGGTCCAGATGATGCTCCATATGCCCAAAGACTCGATCTAGGCTGGGTAATCGTGGGCGACGTATGTCTGGAAAGAAGTCACAAGGCATCCGAAGTAAACACCTGCAAAACGTATGTGCTCCAAAATGGTCGCGCAACTCACTTTAAGCCATGCCCTCATCACTACGAAATAAAAGAAAGGTTCTCAGATTGCATCCAGGAACCTGACATCATTCCTACCCCCTACGGCGACGGCTTAGGGAGGACAGTGTTTCACACATCAAAGGACGACAACAAGGTCGCCTTATCCATAGAAGACAAGGAGTTTCTTAAAATGATGGACACTGGATTCTTCAAAAATGAATCTGGCCGCTGGGTTGCTCCCTTACCCTTCAAGACTACAAGGACCAAGCTTCCTGACAATCGAGAACAGGCCTTCTCTAGGTTCATCTCATTGCATAGAGCATTAAAGAACAAGCCCGAAATGAAGGAACATTTCATAGCCTTTATGGACAAAATATTTCGCAATGACCACGCAGAGCCAGCTCCACCATTGCAAGCTGATGAAGAATGCTGGTATCTTTCTTTTAATGATCTTTTTATTTAACAGTAAAGAGATACAATCAAACATTCAACAATTGTCATTCCCTAGCATAAGGGAGAATGTGTAGCAGTCAAAGTATATAACATCGTTATTCAAAAGTATGTTCGTGCTACCAATATTGCATTCCATTTCACTCATTAGGAATTATTATAATAGAAAAAGTTTGATTAAATACTCTATATCGAGAGTAAGGAATGTAAAGGTGTGAGAAATTCAACAAAGGGAAGAATGGAGGGTAAAGTGGGAATGGATGGGAGGGGGGGGTGGGGACGGGTGTGCGAGAGAGATCCTGGTATTTAATTCACTCAGAGCCATATGTTGACATGAATTCGGTAGTCGACCGATAACACATCCAAGGTGTCCAAATTTTCTCAAAGGTCTCATGTGAACTGAATGAGAGAGCCGCTAGTTCTGCTGCACGATACACCAAGTCAATTTCCCGTATAATTTGGGTTTTCGTTGGAGTCAGGTCGGACTTCCAAAGGGTAGAGATAAGAAGTCTACATGCAGCTATGATGTTAGAAGCTAGTTTAGAGATATACAGTTCTTTTGGCCATAAGAAAAAATTGAGAAGAGCTGTGAGAGGTGTAAGAACCACCTCCCGTTGTAGAACGTCTGTGAGTAATGTTGACACCAACAACCAGTAAGCTTGGATAAGGGGGCATTGCCACCACATATGGAAGTATGTTCCTATATCGGAGTTACACCTCCAGCAGGATTCCGATGTCTGGGGGGTGCCATCCATGTGTTTGTGAGGGGGTACGATACCACCTTGTTACTACCTTGTATGTGTTTTCTGGAATTTTTACACAAGGGGAGGGGCCATGGGATCCTCTGTATATTTGTCTTATTTGTTGTTCTGAAAAGTCTATCTGAAGATCTCGTTCCCAAAGGCCCAAAAAGTCTCTTTTAATATGGGCCGTATCTAAAGTTAGTTGTTTACATAGTAATGATAATACTTTATTGGGATCAAGCAGTTGTGAACACAATTGTTCAAACAATGTCAGAGGTCTCATAAAATTTAGATTTTTCAGGTGTTTGTGTATGTATGCTTTCAATTTGCCATATTGTAGAAAAGACATATTCGGTAGTGAATTAGATTGTTGCATTTCTTTATGTGAAAGCAAAGCTCCATCTATTAGTAGGTGATCAATTGGAATGGGATCGGCTGGGCTCCACCCCGAGCCCCCTGGATTGTTTGCTTGAGAACCTGCCGGTAAACGGCCGACGAGATCCCGCAGAATTGGGGTCATTGGAGGAAGCAGCCGGCCACATTCTCTTTTCCAAATAGCAACGGTAGCTTTTGTAAAGGTGTTACTAATTAATTTTGGGTCGTTATAGAGATCTGGGAGTAATGCCAGGGACCTTAGAGGTATTGGTGACATAGTTTCTTCAATTGAGAGCCATAATTTATGTGGTGGCCGCCTAATCCAGTCTACTATTCTCGTTAACATAGCTGCTGCATAGTATTTGCGTATATCTGTGGCTCCCATACCTCCTTTGTCTCTTGGTAGGGCAAGTGTCTGGTATTTGATGCGTGGTTTCTTATTGTTCCAAATAAAATTTAAAATGAAGGTGTGGATTTTGTTTAATATACCGTATATACTCGTGTATAAGCCGAGTTTTTCAGCCCAAAATTTGGGCTGAAAAGTCCCCCCTCGGCTTATACACGGGTCTATACGGTAGACCCGTGTGGTGGGGGCTGTGTGGTGGGGGCTGTGGAGGCTGGACGAGGCGGTGGGGGGGCTGCTGTATGAGCGGCCCCGTCACGTGGGGCCGCTCATTAAATATGCACTGCATCCCCCTGTCAATCAGCGGGGGGAAGCAGTGCATATAGCCCCCCAAAAGCTGGCACTGTCCCCCCTTGTAAGGGCCCCCCCCCCCGGTGCTTATACATTACCATCCCGGTGTTCTGATCGGCGCCGCTCCTCGGTGCTTCTTCATCCTCCCGCGCTGGCTCCATCCGTGATCTCCGGCTGTCGCAGCGATGTGACGTCATCGCGCGACCGCTGGAGAACCCGGATGCAGCCAGCGCGGGAGGATGAAGACGCAGCACAGAGGAGCGGCGCCGATCAGAACACCGGGATGGTAATGTATAAGTAGCGGGGGGGGGGCCTTACAAGGTGGGACAGTGCCGGCTTGTGGGGGCTGTTGGTACCCCCAGGGGGATGTTGGTACCCCAGGGGGGTGCTGGGTACCCCCTGGGGGCTGTTGGTACCCCCAGGGGGATGTTGGTACCCCCAGGGGGCTGCTGGGTACCCCCTGGGGGCTGTTGGTACCCCCAGGGGGCTGTTGGTACCCCTAGGGGGCTGCTGGGTACCCCCTGGAGGCTGTTGGTACCCCCAGGGGGCTGTTGGTACCCCCAGGGGGCTGCTCGGTACCCTCTGGGGGCTGTTGGTACCCCCAGAGGGCTGTTGGTACCCCCAGGGGGCTGCTGGGGTACCCCCTGGGGGGGCTGTTGGTACCCCTAGGGGGCTGCTGGGTACCCCCTGGAGGCTGTTGGTACCCCCAGGGGGCTGTTGGTACCCCCAGGGGGCGTTGGTACCCCCAGGGGGATGTTGGTACCCCCAGGGGGCTGCTGGGTACCCCCTGGAGGCTGTTGGTACCCCCAGGGGGCTGTTGGTACCCCCAGGGGGCTGTTGGTACCCCCAGGGGGATGTTGGTACCCCCAGGGGGCTGCTGGGTACCCCCTGGGGGCTGCTGGGTACCCCCAGGGGGCCGCTGTATAACCCCTGGGGGGTGCTGTATAACCCCTGGGGGGTGCTGTATAACCCCTGGGGGCTGCTGTATATACTGCTGAGGCCTGTATACCACTGGGGCTGCTGTATATACCACTGGGGCTGCTGGGGCTCCTGTATACTACCACTGGGGCTGCTGTATACTACCACTGGGGCTGCTGGGGCTGCTATATACTACCACTGGGGCTGCTATATACTACCACTGGGGCTGCTGTATACTACTGCTGGGGCTGCTATATACTACCACTGGGGCTGCTATATACTACCACTGCGGCTGCTGTATACTACCACTGGGGCTGCTGGGGATGCTATATACTACCATTGGGGCTGCTGTATACTACCACTAGGGCTGCTGTATACTACCACTGGGGAGGCCTGTATACCACTGGGGGGGCCTGTATACCACACTGCTGGGGGCTGTATACCTGTGCTGGGGTCCACCCTCGGCTTATACACGAGTCAATAGGTTTTTCCAGATTTTTGGGGCAAAAAGTAGGGGGGTCGGCTTATACACGGGTCGGCTTATACACGAGTATATACGGTATATTCCGGGATGCGAATTGGGAGCATTTGGAATAGGTATAGAAATTTTGGCAGAATTATACTTTTAAGTAGATTTTTTCTTCCTATCCATGATAGAAAGGGCGCTCTCCATGATTTGACTGTTTCTTTTGCTTTTTCTAATGTGGGTATTACGTTTAGGTCTTTATCTGTGTGTCCTATCTTTATACCTAGGTATGTGATGTATTTTTCTGGCCATTTGAAGGGATATGTATTTTTATATTTGTCTATGATAGGTTTGGGAATGTTGAGGCCTAGTGCCTCTGACTTAGACAAGTTAATTTTATAATTGGAAAGTTGGCCATATTTTTCTAAGGTTTGCACAAAGGCCGGGATGCCCCTATCCGGTTCAGTTAGAATTACCAGCAAATCATCCGCAAATGCAGCTGACTTGTGGTGTACATTGCCCAATTGGAATCCTTTAATTTCCTTATTCATTTGAATGCTTCTTAACAATGGTTCCATAACTAGAACATATAGTAAGGGGGACAAGGGGCATCCCTGTCTCGTGCCGTTTTTTTATTAAAAAAGAATCTGAAAGCATGTTGTTGATTCTCAGTTTAGCTGATGGGGAGGTATACATTTTGAATATGGCGTCTACTAGAGGCGAGGGTATTTGGAAAGCCATTAGGGTTACTATGAAGGAATGTCCAGTCCACCCTGTCGAAGGCCTTCTCGGCGTCTGTGCTCAGTAGGACCATCCGCTTATGGTGTATTTTGGCGTGTTGCATTAAGTGTAATATTCTGCCTGCGTTGTCTCTTCCCTCGCGTCCTCGCACAAATCCTGTCTGTTCCAACGAAATCAGTTGGGGGATCAGGCCCGTCAAACGTCTTGCTATTAAGCTAGCGTATATTTTCAAATCGACATTAAGCAAGGAGATGGGCCTGTAACTCCCACACTGTGCCGGATCTTTGCCTTCCTTATGTAGAAGTGTAACATGTGCCTCTAAGGACTGGGAGGGGAGAGTGCTGCCATGGAGAACTGCGTTACACATGTTCAACAGGTTTGTATTTAGTTCTGGATAAAATGTCTTATAATAAAGTAGCGAAAAACCATCTGGTCCCGGAGATTTGCCCGATTGGCCCTCAGACAGGATGGACTGGAGTTCCTCTGATTCAAAGGGTCTTGCCAACCATTTCTGTTGTTGTTCATCTAGTTTTGGCAAGGATAGGGATGAGAGAAATGAGTCTATTTCTTGTTTTCTCTGATTTAGGTTTACTTCAAGGTCGTGCGGTCTTATCTGGTATAAATTTTTATAGAATGTTAAAAATTCTGTAATAATTTGTTCATAATTTTGTGTTATTTGGCCCGAGTCTGTTTTGATCTTGTGAATGAAGGTTCGAGACTGTCTCTTTTTAATCAATGATATCATTAACTTAGAGGCCTTATCACCATGTACCATTAGGCGATTTCTCCAGTTTGTAAAGTGTTTAGCTGCGTTTTTATTGAGGAGATCCTTAAGGCGTTGTCTACACTCTGCAAGTTTTATCATGTTAGAATGGGTTAATGTTGTCTGGTGTTGTTTCTCTAGGTGAATAATATCTTTATATAACTTTTCTATGTCAGCTTTCCTTTGTTTGTTTCGAAACGATGCTATAGATATTATAACGCCTCTTAGTGTTGCCTTATGTGCTTCCCAAATAATTGTAGGATCTACTTCAGGGATGGTATTGTGTTGAAAATAGTCTTTGATGGCCGATTGGATTTTAAGTTTAATATCTTTAGAGTTTAATAGGGATTCATTCAACCTCCATGTTCTAGTAGGCTGGACAGGTCTTCCACATTCCAATTTTATAGTCACCATTGCATGGTCTGAGTATAGTGCCGGGAGGATTTCAGTTTCTATGACTGTTGGAAGGAGGGTTTTGGACACAAATAAATAGTCTAGTCGATGGTAGTTGTTATGAGGGTGGGAATAATACGTGTAGGTTCTATCATGGGGGTGATGGTATCGCCATACATCTATCAAGCTTGCTGTGTTGAAAGAGGACCTTATTCGGGCTCAATCTCGCCTTGAGATATTGCTTTTCCCTGTTGAGGTATCTAATAGAGGCTCTAGCGTTATGTTTAAGTCTCCGCCAATCAGGACTGAACCTTCAGCAAATAGTGAGAGCTTGTTTTGAACCTTTTTGTATCCAGGAAAAGTGTTTTTTATTTGGGGCGTATAAACTCCCTAATGTAATCAAGGAACCTTCCAGTAAACCTTTTACAAAGATGTATCGCCCTTCATTGTCGACCAATTTATCTATGGGAAGGAAAGGGACATTTTTTGCTAGAGCGATAGCTACTCCTCTGGCCCTTTTTTGGGGCGAGTATGCATGGTACCAGGTATTATAGTAATTCTTTTCGAAATTAGGTATTTTAGTTTCTAGAAAATGGGTTTCTTGTAACAGTAAGATGTCGTAGCCTGCTTTCTTGAGGAAGTGTAATGTTTGGGACCTAGGAATAGGGGAATTGAAGCCGTGTATGTTATGCGATACCGCTTGGTATGACTTACGGTTGTTGGTCATGGTGGGTGTTCGATTTCATGCTGACGTTGAAGCAGAGACTCTCTCGCGGGGTTTTGGGATGGGGATGGGTGGGAAAAAACAAAGAGGATAGAAGGGAACAATAGAGAAAATTTTCCTGAAAACACAAAGCAAGGTGGGGTTAGTGCATATACATACATTGTAAAATTAAACCTTTGCGTGTGATAAATTTGAGCAGACAGACTCTTCTCTATCACGACCATCCCGACGCTGCGTAAGAGTCGCATGTGAGGGGGCAGCCAACAGAGGAGGTTTTACCTTGTGACATTAAATATAACTAACAGGCTTTTGTGCCATAAACATGTTAACAAGATAGTCTCTTGTAGGCTAGCCTATGTATAATTAAAACCTAATACAAGAACCAGAAGAAATTGGTAAAGCTATTAAAGGGTAAACATGGGGGAGTATAACCTCCCCAAAGACGCCCGTGAGGGCTAACTGAATAGTGAACGTCTATCACAACGGTTGTCAGAAAATTTGGATTACGATTACGATTCCTGTCATCCATAGCATAGTTTATAGTCCAGAATTAGGATTATGCTCAGTTCTCAAGATGGATGAGAGGAGGTGAAAGGAATATTGACCTTCCAGGCCGGCCATGAAGACAAGTGATCGTAAATATATCAATGTCTCAGTGATGAGCCTTAGGGAGTAAAAGAAGGCGCATTTGATCTTCCCTATCTATCATCCATGCGGGCTGTCTTCGCCTCGGGACTCGGTCAACTTGGAATTTTTGCGTTTTGTTCTTTGAGACTTTGGCGTCAGATGAGTTTGCCACGGTGGTGGGTGTTGCAGAGGTGTCATCTGGTATGCAGCTCCCACTTCCTCTAGATTGGGGTAATGTTCTAATTCAATACTTAGTTCCTGGCACATCCATTTGATGTCGGCTGATGTTCGACCTTGGACCCTTTTTTCTCCAGCCGTGACGGATATGCCAAAGGGGAACAGCCATCTGTATGGGTAGTGTCTTTGGTGGAGAATTGTGGTTAGCGGTTTCAGGAGGCGCCGTTTAGTTAGTGTTATCCAAGAGAGATCCTGGTATATCTGAATTGGGGAGCCATTGCATGTGACGGTGGTTTTCTCCCTGGCCCTCCTCATGACCAGTTCCTTTGTCCTGTAGTCCAGGAAACGGCAGATTAAATCTCGTGGAGATTCATCTGATGGTGGTTTCGGGCGTAATGCTCTGTGCACTCTCACTAGTTCCATGTCTGATGGGTCATCTGGCTGTAGTAATGAACGGAATGTGTCTATGATGGATGGAGTTAAGGCATCTTGTGTTATTGTTTCAGGAACTCCCTTCAAGCGCAGATTATCTCGCCTGTCCCTGTTCTCATGGTTTTCCAGCATCGTATAGATCTTGTTAAGGTGGTCTTCATGGTGTTGGAGACCAGAGAGAGTAGCGTTAGTTTGTTTGACCACCTCTGTATTGGCCGATTCCAAGGTCTCGACTCTGCGACCCGTCTGTGCCAGGTCCTGTTTAATATCCGCCATCTCTTTAGCCAGGGGCTCTAGAGCCTTATGTAATATCTTTTTGAGATAGGATCTAGTGATCGAGAGTTCCTCGTCGTCATCAGTTCCCTCGCAATCACTATCATGGTCTGGTTCCATGGTGTCTTCGACCAAGAGTTGTCTCGAAGCTTTGGATAAGGATGACAGACCAGCTTGCTTTTTTAGATATTTATCTAGATCCACTTGTGTAGTGGAGGATTTAGTGGATTTTGTGCTAGATTTAACCATTGTGACGTATTAGAGAGGTTAGAGTCTATCTGGTTCCTGTTCTCTGTCAGCCCCCCCAGAGTGTCACGAGGCCCTCACATTATGGGGTCTGGTGGCTTACAGAGAGAATCTGTTAGTAAGAGTTCAGGTAGAGATCCAGAAGATGGGCGATCTTGGTGGGGAAATATTTCTTTATAAGTTTTCCCCTGAGCAGGATGGGTGGATGGGAGTTGTTGTTATATTACATTCAAAAGTTGTAGAAATGTGTACAGGGTATTATTGTATGACACCTTGAATTCTGAGGAATTCCTTATTGGATCAGTGTAGCTGAAACTTTAGGGCAGGCCTGCAGTGCCCTCTGCTGGCAGATGGTGGTATGAGTCAGTGTATGGTACAAAGGCAGTGAAAGAGTTAATCCAGCATTCAATGTTCTTGTGCATGTAGATTTGAGGTGGAGTGATGCAGGATATTTCTGTAGATAGTGTTCCTTTCTATATACTGTCCTCTGGACTTTATCAAGGTGGCAATGCTTTATTTAGAAGACAAATTACACTGTGTTCTACAACTGTGCCTTTCAGGTCTGTTGCCCCAGGATCAAGGTGGGCTTCCAATTCCACAGGGGGGGGGGGATGGAGTAAATCAAGGCCCCAGCTGTTGTAGTGTAGGGACCCTTGTCGTACTGCTGTATAGCTGCTTTCCCCTTGCCACTCCACCAATCAGCTTCCCCCACCTCTCACCTCAGGCAGTAGGTCAGCAAGGCTCCCCTGCGTTCTCTGTCCGGGTCTCTCTCTGGCCCCGACGGCTGAAGAAACAGGGGCCCCACTCTCAACAATGGCAGGTCGGGTATGTGCACGTGTCTGCCGGTTTCCCGCTCTCTCCTGTCAGCCCCTGAGGTCGGCAGCCGCTTCCTCCCGGTCCCGCAACAGATGAGGAGCCGATCCAGCAGCAGCTAGCAGCTTCCGGACGCGGTCTCTCTCTAATGGCGGCCGGCGGGCGGCGGGAAAACGCTACTCCCTTGCGCGGCTCCTCACCCGCGCCTCTCCCCGGGCTCCTCTTCTAAACATGGGGTCTGCAACGGGGTCTCTAGCAGTGGGGTCCCTTGATGGAGAGGCACACTCACCGCAGATCTGCCTCAGGCCGCGGGGACAGTCAGACACCACGTGCAGGGGGGGGGACGGGTCAGCTCCTTCCAAAATGCTTCTCTTGGGTCCTGGGCTCCAAAATACCGGGGTCTCCACAGTCTTTGGTGTCTGGGGTATGTCCCTCAGTGTGAATCGGGCTGATTTTCGGATTCCCAGGGGTTGGATGCCTCGGATTCAGTTGGGGCTTGTGGAGCTCTCTGGAGCACGTCCTGCTCAGTCGGCGGCCATCTTGGATCTCAAGAATGTTGGTATCTACCTTCCTTTGGAGTATATCATCCAAGGAAGCCGAAACAAATCAGAGTGGTGTTTGATTCAAGCGCCAAACACGACGGTGTGTCCCCGAATGACGTTCTCCTCACTGG
Source organism: Allobates femoralis (assembly GCA_033576535.1). Classification (NCBI taxonomy): domain Eukaryota; kingdom Metazoa; phylum Chordata; class Amphibia; order Anura; family Aromobatidae; genus Allobates; species Allobates femoralis. The sequence continues at coordinate 176,567,162 of JARQOC010000002.1, forward strand.
TCCCAACCTGACTAATAACCTAGTGGGAGTGCTCATGAGATTCAGGAAGGAACCGGTCGCCATTACCGCTGACATCGAACAAATGTTCCATTGTTTCATCGTACGACAAGACCACAGAAATTATCTCCGTTTCCTATGGTACCGAGACAACGACACCAACAAGGAAATGGTCGAATACCGCATGAAGGTGCATGTGTTTGGAAACAGTCCTTCTCCCGCAGTCGCTACGTTCGGCCTACGTAGGACTGCTTCCGATGGCGAAGCAGAGTTCGGGAAGGATGCCCAACAGTTCGTTGAAAAAGACTTCAATGTGGACGACGGACTTAAATCCCTGCCCACAGCGGAAGAAGCCATAGATCTGTTTAAACGGACACAAGGTATGCTGTCTAAAGCTCATTTAAGGTTGCATAAAATTGCCTCCAATAGTGCTGTCGTCATGAAGGCCTTTCACCCTAATGATCATGCCACAGAATTCAAGGACTTGTACCTAGGCTCAGACAATCCACCAATACAAAGAAGTCTGGGCCTGAGGTGGAACTTGTTAAAGGACTCCTTCAGCTTTCAGGTTAATGGTGCTGAAAAACCATTTACTAAGCGTTGGGTTCTGTCGGTGGTGAACAGTTTATATGATCCACTTGGATTTGTCGCACCCCTGACTATACAAGGCAAGCTTCTGCTGAGACAACTCTCAGAATCCATTAAGGACTGGGATGTACTACTCCCTGCGGACAAACAATTAAGGTGGAAGTCGTGGAGAGAATCTCTTTGTGCCTTGGATAAGGTCGACATACCACGTTGTTACATCCCGACATCCATTTCTACGAGTCGTAGGAAAGAGATTCATGTATTTGCTGATGCCTCCACTGAAGCTTATGCAGCCGTTGCTTATTTGAAGATTACGGACTCTAATGATGAAGCCCATGTTGGATTTCTGTTTGGGAAGGCCAAACTAGCACCTAAACCCGAGCACACCATACCCAGACTCGAGCTCTGTGGGGCTGTACTAGCCGTAGAAATTGCAGACTTCATACAAAGCGAACTGGCTGTTCACGTGGACAACACAAGATTCTACACAGACAGTAAAGTATTTCTGGGCTACATATACAACCAGACGAAACACTTTTATGTCTACGTCAGTAACCGCGTTGAAAGGATAAGGAGATCCTCTAAACCGCAGCAATGGCAGCACATTCCATCCCATCTGAACCCTGCGGACCTTGATACCAGACCAATGTCTGTTGGTGCTTTCGCAAACTCTTCTTGGTTAACTGGACCAAAGTTCCTTCACAACCAGTACGAAGAGACCGCTGTTGAAGACAACTTCAGCATTCAGGATCCAGATGTCGACCCAGAGATTCGTCCTGATGTCAACACCTTCATCACCAAATCAAGGAGAAGGTTGGCTTGAACTGTGGGCGATTTGAGCGGTTCTCAAGATGGACGAGGTTGGTTCGCGCCATTGCAAGGTTAGTCCACATCGTACAATGCTATCGCAATAAGGACAGTAACACTGATTGCCGTGGTTGGCATATCTGCCATAAGCCTCTCTCTGCAGAAGACATAGCTTCGAGTGAACTGTTTGTGATACGCAATGTGCAGCAGAATGTTTTTCACAAGGAACTGGAATGTATACGCAACAAACAAGACATTCCTAAAAACAGCCCCATTGTCAACTTAAACCCAGTAACTGACGAGAAGGGTTTACTGAGAGTCGGTGGACGTTTAAACAAGGCTAAGTTATACGAGACAGAAAGGAATCCTCTGATTATTCCTGGCCGTCACCATATCACCAGTCTACTAATACGATATTATCATGAAAAATCAAACATCAAGGCAGACACTTCACCGAAGGTGCCTTAAGAGCTGCAGGCCTCTGGATTGTAGGAACAAAGAGACAAGTTTCCCATTTAATTCATCATTGTGTTCAGTGTCGTAAGACAAGAGGAAAACTGCAACAACAACAGATGTCTGATTTGCCTGCTGATAGGACGAGTACAGAGCCACCATTTACCTATGTTGGCTTAGACGTTTTTGGCCCATGGGCAGTCGCTGCACGTCGGACCAGAGGCGGACATGCGGAGAGTAAACGTTGGGCAGTGTTATTCACTTGCTTGAGTGTGCGAGCAATACACATAGAAGTGATAGAATCTATGGATTCCTCCAGTTTCATTAACGCCTTGAGACGATTCTTCGCCATCAGAGGACCGGTGAAACAATTAAGATCCGACTGTGGAACAAACTTCGTAGGTGCCTGTCGAGAACTACAACTGAATTCAACACCGGTGCAGGACGTCTTGACAACCAATGGCTGTTCCTGGGTTTTCAACCCTCCTCACGCCTCTCATATGGGCGGATCATGGGAAAGAATGATAGGCATTACTCGGCGGATACTGGAGTCTATGCTCAAGGACTCAAATCTTTCAAGATTGACTCATGAGACCTTGACCACCTTCTTAGCAGAGGTATCTGCTATAGTAAACTCAAGACCTCTTGTTCCCATATCTATGGACCCAGAATCTCCTGTCATTCTCACTCCAACAACTCTCCTCACTCAGAAACTTGGTATTGCTCCTAACCCGCCTGAAGACTCTGTGTCCGGTAACAATTATCAAAGGCGATGGAAACATGTGCAACATCTGGCGAACTGTTTCTGGAATAGATGGAAGAAGGAGTACCTAACACTCCTCCAAACACGAAGAAAGTGGCAACAAGTGAAACCAAATTTACAAATAGGAGATGTTGTCCTCATGAAAGACCAGAAGGAGGAAAGAAACGCCTATGGGACTTATATCGAAAACTTTTCCAAGTGACGATGGCAAAGTGCGCAAGGTCGAAGTGACAGTTGCCAAGCAAGGTGACCCCAAATCCTTCATTAAACCTATATCGGAGATTATCCTGCTCATACCGGTTGAGGATTAATTCCGTCCAACCAAGGGAACTCTTCCTAGTAACTTAGCCTTTGGATTACAATTGGGTTGGAGACAGTTTGGCCTAGCGCTGCTTCTCCAATCTGAAGATGGGTTATCCTTTGGACTACTTCAGGAACTTGTTACAGACATTCGTCTACCTTGTTCTATTTTTGGTTATTGTTGCATGCATACATTGTTTCTTTTATCTTACAGGTTGAGGTATTCCTTCGCGCATTCCGGTAAATACCCCAAATTTGGAACTGTTTATTTAGTGAAATCCATGGATTTCAGACGGGGAGTGTGCTGTTCCCAGTTTATCTATGACTTTCAGCCATACATGGACATTTGTAATGTTGTGCTTTAATTGTATAATCTATGCATCTGCTATCCTTGCTGCCATCTACTGGTCATTGTGCATTTCACTGTATGTCTTACCTCCCATAATTATTTTCTGTCTGTAACTCCTCCTTGGGAATGCTTCTCTTCCTGCTTTGTTTTCTTCACCATTCTGACCTCATGCTTCAGGACTGGGAGAAGGATTCTCTTGTTACCTGTAATCTGGTGCATCTATAACAGCTCTAATCTACAGTGCTAACTCCTACCTCATCTTCATCCCTTCATCTTCCCTGGCATCTCATCTATTCAAGGTATTGTAAATAAAGACTGTTAACTTATCACTGCATCATCCTTCCGGACATCCATGTAGCTGACAAGACCTAGGAGACACCGATTAGTGAGTAACGCTATCCGCCATTGTTTATATAGAGATCGTGATCACATCCCTCAGACACATCTCACCCACATATATCGGTGGCAGAATACTCCGCATCATGTGTATCAGTGTGAATAGGGTCCTATACAAGCCCAATGGCAAGTCACCTCCCACATGTATTGTAGGTAGAGGTGATTTTTATCTGCCTGCACCTGGGCTTGCTTCACATAAGGGGGTCTGACTACATCCTGCTAAGTGCAGTGTTGGTTTTGTATATGGCTACTGATGGTAAGTTTTTTTCTGATGCTGCCTTTTATGAGTATTTTTTTGTACAAATAAAGTTACTGCACACTATCTGCAACCTAATGCATGGGTGGGGACCCTTTTTCTGCCAGGGGCCATTTGAAAATTTCTACCATTCTTCTGGGGTGCCCACATTTATCAACTTGAAAATCCCCTGCTATATTTGGCTAAACAACTCATCCCTACTGTGGTGGCTGGAGCGTCTTTTTGGTGCGAGTGTGTTGTTAGGAGATATTGATCATATTGCTACTCAACTGCTTTTCCAGGTTTTCTAAAGACCTAGACCTCGCAGGAGAGATTGAAAGCATGTATGTTGCTGGGTAGGCTGAGGCTGGAGCATAGAGATCACTGGAGAGCTGGATATAAAGGGCAGGCAGTTGGCAAAATGTGGCTGCCCAACTGAACACTGTGGTCTCAAGGAATCTGCCCAAGGGCCTCATAAAAGGTCGTCGAAGGCAGAATGCAGCCCTGGGGCCTGAGGTTCCCCACTTCTGGCCTAAATGATGTGAAATAACTACTAGAGATGCATTTCAATGAATTACAATATCATAAAAAAGTTACTTTTTTTTAGTAATTCAATACATAAAGTGATACATATATTATTGAGTCATTACAAACAGTGTGATCTATTTCAAGTGTTTTTTTCTGTTAATGTTGATGATCATGGCTTACAGCCAATGAAAACCCAGAGGTCGTTGCTTCAGAAAATTAATGTAGGGAGGATGAAGGGTTAAAAACCGCGCTGCCGTATTCCACGACACATAAATGGAGAATAGAATATTGATTTATTAGTCAACACATTTTAGGTCTCCCTGAAACATGGCATGGCAATGTGGTATTGATGTGTTCTGGGAAGGTGCCAGGGAGCCCTGAAATGTGTGATTAATAAATTAATATTATATTCACCCTTTGGTGTCTCGTGGAATATGTTAGCGCGGTTTTTAACCCTTCTCCTCCCTACTCTATATGCACCATGCTGGGGACTGCGGCAGCTGTGATATGCTTTAATAGTGGTTGTGACTCTCACAACCACACCAGTTGAGCCTCTGATATCTATTTAGATAATGTTCTATCTCTCAGACCGTTCATCCTCCCTACTTTAATTTTTTCAGATAATAACCTTTGGCTTTTCATTGGCTGTAAGCCATAATCATCAACACTAACATAAATAAACATTTGAAATAGATCACTCTGTTTATAATGGCTCCATCTCTATTTATAACTGCCAAAATTGTCCTTCATTCACTTCCGCCTAGGACATCTACGAATCTCATAAGCCACCACGCCGACTGAATGTAGGCGAACCGCCATATTGGACCACCCAAGTTCCGATATGGCAGCCACTAGCGGTGCTGCCACCCGCTCTCCCTGCTGCTCCATCTCCCTCCCCCACCACCACTCCGTCCTCCCTTTTCGCCACTCTGTCCCCACTCCTGCTTGGTGTTAACGTTGCAGGCTGAATGCTCACGGAGGAGAATCTGTGTAGAGCGGGTCATGTGACAGGGCTTGTGTGACGCAATGAGTTCACATGAGCCCACCCTGTCACATGACCAGCTCCACACAGATTGTCATCCTGGAGCGTTCAGCCTGCAACGGTAACATCGGGCGGGGTAAGGATGGAGCGGCGAGGGGGGGCGAACGCTTGTGTGTGTGTGTATGTATGTTAAAGATAAGAATATGTCTTGAAAGAACTAATTGAAACTGGTTATATTAATGTACTTTGAACTGTTTGCAAGAAGAAGACAAATGGGTTCTACATGACAACCCTTCAAGATGATACCCTGCCAAATGAGGAGGATACTTGGGAGGAAACACTTAATCCCATAGGGCACCATAATAAGACTTATCTATACAAGGGCCAAAGACTCCTGTGATTGCTCAATGTTTTTGGGTGACACCCTAATGGGATTTTCCTTTGTACTGAATATGTGTTGTGTTGTAAAAATAAAGACATTCTTTTTTGCGCCACTTTCAAGAGAAGTTCAATATCTGACTCTGTGTCCGATATCAAAGCTTCAAAGCATGCTTCTTGAATAAGTGAACTTGGCAAGGGATAAGCAAAGAGCCGGGGTCCCTTGAATCTCGCTTCTACATTTGGCGCCCACCTCACAGGACACGCCACACCGGGGCAGACTGAATGAAGGTGTCCGGCTGCCGATCGTGGATGACTGGATGGGCCTGATCACCCCTTCACACGGTAAGTCTACTTGTGATTACACTAATTGCGGACTTACTTGTGTTTCCAGTCGTTCATAGATTGGCAGAGGGCACTAGTCGATCTGCTTTGGTAATCCTTCAGTGGAGGTAGGCGTGTTCTTGCTCGTGCCATCAAACCCATTTGTATTCTAATCCACTGTAAACTTTGCTTATCCCAGTTTGTTTGTGTTTGAGACTGACTCAGTGGATGGCCTGTTGTGTGTGACTTATGGCAGAATGATCTCCAAGCTGTGTCTATAGACACAGAGGGTGAAGTCTATAAAAACCCGACTCTGGGTCTTCAGAGTTGTTAGGGCAACGTACTGAAGTCTATAAAAACCCGCCTCTGGGGTCCGTTAGGGCATATCCCGTTCTTCAGAGTTGTTAGGGCGACGTATAAGTTTATGTGTTGCAGTCTTGTATTGTTTTCTCTACAATTAGGGGACAATATATGAGCGAGGCTGATCAGCTCGTATCTGCAGGTTTATTTTTACGGAGATTATTCTGTTTTATCGAGTCGCGCCGACTGACCATTTGCTTTGTCCAGTCCGTCTGTGTTTTACCATTCTTCCCGTCAGAAATAAGGTCTTGACAGTGTTCCGAAATCAAGTTAAGGGGTATCAGAGAAAAGCAGGAGTCATTAGTTGTACGTAGCTACGAGAGTAAAACAGTTGATGAAACTTGTAAAAACTGTCTGGGAGAGAAGGGTTTCTTTGTTTTGTGTTCTTTGAATGTTGCAGTTTGTTATCAAGACACCTGCATGACCTTGTCAGAAAAGAGAGTGTGTGCATTGTGCTCGGATATCTCAGGCTCTCTTCTCTCCCCCCCTCCCCTCTGTATGTGTTGGGAGGGGTAGGAGTGAGGTCTGCGCCAGTAAACATATTTTACATGTTGGAAAGAGAATCACCCAGCTTTCCATAAGATCCTGAGTGGAAGGCAGGAATTTTTTTCTTTTTTGGCTGTGAATATTGAGAATCATAATTGTTTACTGTGTATTTAGTTGGATGCTAATAATATTGCTTAATATTGGACACAATAATAGTTATTGTTAAAGGGGATCTGTTTATTATTACCCTTATCATGGAGTGGCAATAATTATCCTGTGCAATGTCTATAACTATTTTGCCATTGCACAATTATCAACATAAAGTCTTTCTGTTGCTTTCAATACCATCTATGAGAAAACTCATGACACTTTGTTATAATAAAGTATAACAAGTTTATTCCTCAACACAATTAAGCTAAATCACAATATAACACAGTTGCAATATAATAGTAACAATTAAACCCACAGTTTCCTAACTATACAACCCACCCACATTAACTAAGCATAATAAAACCCACCTAACTAATAAACTATCCCTATATATGGATAGATTTATGGAGGGAAATGGTATGATACTTAGCCATGTGTTTGTGGTCCTTCCATGGTGGATCCAAGTAGAAAGAGAGAGCGAGGGTCTTGATTTCACCTCCTTTTATAGTAAAGATTTCACATCCACACCCACATGCAACCCACAACTCCGCCCTTCTCAGGTATCTTCTGTGGCAACTATTTCCAATCACCTCCTGTAATATGCAGTAATAATTCCCTGCCTGCGGATGGCGTACTTGTATCAGGGAAGAAAGTCTTGTGTTAAATAAGTTTTAACACTCTTTGATAGACATCCTGGATGTCTATGAAGAACAATGCTTTATCAGTCAAACATCACCAGTATTGTCTTAGCAATATACATCTCCATAGGTCGGAGACGGGATGTCTACCTGAATAGCAATGGCCAATGCTCCAAACCCACAAAGGTTGTATACATATGTAAATGACATTGGATTTGACAAACAGCGTCTGCATTCAAGCCAGGAGGCTGCAGGGCCAATATCCATTTAGCATGTAGATGCAACCTTTACTCCTAAAACCAAAAAGACATCACACAGAAGAACAATGCTGTACATGGTTGAAATATTCAGATCTCATTAAATCCAATATGGAGTTCAGTGATTCATAATAATTATGCCATCACTTCCCCTCAACAGTTATTTTGGACAGTTTTTGTATATTTCTGCTTGAGGTCCTACAGAATTAGATTTTTACTGACTTATATTCAGGGATTATTCTATTTTATTGAGTCATACTGACACACTGTCTTCTTGTCTGTGTTGTGCTAATATTTTTTAGCTATGAAGACATTTTTGGGTATGTTCATAAAGGAAGCTCAGGTGTCAGGTTACAGTACGAGTCCTGAGGTATTAGTAGTTATGAGAGAGAAAGAGTGAATGGAATTTGTGAACAGTATCTGGAAGTGTAAAGTTTTTCTTCTGAGTTTCTTTGTCCTGTGTTTTCTATGCTGTGAATAATAAGTTTTTCTTTCTTATCTTTCACTTATTATCTCTCCCTGTACTTGTTTTAAGGGGAGGGAGAGAAGGGGGAGCGAGTCCACTCGAATAAAGACAGAGCTGATATTACCCATCTTTCCATGGAATCCTGAATGGAAAGAAAGGATTTTTCATATTTGTGGCTGTGAATATTGAGGATAATAACTGTTTAATGTGTATTTTGTTTGGAATCTAATAATATTGTTTAATATTTGACACTATGATAACTATTTGGGATAGTTTTTGTATATTTCTGTCTGAGGTTTTACAGAGGTAGACTCTTACTGACTTAAGTAAATGGTGTTAGTACAATGAATAATTGTTTTTAGAAGAGGCATAGAGAGCAGATGATAATACTTAGTATATGTGTGTTAAATCTTCAGATTCCAATCCCATTGTTTTCTAAAGTAGCTGTGCATTTACTGTCCATCGCCCTGTTATGGCGATGACTCCAGGTGGGGGATGGACTTGTTTTAGGTTCGGACAGAAACCTACACCCAGGGTGTCCTGCTCCCATCTTTGGAATGTAAGACTTAGAGGAAGTTCTGCCCATCAGAACTTCCTGCGACAGCCATCTTACACCACCGCGGTGTCCTTCCATCTCTGCAATGCATGACACGAAGGAAGTTCCATCCACAGGTACTTCCTGTGGCAGCCATCTTACACCACCCTTAAAGGCCTGTTGAAAATGAGACTACACCACAGTTAGTTCCACTACCAGTTTATATATATAGTTATGATTATACAAGAGTAATATTATATATATCTTTACTCCGATGTGTTTTGATTCCCTCATGCGAGGGGGGAATGGAGATATCTATGACAGATTTTAAATGTTTTTTTGTTAAGTATGTTGGCAGTGATAATTTGTTTACATAGTACCGTATAAATATATTTCACAGTGTTGGCCCAGCTATCAATATAATTAGTAGAGAATATTAATAATGGACTGTTGAATGAGAATTTTCAGAATTTGAAACTAATATAAATTCTTGAGTGTTTGTTTTAAAAGCTGCTGTATAGGCGGGAGACGATTCCATATTGGACACCAGTAGAATCCTCGCATGAGGTAATCAAAGTGAACTACTGCTCCACAAGTCAGCGGCGGGGCAATTAGTTCTGACTTCTGTATTCCGTGAGAGGGTGGAGCGATGTCAGGTGCAACTCTCATAATGATGGTAAGCTTATTAAATGCAGAATTGGTAAATCAGTCACGATGAAGTAGTCATAATGTTACCAGTCTAGGATGGTGTGACCAAGCTAAAAACACACTAAAGGTGACTCCCTGGAGGTAGAGGGCAACTGAAGGAGGGCAAACTAAAGGAACAGAAAGCGGCGGTTAATCCATTCCAGTCTTGTTAAGTCTGGCTGACCTGACAACCCTTTCAGTATCAGACTGCCCGAACAGAACTAAGAAGGTACCCAGGGGCAAATGGGAGTTGGGCTGGAAGACAGGGAAAGGACAAGCCATGACGAGCCTCGTTAACAAAAGTCAAAGTCTCTGCTGGGCCCCACTTACACCTCAACAGGTCATAAGTGTCATCAGACGAATACCTCCTGGATCGCTCCTGGTTTCAGGTAAGTCGTGTGTACAATCCTGCATTATTCTTGCACACAACACAACTTGGAAAGGTAAGAGTTTAACGCAGCAGCCGCACCACCCGTTTCAGGGATTGCAAATAGTGCACAGAAAAGGAGGAGGGGAGGAAATGTATTAATATGTCCTAGCAGGTGTAGATCTCTCTCTTCTATACAAAATAGCATAAGATGTCAGGTACACCTTGGTTAAAATGTTCTGAAGCTGAGTAAGTAGGTAAATGAGTAAATATATATATCTCATACATAATCACCAGTTTTGCGCTTTCGGCCACTGTGCCGCTATCAAGCGATGGCGCCTGCGCAAAACTGGTGATTACCTGGAAGCGCCGCCATATTAGCACACCCAAAGCTGCCGAAAACATACCTCTTCAGATAGGACCTTTGGTGAGTCACAGTCATGTGATCATTCACATGACCGTGCATCACCCTAGCTCCGCCTCCTCTACGCTACACTGCTTCCCCAGCTAGGACATGGACTGTCACAGCTGGAAGGAGAAGAGGACTCAGAGAGGCAGAAGGGGGGAGCTCACACATTAAAGACGAAACAAAGACACATAACAGAGGAACACAAAAACTCCACACAGAGAGAGGGCTACACAAACACTAAAGAGGCTGAGCTAACAAGTAAGTGCACCAGACACACATAAAGGCCTCCAGAAACTCTCAAGTATACTCGGCCCCCACACAGCCCCCTGTATACCTAGCTCCCCGCACAGCTCCCTGTATACTGCTCCCCGCACAGCCCCCTGTATACTCTGCTCCCCGCACAGCCCCCTGTATACTCTGCTCCCCGCACAGCCCCCTGTATACTCTGCTCCCCACACAGCCCCCTGTATACTCTGCTCCCCGCACAGCCCCTGTATACTCTGCTCCCGCACAGCCCCCTGTATACTCTGCTCCCCGCACTGCCCCCTGTATACTCTGCTTCCCGCACTGCCCCCTGTATATTCTGCTCCCCGCACAGCCCCCTGTATACTCTGCTCCCCGCACAGCCCCCTGTATACTCTGCTCCCCGCACTGCCCCCTGTATACTCTGCTTCCCGCACTGCCCCCTGTATATTCTGCTCCCCGCACAGCCCCCTGTATACTCTGCTCCCCGCACTGACCCCCGTTATCCTCTGCTCCCCGCACTGCCCCTGGATACTCTGCTCCCCGCACTGCCCCCTGGATACTCTGCTCCCCGCACTGCCCCCTGTATACTCTGCTCCCCGCACTGCCCCCTGTATACTCTGCTCCCCGCACAGCCCCTGTATACTCTGCTCCCCGCACAGCCCCCTGTACACTCTGCTCCCCGCACAGCCCCCTGTATGCTCTGCTCCCCGCACAGCCCCCTGTATACTCTGCTCCCCGCACAGCCCCCTGTATACTCTGCTCCCCGCACAGCCCCCTGTATACTCTGCTCCCCACACATCCCCCTGCATACTCTGCTCCCCGCACAGCCCCTGTATACTCTGCTCCCCGCACACCCGCCTGTATACACTGCCGCCTCTATACTCTGCTCCCCGCACAGTCGCCTGTATACTCTGCTCCCCGCACAGCCGCCTGTATACTCTGCTCCCCGCACAGCCGCCTGTATAATCTGCTCCCCGCACAGCCGCCTGTATACTCTGCTCCCCGCACAGCCGCCTGTATACTCTCCTCCCCGCACAGCCGCCTGTATACTCTGCTCCCCGCACAGCCGCCTCTATACTCTGCTCCCCGCACAGCCGCCTGTAGACTCTGCTCCCCGCACAGCCGCCTGTATACTCTGCTCCCCACACAGCCGCCTGTATACTCTGCTCCCCCACAGCCGCCTGTATACTCTGCCCCCACACAGCCGCCTGTATACTCTGCTACCCACACAGCCGCCTGTATACTCTGCTACCCACACAGCCGCCTGTATACTCTGCTACCCACAGAGCCCCCTGTATACTCTGCTACCCACAGAGCCGCCTGTATACTCTGCTCCCCGCACAGCCCCCTGTATACTCTGCTCCCCGCACACCCGCCTGTATACACAGCCCCTGTATACTCTGCTACCCACAGAGCCGCCTGTATACTCTGCTACCCACAGAGCCGCCTGTATACTCTGCTACCCAAGCAGAGCACCCCTGTATACTCTGCTACCCACAGAGCCCCTTGTATACTCTCCTACCCACTGACCCGCCTGTATACACACAATTCATTTCACCGCGCTCCCGATGCAGTTGCATCGAGCCTTTTTACTAGTGTAAATAATAATATGGTAGTTGTATAATAAATAATTGGACGTTTTCTCAGATATCCAGTTACCTTTTTGACCTGTTTTTCAGGAAAGCAGGGAGACCACTGATGATAAGTATACAGTAATTATATTGTTTAATCATTATATCTGTTTGACTCTACCTTGTTATTTGCTTTTATTTGTTCTTTGACAGGTTTGATGTGACCTGCTCTTATTACAGACTATTGACTGTATATCTGGTGACCCTTATATATTATATATGTAAGATCAGGGAAAGGTCAGGGATAGATAGGGTGAGTCGACGTGGAGCGGGGGCACCACAGGCATTTCAAGAGGGTGCCGACCTCCGCTGTGTAGGTAGGTTTCCAGCTTTTAGGATATTACTAGGGTACTATTAGGACTTATAAAATTGTGTAAATTTCATATCTTTGTTTCTATGAACTATCTTGGGTGACAATTTATTTTGATATTTTAATCAATAGAAAATGATTTTTGATTGTATATAACATCCTCATATAGAAATTATTTGAATTGAACCAAAATTATATGATTTTAGAATTAGTGATCTGTTTTTCAGGAACCCAAAGAATGTAATATTTCCTTGATACATTGCATGTTTTCTCTCTTATGGTACCTTTACACGCCGCGACGGCAGGCTGGATACATCCCGCTACAGGCTACAAATGTAGCTTGTAGCGCCAATGTAGCCCGTCGTAGCGGCGTCTGAAGACGTGACGCTACAGCCGGCAACGATACATCTGTTTCCTAGGTCTGCTCGAAAACTGATGGCTACATCGCCGATGGTAGCGAGCTGTATCGGCGTGTAAAGAGGCAACGGAAGGGAACTCGGGACAGCCTGCGATGTAGCTGCAATGTAGCTAAGGCGTGACCCTGACTCGTGTTACGCGCCCATGTGCGATCATTGGTGGAAGCTGCTGCATGACGATTGGTAGTCGCTGCATAGGGAGGCATATTTAAGGAGCTGACGAGTCACACTACACAATCGCTCGAGCGTGCTGTATTACTCAGCCTCCTGCGTTGCCTGCCCAATCAGGATGTTATTGCTTCGTCCTATCAGCGTACGGACGGCTCGTAATCCACAATTGTAGCACGCCTATGTGCTGGCCCTGCTGCACCAGGTCCGCCCATAGTAGCTGGTTGTAGCGGTGTGTAAATGAGCTACAGCTGGCTACTTGAGACACCCGGCGATGTAGCTAGCTATAGATGTAGCGTGGCGTAGCGCATCTTGTGGCGGCGTGTAAAGGTGATGCGTTGACCGTTTGTAACCGTTTGAGCGTGCTCGTGCACGTGATATGATTAGTGGATTGTTATCAGAACCTGCAGATGTCTTCTTGTAAAGTACCTTTAGGGATGATTGTTTTTATTTATAAGTAATTCAAGAACTGATATTATATCCTTTTCTTAAAAGGTAATGTGTATATGTAATATAAGATGATGAGATGTTCAAGGGGGGTGACGGACTTTTCAGGTTATATGAAAATTTTGAGATTTTGTTCTTTACATTGTATTTCACTATGTTATTGATAGTTATGAAAAGGTACAAATTTTTATGAGATTATGGTATTCGGAATAGATCGATGCTTTCTATGAATATGCGTCTACTTTCACATAGTATTTTAAGTACTCTGCCCATAACCGCGCACTTGCGCACATGCGGGAGCCCATGCAAGTCTATGGGATTGCGTAAGGTGCGGATGCGTTCGGCACTTGCGGCGGTGCGGCCCGAAAAAAACCACTGCAGCGTTTTTTTTCGCGGCCGCTCTCGGAAGTGCCGAAACTGCACTTGCGCACCTGCCGCACCTTACGCAAGCCCCATGACATGCATGGGTACCGCAAGTGTCGCGGTTATGCGTATCGCGGAGATGTGGTTTTTTCACCGATCTGCCGCAATTTGAAATACCGCTGATGTGAAAGGCCCTAACATGTATTTTTGAGTTTTCTCTCCCTTCAATATGCAGTACTGTGGACCGAAGTCGCTCCCACAGCCTGGAGGTGGAGTGATGGTCAGAAGAAACGTCAGAAATTCTGCTGATTACTGAGACAGCTGAAAAGCTCAAATGGCAGCCCAACTAGATCAAGATCTGCACTACAAGGCAGACGAGCCCAGGAGAACTACCGAATGATACGGACGTATACTGTGCTTTATCCTTAAATGCTGAGAAATGAGGTCTCATCGAGGGCCATGTCCAAAAGAAAGAGTGGAGAACAAGTTATTATTTTCTGATTTAATACCTCAGACCCTGTAGTTAGTTATAAATTTGACGTGTTTATATGTGTCACCACTGCTGACATAGACTATAGGTGTCATTGTGAGTCCTGAAATATCGTGAGATAGAAAATTGGGAAAGACTAGACCTACAAAACTACTGTAGCCTGAGAGAAGACAGACAGTAAAGGTAGAAGCCTCTTTACTAGAATGGCTCTGTTACAGCCAAGAATATATGACCAAACACTGTTTCCCCCCATACTTAACGATAGAAAACTCTTTTACTACAGATATTGGCCTATATGTGATGGATATAAACATCCTAGGGGACACTGACTGCTTAGGACACCTTTATTTTATGGATGTCAGGGACTGACTTATTTTAGATAAGACTGAAGTTTTCACCAGCAATATTGACTTGGTACGAGGACCGACTTATGGACGTTTCAAAATGGTGACCTTTATCCATAACTGACAGTGGGGTGAAAGGGTAAATGTGCTATTGTTATATTCCTGATACCATCTGAGATTGTCTCCAAATGCAGAGACTCTTTATGAATATGCTACGAAAAATGAGAGAAACAAGTGTTCCACCAGTTTCCGTATTTAATTTAATTTTCATGTGTACATTGACTCTAATGGAGTAGCAAGAGGACGAATACCAGACGAGTTCAAAGACAGAGACCAGATAGGATCTCAATTGTTGTTCTTATCATTACAAAGAATGAACTGGATAAATATCAACAATTGACAGAGATTTGTATATTTTAGTAAGGATGCATTTCAAGGGATCGCTGCCGTTGGGGCCACATTCACCATGATTTTTCACTATTTATCCTTGATATGATCCTGATATATTGTAGTTGGCCAATAAGATGGTGGGGCACCATTCTGTACTTTAATTGTCAATAACAATGACTGGAATTGTAGAATGAATAAATGAATGATAGGAATGATAAATGATAGGAATTGATGTTCTGCCCAACAAGTTATGGTACTTTATAACTTAGGTGTTAGTAATTCTTCCAGTAAGTAGTTAAAAAATATTATATTTGGTAAATAGGGATCCCTTTTTAGTACCATTATGTGCTCTGTTGATAGTTTGATATGTGTTTCAGAAGTTATAGACAAGAATATTGAGGAGCTGAACTGCCCCCTGTGATAGCAGAAAATGTCAAATATAATGACTAACAGTTGAGTGATAATTATGACCGGTATTTGATTGCAGCATTCGTATGGTTTCCTTGTTGTGGTTTGTTTGTGTTCATGTCTATCCGATGGTGTAATGGGCAGACCTATGTGGGGAATCCGGTGAAGCGGTGTAGGAAGGCCGGCGCCTTCTACTAGGGGAGGAGAATGTACCTGGGTAGATCTTTGTGCTTGCACTATGGTTGGAGCGTTCACTCATTGCCACAGGAGAAGGGGAACTGAGGGAGCAGCATTCATTTCATTACATCTAGAATCCATTTTAATAAATATAACCTCCATATTTTCTGTATGAATATTTTAGCTATGTATTTCTGTAGTGCTAGGCAGGAATGGGACCCATTGGAGGGCTTCAAAAATGTTTTTAGAGGGGACTGTTATAGATAAGATTCTAAAATCTGCTGGAAAAGCATTATGAAGCCCCGATATGTGTATTGTATTAAATGCTTATATTCTGTTTTATGTTAGGAATCTTGCTATATATGTATATATATATATTATTTAGAAATTTTATTCTTATGTTTGATAGTATATAATCACTTAAAGTCTATATCCATTATATTATATGTAGTGTGTGTTATATTATTGGCAGATGTGGCAGAATAGTTATCCCTCAAGGCTAAGTTGTGTGAGACGATGCTGTGTAGACATGTGGGAGCGATCTTCCTTGAACTCCTTGTGCACATTCCAGTGGACTTTGTCTATTTAGCCCTGCTTTTCTCTCATGGGAAGATAACCCACACGCACAGGTGTTAGAAATTTCTGTGGTTCTCAAGCTATACACTGGGTTGCCTTATGTTTTGGGTGTCTTCGTGCATACATGTATATATTGTGAGGCACCGCCGGCGTGGTCCCCATGGCCGGGGCGCATCACATGCAGGATCAGGGTATGATCCTGTTCACACTGGCCGGTTTTATAGTGGATGACGCTGTGTGAACCTATCCAGAACACAAGGAGTTAAAGGTGTGATAGTGTGTGCTGTAAAGCTGAAACATTCATGAGCCTAATGAGCGGCAGTGAATGGCTCCTGAGATCAATGAGCGGCTTAGAGCATTGTGTGTACTGTGTGAACCAACACTGAACACAGGGAGTTAAAATAAGCTGTGTGAAAGCTGTAGAGATCAGGCACAGAGATGAGCAGCTGTATAGGAACTAGAGGAGCTTATTACTAGCAGCTAAGTGGGTGTGTCCATGTGGAAGTGGCAGGCACGATATAGAGCCTGCCAGCAGACAGACTTCAGAGATCATTCTGAGACCAGAGATCAGACCAGAGGAGAGACTTGTGAGATCAGTATGATCCTGATGACCAGCCAGAGTGCAGAGCAGTCCAGGGCTCTGTGTGTATGATGGGAGCATGCTAGCTCCATGCCGGGGTCTAGGACCAAGGTCGTGATAGCTCCTGGAGCGGGGAAGCCGTGGCTGAACCCGGTGGATACTGGTCCGGGCGTGGGGTGAAACACGTGGGAAAGGAGCCCTTGGGGGACGCTTTGTGGACCCGTGACCCAGGTAGCGAGACCGGATCCGTGCCCGCTAAGACAGCAGTGCCCGTGTGACGGAGTGAGCTGTGTAAATCATGCCAGGTGAGCGTAGCCGCCATTAGGTCCAACTAGTTAGTCAGTGAAGGACCTGTTGAATCATATAAGTATTGTATGGCTTTTTAAAAGATCCAGCGAGTGAATGTAGCCCTGTAGGGGCAGATGTATGAAGTGTGCCAGGCGGGCATAGACCGCCATTAGGTCCGACTGAGATAGTCGATGGATGGACCTGATGAACCGGAATGTATGTAGCCCTTCGGCAGGCGAATGTATGTAGCCCTTCGGGAGGCAATTTTATGAAGTGTGCCAGGCGGGCATAGACCGCCTTTGGGTCCGACTCAGAGCAGTCAGTTAAAGAACCTGATGAACCGGAATGTATTTAGCCCTTCGGGAGGCGAATGTATGTAGCCCTTTGGGAGGCGATTTTATGAAGTGTGCCAGGCGGGCATAGACCGCCTTTGGGTCCGACTCGAGTAGTCAGTGAAAGGACCTGATGAACCAGAATGTATGTATGTACTAGAGGTCAGATGCAGGGGTTAATAGGGCTCCTATAGTAGGGTACGGATGGTTGTCCCGGGTACTAAGGTTTGCCAATCCCTGTTCTGAACCCAGATGTGCCACAGTCCATGGATGTCTATATGATCGGCTGTAAGTATGTGAGAGGACGTGTGTGGTCCATGGTGGCTTATAGGATGGATCACATACTGTATGTAAGAACCCGGTCAGGCTGGAGTCCTGATTCCGGGGTAGTATGGAGCTGGGAAAATAAAGCCAGGTGGCTGGTTCCGCCATTGGGACTCATAGGGCCCATTGATATGGTAACCAGGGACGTCGCTATGCATTAAGAATCGGGGCTGCAGCCCCGATTCTTACGCATAGAGCCCCGAATCTCGCCGGCGGTCAGGCCCAGGGCCGGCGTCAGCACCCGGCGTACCCGGGCAAGTGCTGGGGCCCACGCGTGACTGGGGGCCCACCGCCGCCCAGCCGCCCCCGCATCGCACCACGGTATTATTATGTTTCTTACCGGCGAACTTTAAATCAAAAGCCGGCCGGCGCCAGTCCCCGCATCGGGCCGTCATATCCAGTGGCGGCCCGTCATATCCGGCCGGGTCGTCACTTCCGGCCGGTGGAACGCATAGAAGAGGCGCCTCTTCACTTTCTCACTTAGCGTTCCACAGTGTGGAGCAAATTGAAGAGGCGCCTCCCCCGTCGCTCAGCCTCCAACCCAACCCCTTCCTGTGCTTGCGGTGACACGTACACAGAAGTAGCCTGAGCCCTGCCCCTGAGACTCCATTACGGTCGCCTACCAGGCTGCTCCTACTGCCCAGCCCCACATTACAGGCTGCAGCCACCAGCCAGGCAGAGCGAGCTGGACGGAGCACAGCTCGATGTGTGAATACACAGACAGGAGACAGCACAGTGAGCACACACTCGTCCGGTGGGTTGTAAATACCAGAATAATTAAAGATATCCTCTTCCACCCTCCCTGTCCCTGCCCCGTGCCCACCCTGCAATAGACTGTCTTCACACCATTATGCTTGTTTAGCAGTATTGTGTGCCCACACAGCCTACCCCTGCCCGTCGCCTCTGTAGTACTATACGGATACGGTACTACGTACGCTATATGGTATGTGTTCACAGTCTGGAGGAGCTGCGTGTTGGACGCAGCTCCTCTAGAACTAAGTGAACCCAGCCGTGGTGAGACCACAGCCGCCCTGTACTCACCATGTGCGGTGGGTGCAGAGCGGCTTTTTCCTCCACACACCTGATGGGAGCCGCCTCCGACTCCGCAGCATGAAATGAACATGCTGCGGAGGATCGGAATACCTGCAGCAACCGGCACTGCAGGTAGAAGAATGCTGCATGCGGGTCAACTTAAGCCTAGTGAGGATGGGGTTTCTAGAAATCTCATCCACTATGCTAATACTGTACAACGCAGCGTTTTGGACGCAGTAACTAGACGCTGTGTCCAAAACACTGTGACTAAAGACCGTCAGTAATAATGCAGCCTAAGACAAAAGAAGTGAAAGGCTAGGGTCAGATTAGGGATAGGACTCACATTTCCAGGCAGCGCTGAAACCGGACACCATTAACGGCAATCGCTGCCTGAAACGGAGCCCCATAGAGACCCGCTGTGTACTTAGTTACACCCACATGCAGTGTTTTCCTATGCACTGCTGAAAAGCTCTGTTGGCGGCTGTTACCAAAGTAAACACCGGGTCTCTATGGGGCTCCATTTCCATTGCCGTTCACGGTTTCCGGTTTCAGCGCTGCCTGGAAACGTGGGTCCTATCCCTAATCTGACCCCAGACAAAGTGCACTCACAGCGGTGAGTCACTGTTTTTTCTATTCATACACGACATTTTTGATGCCTTTTTATAAGGATGTGTTTTTGGTGCAGAAACTGCAGGGTCCTCACAAAGCGTAGCAATGTTTGTGTGAATGCTGCTTCATTTTTTACACTACGTTCACACGTATCGTATCTTGGCATTTTTGCAGCGCTATTTAGCGCTGCTTAAATGCATTGAAATGCAACGCCATAACGTTTTTGCTTAAATGCGTTCCCATCGTCCACAATTTTGCAGATGTGCTTTGCACTGCAAAGCGCATGCACAAAAAGAATGCTTGTACTCACCGCACCTCAACTCACCTCCTGCAGTTTTTACTCACCTCGCCGCGCTCCCTGGGTGATCGCTTATGTTGCCGACACCGTAGGACCTTAAACAGCACCATGTGACCAGGCAACATGACCCGACACCCGGTCACATGGTACTGCGGGGTCCTGGATGCCGAGCTTGTTGCGGGCCTGGCGGGGACTCTGAAGACACCGCTGCCAGTCACCAATGGAGCATGGCGAGGTGAGTAATGCGCAGGAAGAAAGCTCTGGACGTTCACACACAGCGTTATTGCTGCGTTCTGTGAGGTTCCGTTCTTAATGCAGTTTATGCACCAAAAACGTACCCTGACAGAACACAGCAATAATGTGTGAACTTAGCCTAATTCACCTTCCCGCAGTCCTCCGGTGATCTCCAGTGGTATCCTCATATCTGTGGAATCCGCAGCATCGCTGTCTCGAGGACCCTACCGCCTGCACATGTTACTGATTACGAATGATGTTATTTGGTCACATGGTGCAGTGCCAGATCCTCCACAGGTCCTGTGGGCTCAGTATGGGGGGACATCACTGGTGCTCATCAGGGGAACGCGGGGAGGTGAGAAAAAAGAGCAGACGAAATAACGCCAAATAATTGACATGTCAATTTTTTTTATGGATCAGCTTTTGAGCCCAAAAGCAGATCCGTAAAAAGTGCAGCATGTGAATGCTAAATTGTGAAATACATTGAGTTGACTGACGCAGCAAACGTCACAGCATTCCACTGCAATTAGTGGATCCATAAGAAATGCTACACTAATGGAACGGTGCAAAAGCGCACAGTGGAATGCACTCAGCACCGCCTACAGTTTGCAGTCTGAACTTGATTCATTCAGCTCAAACTGAGTTTACAGTAACTATGACAATGAATGATGATCTCTCTGTCTCTGATCACTTCTTTACAGTTATTTAACATCATCAATCTAAGCCGCAGCTGCTTGAAGCCAGTGGTCGGTCCACATCGTTGTGTGGTCAGCGTACCCCAATGACTGCGGGCGTCGGGCGGCCACGGGCATCAAGGCTGTGTCACCCCATGATTGGCGCAACCGCTGACTGAGACAGGACCCATGATCATCCATCCATGATCCATTAACGAGGTAGGATATACATCCTGTTAGTTCCACTAAAAACAAGAGTTTTTAAACATAAGCATGGGTTGCTACTAGTTTGTTTGAAAGGCCCCTTTCACACGTCTGTACAAAAAACCCACGTGTGTGAGGGTGCGTTTAAAGGCCCCGTCACACTGAGTTAGATCGCTGTTACATCACAGGTTTTGTGACACAACAGCGACCTCGCCAGCGATCTCGCTCAGTGTGACAATCATTAGCGACCATGTCCCCGCTGTGAGATTGCTGCTTGTGTAAGACTTGCCTGGATAATTTTTTGATCGTTGGGTCCACGCTGGGCAGCAAGCATCGCTTGATGGGGACAACGACCAATAACCTCAATACTATGCCCTAGAGTGACAGGGAACCAACGACCGCCGAGGTTGTTATACGGGTTGCCATATTGTTGCTGCATCGCTGGTGAGATCTGACTGTTTGACATCTCTCCAGCAATCCTTACCAGGTCGTATCGTTGTTGGGATCGATGGAACGTCGCCAAGTGTGATGGTACCCTTACCCACCCATATGTGTGTCATCTCATCTGTATGTCATGTGTGTGCTGTACATATGCTATATTTGTGACATCTAGATAGCACATGTACAGCATGAATTTTTATACTTACCAGTCTCCGGCAACGCTGCCTGTCTCACTTGCTTCCGGTTCCGCTTTTGGAGTCACTGTAGTGCTTTCATGAGCTTAATAAGCGGGGTCCTAGAAGCGAGTGACACAGGCAGCATCAACACAGACTGGAAAGTATAAAAGTTAATTTATATAGGCGACTTGCCTTTTGTCTGGTACGTGTCTCAGGGCAGAGGAGAAAGTGCAGACATGCCCGGCGTCAGCGTGTCTGCTCGGCACGGCTCTCGCACAGTAGCTCAGCCGTCGCCACCCCTGCATAGATCCCTGAATCGTGCTGTCAGGGCAGAGGAGAAAGTGCAGACATGCCCGACGTGTCTGCTCTCTCTCGCTGTGCGGCGGCACGGCTCTCACACAGACACACAGTACCGTAGCTCACAGAGAGCCGTCGCCGCTGGAGTCGCGCCCAGTGCCACTCACATGACCTGGCTGCACGTGACTGATGACGTCACGACCGTGCAAGTCCTGCAGCCAGGTCAGCAGAGTCAGACTCTGGAGAATTAATTGTTGTGCTCTGGGCTGGGCTGGCTGCCAGTTAGGAAGAGGGGGGCTCCCAGCTGAATGCAACCTGCTGGGACCTGCCGACTTGCCTTATTGAGGTAAGAACCCTTTAAGGGCCCGTCACACAGGGACATATCGCCGGCGATGTTGCCGGCAACTGAGGGGCGTGGCCAGGTTGCGGCGACATCGCCGGCGAGTTGCCGCGTGTGACAGGGCGATAATCAGGCGATGAATCGCCTGCACATCGCAGGTTTCCAAAATGTGGGAAACCTGGCGATGTTGCTCAGGCATCCTGCCTGATCGCCTGTGTAACCCGCGGCAAACCCTGCAATTTTGCGGGCGATTCGCCTATAGTCCAACATTGCGAGTGATCGCTTGCTGAGTTGCGGGCCAACCCAGCGAGCGATAGCCGCGGCAACTAGCCGGCCACATCGCCGGTAAGTTGCTCAGTGAGGCATCTCACGGCGATGTTGTAATGGATGCGCTGCTCCCAGTGACTCCCACTCGGCAATATCGCCGCGATATGTCCCTTTTGACGGTACCTTTAGGGCTTATTCAGATAAGCGCTTCTCCCCGAACACTAATCGCGTGCTTTTAAAGCACCAATTTTTCGCGGAGCACGCCCCATTCACGTCAATGGGTCAAGAAGCCACTGCTAAAAAACCGTCATAGAACATGTTCTTTAATGGCGTTTTTTGACAGCGAAATTCATGCACTTTAAAATCACGGTATTAACGCCAGAAAAGCGCTCGTGAAAGAAGCCTTAGGATTACTTGTATGTTGGCCTAATACTGTTATATTTTGTGTATTTATTGAGTGCATGTTGGCAATCTCTATAATGTTTTAAAGCATTAAAACTGTTAATATTATATATGTAGAGTGTCACTGGTTATTAAAGTACATTTTACTTGGGTTTTATTTAAATTTATTCCGAAAAATGCAGCTCAGTGGGCCCGAGCCCCGGATGTTTTTTGACCCTAGCAACGCCCCTGATGGTAACTGATGTATTGTTAAATGTATGTGAAATGTAGAGATAGGCCGGAGGCCGTAGCCACCACGGGAGCGGTTGTTAGAGCTCCAATGGGGACAGAGGTGGTTACAAGTCCCGGGTTACTATAATCGTTATGTGCAATATAAGTGTTATGTCATGTTCTATGTAAATGTATGATGTATTTATGTAGGTGTTTATAATCAATGTGCAATGTGTCAAACATGCTACCCGGGTTATGATATTATACGTGAAAAAAAAGGGTAGACATTGGTTAAATTATAAACACCGTGTTTTGTCGTTATGCAAGTGGGTTCCCCGGGTGCTACCTCACAATATATATATTATATAATATATTATATATATGCATATGTGTGTATGAATAAACTTCTTATATTGGATTTTAGTCATCTCCTGCTATCATAATTAGTAAGTAGGATAGTGATTATTCTATCAATTTGTATGTCACACGTCACACGCGACGATATATGGATAGATATCGCTTGAACGTGCCTGATTAGGCATCGCTCCGGCAATGTCTATGTGTCTGACAGCACGATATGACCAACGAGAAATGATCAGATCGTTAGATCCAGATATGAGATTCGGACCTCATATCACACGATGTCGGCTCAGTGGATAAGCTGAATTGACGTGTCTAAATGAACGATATCGTTTAGAAGTTGTGAATTGAGCGATGCCGAAATCTAACACGTAGGCGTGCCAGGTATTCATCTGCGTCTTGCCGCCTCAGTTGTGATTTGTTAACCCTCCTGAGTTGTGATTGGCTGGCGCCACATCAGCTATCATTGGTGGAAGTTCCTGCGTTGCGATTGGTTCTCTCCTCACAGGGGGCCATTTTTGGATGAACTGTCACTTCAGCACTACACATAGGCACCGTCTGTACGATCATTCATTGTTATTTTCAATTTATGTTCAAAATAGAAGTGATATTATATTAGCGCTAAGGACAACGCCAGGACAACGCTCTATGAAAATTACCTTTAGGTTTTATTAAATCGGTGTAGATTTCCCAGTCTCCACAACGCGTTTCGGCGCTAATTGCGCCTTTCTCAAGTGAAAGGCGCAATTAGCGCCGAAACGCGTTGTGGAGACTGGGAAATCTACACCGATTTAATAAAACCTAAAGGTAATTTTTCATAGAGCGTTGTCCTGGCGTTGTCCTTAGCGCTAATATAATATCACTTCTATTTTGAACGGACACTTGTCTTCCCGCTGGGAAACGTGGTATCAGCAGTCGGACTCCAGGAGTAATGGACCCTCATATCACACATCGTCCTCAGAGTATCACTGTGGATTCTAAGCGAATCGTAGCATTGGGAATTCAGCGAATCTGCCTTTCCTGGCTCCGGTCTGCGTTGGGCCCCTCGGGTTGAAACCTTACCTCCATAGTGTTTGTGGCGTCCACACAGCTAAATCAGGTGAGCCTGGGCTAGTACCCTCCATGGCCCAATTCTTAGCAGACTGGGCACAACACTTGGCGTTTGTCTTTTTATTTTCAATTTATGGGCCCACACAAGTGCGCATAGCTAAAAAAAGTCTAGTTGGTATAGACCCAACATAGTGTGCACACTCTCATACACCAAAACGATATTGCTGTGCGCAGCGCACAACGTGGCGTTACACAACGCCCCCGGGTTATTGTCCCCTAGGTGCCGCAGAAGTGTTTATTGCCATGTCACGGCACGTACGGCGCCTTTAAATTTTGTTAGGCTACGCAACCGGCCGTACTGACGTCATGAAGTTTGTTTCAGTTTCATTCCGCATGCAAGGTGCTAGCCCCTCCCATGCACATTGCAGCACAGTCATGGCCGCCACACACCACGCTGCAAGTGGGGGATGGCGGAGCTCATGATTTTAATAGATCATTGCGATCGTCATGATTATTGGGGCCACCATCACCACCGGCACCCCAGGCTGCGCAACCGCAGCACTGTGCTGAAGATCCAGCGGTCCCTGCTCCGCCAGCTGGGGTTGAGAGGGAGGTTAAAGCCATCCAGAAGAAGATCGCGGATCTTAAATTTAAGTGCCCAGGCCGCATTGTGGACATCCGTGCCAGGATTGCCAGGCTGCGTGGTGAGTAATTGTGGACCCCAAACACACACCTGCACATGTATATGTACCAAACTACACAGCAATGTATACAAACATATCAGAAGGAGAGTGTGGTCCCTGACCTGTCCCCGCCAATGTGGTGGCATATAGTCAGCGTTATTTGGAGGCAGTGCCTACACTTCGGCCTGCTCGACCAAACTCCCAAAAGTTTTAAAACAAAATTTAATCATTAACCAAACTGAGTGACAATCTTCAGTTTGCATCTTTCAATCGATTCAATGCAGGTCACAGGCAGCATGGCAAGGGGAGGGACTGTGGAGTACAGGTGACATATAGTACAGGTGACTCTACACTCCCTCCCCTTGCCATGCTGCATGAAACCTGCCTCTAAAAACATTAAATTTGAAGACTGAGGATTGACGCTCATTTTCAAAAGACCAATCTCAAATGAATGATAATCTCCCTACATTTGTCGACTGTGTATTGACCCACCATGTGGATGTGACAACAATGTGCATTGCCTGGTGGGTGACACCCAAACAGGAATATGGCTAAACCAGTCATGGGCAGCACAAATGGTGACGCCGGAGTGAGGCGTAACCACACTATATTTGTGCCTAGCCTGACTCCACATTTTCAATGTTATTTTGCTAAATATTGACCAATCGAAAACACACACATGACACACTGGCCCACAGATGTTGCACCCTAGACAGGGGACAATATAGACACAGCATGATGTTTGAACTGTAAAAACAATAGTACATGAACAAGAGGTCTATGCAGGCATGGGGCAAACACCAGTGGCTTCTGCCCCTACAGAAAAAACAACACACATACACCAACCATGTGTTGGTCTGTTTGTCCCCAAGCAAACATATCTTGCCAGTGTAGTGGACCTCATGTCATTAAACATACTGTGTCCTACCCACAGTACATGCATCCGACATGAGTATATGCATCCAACATGACCTTGTACCATATTTGTTAATGGGGGAACTACAATAGGCACACAATGAAAAAGTTAGACCACAATGTGTTTAACCTTACTCATAAAAGCTCTGTGATTGTGCTTCCAAATACAGATGGGGAGGATTCATCGTCGGAAGATGGCCACCATGCCCCACCCGCAGGTGGGCCAGCTACCCCACCGCCACATCTGGCTGCAGGGACACCATCGCCCCCTAGGAATCCAGGGCCAGACGAGGAGGATTTGCCATTAGATGCAGGGCCGGAGGAGAGAGAGGAATGGTCTGCACAGTCCGGACGGAGGGAGTCTGCAGACAACTCTTCCCAGCCATGGATGGAGGAGGATGACGACCTCCCCTCCCCACCATGGCCACAGGAGGCCAAGGAGCTTTCCCAACTGGCTGGCCTGGATGATGGGCCACCCTCAAGCCCAGGCCCACTTTTGCCACCAAGCCACGTCATGTGGCCTCAGAGCCCCAGCCCGGGAGTTACCCCACCTCCCACAGTTTCCAGCTCGTGGCAAGCACAGGGGTGGCCATGTCCCCAGAGCCGGATGAGGACGAGGTGGCCTCAACAACAGGGCCTGCCGAGGAGGAGATGCCTGCGGCTGTTCAGGACGCACACTTGGATGACTATGGTGGTAAGTGTGTATTTGTGGGGCATATGCCCTGCATAATGGATTGAGTGTTGTGTTTATCTTCCCTCATTATTGTGTCGGAGTGTGATTTGATTTTTTTCATACTGTTTGTGCAGATGGCGAACATGCAGGTGCTGCGTGGTGGAGTCTGAGTGCCTCCCCATCAACCCTGATAGTGCTGAGGATGGCGAGCACGAGGGTAAGGAGCATAGTTGAATTTGAACTTACCAAACCTTCCCATGGACTGTTTGTAAATTGTGTTCTTCATCCCAATACAGGTGTCCCTACTCTGGAGGACGTGATACGAGCACACTCGGAGTTCTCCAACAGTTCCACTCGGCACACGAGCGCCATCTCCAAGAGCTGGCCCGGTTAGGGGAGATGCTGGCCTCCAGCAAGGACATGGTGGGCTCCCATGATCGGGAGTGAATGAGAGACTCTAATGGTCCATCCGGACCTGAAGGACTGTTGTACCATGTTGGACACAAAAACTAGTTTCTTGCCATGTTGGCATTGTTTTTTGTTTTTTTTTTGCCCCCGTTGGGCTCTTTTCTTATAGTGTCCAACATTTGAACCATAGGGAGTGTGTTGGGGCTACCAGTTGGCCTCTTTTCTTATAGTGTCCCACATTGGGACCTTAGGGAGTGTGTTGGGGCTACCACGTTGGTCTCTTTTCTTATAGTTCCCCACATTGGTACCTTATGGAGTGTGTGGGGGCTACCACGTTGTGCTCTTTTTTCATAGTGTCCCACATTGGGACCATCGCAAGTGTGTAGGGGGTATTCCTACACTCAAACAGCAAGGTGTACTTTGTGGGCACGGTATGCCACATTTTGAATTTAAGTTAAAATGTTTTACTAAATCTTTCTGTGTTTTCCTTGATCTAACCACACATATATTAACGGATTTTGTGAGGTTAATGGTAGACTTTAAGTCCATCAAGGTTAACACATAGCCTTAACATGTTGAGCCAGAGGAAGGGAACCAAAACCCATGTTCCAACACTAGCTCCACATTGTGACCATGCATTATGTCCACAAAGCAAACACACATCCATTTTTTTTTTATTGATTTTTAAAGTTTGTAAATGGCCTAACCCCATCACCAACAATGGGTGTTCACTCCGTCGAGATATAACTGCTGGCCACTACACCCACAAAAAGTCCTTACAAGGTGGTCACAAAATACAACGATGTTAAGGCCACCTCTGAGTTGATTTGGTACAACCTCTAATTATTGAAGGCTACTGCTCAATAACCAACATTTAAGTGTTATGGCCCTCTACATATGATGGTACTATGACCTACATAATCTTGCATATCTGCTGAAGAGCCAACAATGATGCCTTCCTAAATAAACAGAATGCAACAATCATGGTCAACATGTGCACCTAGTGTGTAATAATCATTTAATTTGGGCAACCAAAAATTCTGGACATCTGTCCATTAATAACCAAACAAAATGTTTCACTATACAAGAAAAGAAAGGCAACAAGCATTTTCATTAAAAAAAAAACCCAAAAGGCACACTTTCTTGTTGGCCATACACAAAGTAGAAAAAAAAAAAAAAAACTAAATCGTGGTAATGTGGCTCATTCAGGTATTTGTCATCCGGCTGGAAGCTGGGCTCAGGCCATAGGTCAGCCAATAGCCACCCCTGGAACGATGTGTGGGGGTAGTAATGAGGTCGGCCAGATCTCCGCCCAGGGGATGAACGCGCAGGGCCATAATGTTGTCTGTGCTGTAGGTTGGCGGGTGGCCGTTGAATGGCAGCTGGGAAACAGGATGCGCTACTCAGGTTCCCCGCACGTGCTTCGTCCATGACCTGTAGCATGACCCGCTCTGCATGGATCCTTTGGTCTGGGTCCATAGCTGGGAGCCTTTCTTGTACCAGGCTGGCAAAGGCACGCTGTGGTTCCCGAACTTGCTGCTGCAGAACCTGTTGCGCCAGACTCAGCATTTGGTTCGGGGTGGCCACAGGTGTGCTCCTTTGCCGAACCCGTAAACGCGATGGAGGCTGAGAGTTAGGGATCACCGATGTGCCGGCCTCCTCCACGTTTGACATATCTGACGGTGTGTCCTGTGGGTTATTTGGGGACCCAGTCGAAGTGCCTCCAAGCGGATCCTACATGTGGGAATGCATAACAGGTCAGGCAACATAGCATTTAAGTGTTGATTACATTTTAGAAAGTTATGAGAAAGGTACATGTATTATGTCACTACACCACACTGTAACAGATGTCATGAAAACATGTCCTGACAGGGTGTTAATGTTTGGGACAATAAGACAAAACACATTTGTTGTGTGTGAAATGATTGATGGATACAATGTAACTTGATGTAACCAGACTCCAGAAAGTTTGGAGGACATTCTGTGTGTAATGTATTGATCCCAAATAAAAAACAAGGAGATTAAATCCATACAATATGTGTCTTGTGTGATAAGTGTGCCTTAGGAGTGGCATAGGTCACAGACTTACATGTTGTTGGTCACCGGCAACTTCTGCATTTGACTGTGGCGGCTGGGTGAAGCTGTCACTGTCTAACATTGCACGGGGTTCCTGCTGTTTCAGAGTGAACAGCAGTAGGTTGTAGTACCAGAGGGTCGGTACACAGACGTCATCACTAGCCATTCCCGAGCGGCGAGAATTGGTCACTTTGTCGTACTCCTTCTTAAATACGGTGCGCAATGATTGAATTTTGCCCCTCACATACTCCACATCCCGGTGTTGCCCAGGCATGTATTGTTCACACACATCAACCAGTTTCTGATAGGCCACCTGTTTGAGGGCCCTGTTGGTGTACGCAGAGCATCTGGTTTGCCACAAACAGGGGTTGGCCCTGTACTCCTCAATAAAAGCCCTTACAAAGTCGCAATCCGTTCTCGGCATCTGCAAAACACAAACAGTACAATTCACTACACCTCAGAGGGGACCATGGTTAAAAACATGAAAAGTCAGATCCAGAGGATGTCAAGTCAGCCAAAATGAGCCTCGACCAATTATTATGTTCAAAAACACTACAGCAGCGTTGCTTATAGGCCCATTCACACACTGCTTTTTGCTGCGTATTTTACGCACAAGCTCAAAAAAAGCCAGGAGTGGAACAATCAAAACCAGGAGTGGCACACTCAGAGAAAGGTCTATAGAAACAAGTGCTCCACTTATATGTTTAATCACCCACTCCTGGTTTGTGATGAGCTTGTGCTTAAAAATACGCAGCACAAAAAGCAGTGTGTGAACAGATTTTGTGTTCCAGCCATGGATGTGTGCTGATGTGACAGTGACAATCCAAATGTGTGTCAGGACTCCAATAGAAACAAGATTTAGATGTGGCTGCCTCATCTGATATGAACATACCTTGGCTTTTGAAGACACAGTGTCCAAAGGGAACTAGATGCAGCAAGCTGTGTTGTGAAATCCACAAGTGTGAAAGGACGCACACAAGAGCAGGGAGGCCACACATGTTTGCAATGCACTATTTATCCTAATTGAAGCTATAGCTATTTGATTATCACAGGTGCGATGTGCATATGCATTGCAAGTGCCACGCCTGTTGGAGGACGTTACATCGTGGTTGGGTGTGGTCCTGTGCAGGAGCCAGGCCTGTTTGGAGGACGCTCTGCATTGTGATTGGGTGTGGTATCCATGCGCTTCCAGTCAAAACATAGTGATGCCGCAAATATAGGCCGCCACAAGGTGCTCCAGAGAAGGTCCTTTCGCCCCCCGACAATGCCGACGGATGCCGCAAGTTACCATCTCTGGAGCAACTTCCTTGATTTACACGCCGCTACCACAAATGAATATGGGCGGACCAGGGGCAGCAGGGACAACAT
Source organism: Allobates femoralis (assembly GCA_033576535.1). NCBI lineage: Eukaryota > Metazoa > Chordata > Amphibia > Anura > Aromobatidae > Allobates > Allobates femoralis. The sequence continues at coordinate 176,597,824 of JARQOC010000002.1, forward strand.
ATAGGCGTGCGACAGTCCCTTGCGCCTCGCAAAAACAACAAACATTAGCCAACACAATTGGCGGAGTGGGCACGGCGCACAAGGCGGATGGAGGTGACGGCGTAGTAGGGGCTTGGATTGTAACGGAATAAGCTCTTGGAGCATAGCGGAGTGTGTGCAGCTAGGGGATGCTTATGCGTCACACAGGGTCAGTTACAATTCACATGCAGGGTCTATTTGCAAACTAAGTGGTGGCCTATGTGTTGCCGGTTTCTGTATATAGGTCTGTCTTTTTGCATATTGGGATTGAGACACACATCATAGGACAAGCGAAATCCCATATAGTGCCTTGTTTACACGCACATCTGACCAATGGGAACGCTGTAGTGGCCACCAATCATGGAGAGAGGGGCGGGTTACAAACTTTGGAGCACGCCTATCTGCTCAAATTGACCAACAAATACGCCCACATTTAGCCCTAAATCGTTCAAGGGGCTTCTGTGTGACTGCGTGATAACGATGTGCACAGACGATAAGTAGGTCGCCCATACGAGTGCAGAGTCGCTGCATCGGGGAGTTGATTTAGCAATGTCTGTGCGTGTAAAGTGATGACGCTCGATTTTACACATCGTACGAACGATGCGTAAATATTGACATCGTTGCTGACATCGTTATCTATATCGTAGCGTGTGACGCCCGCCATATGTGTATGTATATATATCAGTTACCTTAGATATTATTTAGATATATGTGTATATCCACACTTTATATTATGAAGACCTTGATACATACGCTATTAGATATCTGGACATGTGCGTCATTATATATGTCTTGAAAGAACTAATTGAAACTGGTTATATTAATGGACTTTGAACTGTTTGCAAGAAGACGACAAAGGATTCTACATGACAACCCCTTCAAGATGATACCCTGCCAAATGAGGAGGATACTTGGGAGGAAACACTTAATCCCATAGGGCACCATAATAAGACTTATCTATACAAGGGCCAGAGACTCCTGTGATTGCTCAATGTTTTTGGGTGACACCCAAATGGGATTTTCCTTTGTACTGAATATGTGTTGTGTTGTAAAAATAAAGACATTCCTTTTTGCGCCACTTTCAAGAGAAGTTCAATATCTGACTCTGTGTCCGATATCAAAGCTTCAAAGCATGCTTCTTGAATAAGTTAATTTGGCAAGGGATAAGCAAAGAACCGGGGTCCCTTGAATCTCGCTTCTACATGTATACGTATATATGTGTGAGTGTATGACATGACCTGCTGCGTGTGTATATGTGTGAGTGTGTGTATTATGACGTGACCCGCCGAGTGTGAATATATGTGTGTATGACATGACCCACCACGAGTGTATATTTGTGTGCATGATGAGATCTGCTGCGTATGTATTTATATGTATGTGTGAGTATGTATGACGTGACCCGCCGTGTGTGTGTATGTGTGTATGACGTGACCTGCTGCATGTATATATGCGTGTGTGTATCACGTGACCCACTGCGTCTGAATGTACAGTTGTGGCCAAAAGTATTGACACCCCTACAATTCTGTCAGATAATACTCAGTTTTCTTCCTGAAAATGATTGCAATCACAAATTCTTTGGTATTATTATCTTCATTTAATTTGTCTTCAATGAAAAAACACAAAGAATTATCCTAAAGCCAAATTGGATATAATTCCACACTAATCTTAAAAAATGGGGTGGACAAAAGTATTGGCACTCTTAGAAAAATCATGTGATGCTTCTCTAATTTGTGTAATTAACAGCACCTGTAACTTACCTGTGGCACCTTACAGGCGTTGGCAATAACTAACTCACACTTGCAGCCAGTTGACATGGATTAAAGTTGACTCAACCTCTGTCCTGTGTCCTTGTGTGTACCACATTGAGCATGGAGAAAAGAAAGAAGACCAAAGAACTGTCTGAGGACTTGAGAAACCAAATTGTGAGGAAGCATGAGCAATCTCAAGGCTACAAGTCCATCTCCAAAGACCTGAATGTTCCTGTGTCTACCGTGCACAGTGTAATCAAGAAGTTTAAAGCCCTTGGCACTCTGGCTAACCTCCCTAGATGTGGATGGAAAAGAAAAATTGAGAGATTTCAACCCAAGATTGTGCGTATGGTGGATAAAGAACCTCGACTAACATCCAAACAAGTTCAAGCTGCCCTGCAGTCCGAGGGTACAACCCGTACTATCCGTCGGCGTCTGAATGAAAAGGGACTGTATGGTAGGATACCCAGGAAGACCCCACTTCTTACCCCGAGACATAAAAAAGCCAGGCTGGAGTTTGCCAAAACTTACCTGAGAAAGCCTACAATGTTTTGGAAGAATGTTCTCTGGTCAGATGAGACAAAAGTAGAGCTTTTTGGGCAAAGGCATCAACATAGAGTTTACAGGAGAAAAAAAAGAGGCATTCAAAGAAAAGAGCACGGTCCCCACAGTCAAACATGGCGGAGGTTCCCTGATGTTTTGGGGTTGCTTTGCTGCCTCTGGCACTGGACTGCTTGACCGTGTGCATGGCATTATGAAGTCTGAAGACTACCAACAAATGTTGCAGCATAATGTAGGACCCAGTGTGAGAAAGCTGGGTCTCCCTCAGAGGTCATGGGTCTTCCAGCAGGACAATGACCCCAAACACACTTCAAAAAGCACTAGAAAATGGTTTGAGAGAAAGCACTGGAGACTTCTAAGGTGGCCAGCAATGAGTCCAGACCTGAATCCCATAGAACACCAGTGGAGAGATCTAAAAATGGCAGTTTGGAGAAGGCACCCTTCAAATACCAGGGTCCTGGAGCAGTTTGCCAAAGAAGAATGGTCTAAAATTCCAGCAGAGCATTGTACGAAACTCGTTGATGGTTACCGGAAGCGGTTGATCGCAGTTATTTTGGCTAAAGGTTGTGCAACCAAGTATTAGGCTGAGGGTGCCAATACTTTTGTCTGGACCATTTTTGGAGTTTTGTGTGAAATGATCAATGTTTTGCTTTTTGCTTCATTCTCTTTTGTGTTTTTTCATTGAAGACAAATTAAATGAAGATAATAATACCAAAGAATTTGTGATTGCAATCATTTTCAGGAAGAAACTGAGTATTATCTGACAGAGTTGCAGGGGTGTCAATACTTTTGGCTACAGCTGTATATACATATGTATATGACATGTGTATGCTACACACACATGTAATGATTTGTATGTTTTGGACATGTATGTTCTGGCACTCACAATGATGAGTTTAACCTGCCTAGCGGTATTCCCGAGTGTGACTCGGGGTTAACTTTTACTGCCAGAAGCGGTAACCCCGAGTCACACTCGGGTTTACCTGCGGCTGGTGCTGTCAGAGCAGCACCGCCGCCCCTGCTCCCTACTTTAGCCGCCCCTGCTCCCGATGCTGTGGACCGACGGGGAGCTCCGCCGCCCGCCCCTGCTCCCGCTGCTGTGGACCGGCGGGGGTGCTGTGAGAGCACCGCCGCCCGCCCCGCTCCCGCTGCTGGGACCGGGGGGGGGTGCTGTGAGAGAGCACCGCCGCGCCGCGCCCTGCTCCCGCTGCTGAGGACCGGCGGGGGACTACCGCCGCCCGCCCCTGCTCCCGCTGCTGTGGACCGGCGGGGGGGGTGCTGTGAGAGCACCGCCGCCCGCCCCTGCTCCCGCTGCTGAGGACGGCGGGGAGCACCGCCGCCCGCCCCTCGCTCCCGGTGCTGAGGACCGCGGGGGCCGGGGTGCTCTCAGAGCCGGGCGGAGAGGGCTGGGGCATCGGGTCTTACCGCCGGCGCCATGTCAGTGATATGGCACCGCCCCCTTCTCCAGAGCTAGCGTTAGGGCTAGGGTTATTGTTAGGGTTAGGGCTAGGGTTATTGTTAGGGCTAGGGTTAGGGTTAGGGCTAGGGTTATTGTTAGGGCTAGGGTTAGGGTAAGGGCCCCGTCACACGGGGCGATATCGCTGCCCATTCATGCGGAGACGTGGGGGCGTGGCCTATCACCGGCGTCATCGCCCCTACGTCGCCACATGTAAATGGGCGATGTCGCCGGTCCCGGCCGGTCGCCTGGTTTCACAGCAGTGCTGTGAAACCTGGCGACCATCATGGGGCGATGTGCACACATCGCCCCATGTAACCGGGCTGCGGCGACCTGTCAGGCGATGGGAGCCATAGGCTCCCATTGTCCTGCATCGCCGCCGGGGTTGTCAGACACCCCGGCGGCGATGCTGCCCTACAGGTCGCCGGCACGGGGCTGGAGGAGTCGCCCCGTCTAAACGGGGGACGGCGCTGGTGGCGGGGGCGGCAAGAGTGTGCGCGCCCCCGCCATTCACCGCCGACATCTCCAGCCCCGTCTCCCGTGTGACGGGGCCCTAAGGGTTAGGGCTGGGGTATCAGGGTTAGAGCCTGGGCTGCAGACCAGAAGAGGGGCGGGAACACCCTCAGTTACCCTCCTCTCCTCTGTCACAGGGACATCCAGCGATGTCCCCTCTGTGATCGCCGGTGAGAGCTCCTTCGGATGCTTCCATATGACTTCCTGGTTCCGTCTCTGTGAGCCGCAGCGGCTCATTGGAGGCGGAACTGGGTTGGAGGCGGAACTGGGCGGGAAATACAAATGTATAAAATTTCTGCCCATAAAAGAAATTAAAAAAAAAAATGGTACCGCTTTTAGCACAAAATTCCTGACATAATCATACCGCCAGGGAGGTTAACATTGGCCCAGTGACTGGCCTTGGGGACATGTGTGTACATACACAATCTAATAGATAAGGGTATGTGTTTACACATATAGTTAGCAATAATTAAGTCAATATAATGTTAAACATGAGGAGGTGTGGGTCACTGATACATAAAACAGACACGCGCACATACATGTACTAATGTGTGGAAGTATGTGAAGGAGAATAGACACTGCTATGTGTTTTTCTTTGTATATTAGAGTGTGAGTTTTGGGATAGATATATGTCCTGACTACACTTTGTTCATGGAATGGTTCATGTATCCATACTTGGCTTAGTAAACATATATTGGCGGAAGCCTGACAACACAGATAAATGACCATGTATGGCCAGTCATATGGGCATATGGATGACTCCTGAGTCTTCTGCCAATATCTGTATTTTAATGAACATCATCTATAGGCCAATATGGATGGCCATATATGGACCTTTGTAGTTTCACAGATTGTTTACGCAATTGTCATTTGGGTCTACATGTGTGTTGTAAGCATTGTTTGTTACTGATACACACATATATTGAGGATTGGTCGTAACCGAGGTAGAAAATGTCTGCAAGCAGGAAGCAGAAGTCTGAGACAGATGTGAAAACAAATTTACTGTTTGCAAATCCTAAACACACACATAACCAACAAATGATAAACTGGATCCAAACATTACAGGTAACATGAATAGTAGAACAATAAATGCAATATGGAAGCTTCCATGGTAACATAAAAATGTGGTTACAAAAACAAATGAAATCATTTCGTCCTGCCACGGCACCTGACCAGCGTTGGACACAACATGATTTGCATAGCCATCCCGCATTTCAGCTACCGCCCTGGCAGAGCGGCCAGACGGGACTGAGACGTTCTCCAAAGAGCTGTCTGGAATGTCAACAGGGTCCACAGAACTGCACTCTCGGGTCAATACTAAATTGTGCAGTACCACACAGGCCTTGGCAACTTCATCGATGGTGTCCATTTTTAAATTAATCGCAGTGCCTAGGAGTCTCCATTTTGACGACAACAACCCAAACGCACATTCCACCATGCGCCGGGCACGTGTCGGCTGGTAATTATAGATCTTTTTTTCGTATGTTAAACCCCGACTACTATAAGGTTTAATTAAATTCTGGCACATTTGGAATGCTTCATCCGCCACAATCAAATATGGCATTGGTGGTGGCTCTGTGCCTGGAATTGGTGCTGGTGTTGGAAAGTTAAAATTGTTACTGTACACGAGACGCCCCATTCCAGATTGCTTAAAGCTCTGGGAGTTGTTTGACCGCCCAAAAGCCCCAATGTCGACAGTGACAAATTTATACTCGGCATCCACTATAGCCATCAGCACTTTTGAGTGAAATTTTTTGTAGTTATAAAATCTGAACCACTCCTTGCTGGTTTCAAGATGCATATATGCTTCCCGTCCAGTGCACCCAGGCAATTAGGGAATTGTCAAATTTGCATAAATTTCTCAGAAATTGTGAGCCAGTGCTGGGTTGTGGGATGGGGAATAAACTCTGTATGGAGTTCCTCCCAGAGCGCCCAACATGTTTCCTTGATGATACCCGATATTGTGGACACCCCCATACAAAATTGATAATGGAGGGAAGTGATTCACCAGTGGCAAGATATCTGCAACAAAAAAAGAAAAAAAAACATGTCAGTGATGACGGCACACTTAGTACACATCAGGTAAACAAATGTGACATATATTACCTGAAATAACCATGATGCTACGGCACATGTGCATGCAACTGTGGAGTCTGAGGTACCGTTACATGTCGCAACATTGCATGCAATTTCACTTGCAATTTGCTGGTTGCAGTGAAATCATGGACACATTGTTCTATTTTATTGCCATGTACAAAATGGAAAAATGTGTCCCATGATTTCACTGCAACCAGCAAATTGCAAGTGAAATTGCATGCAAATGCAATGTTGCGACGTGTAACGGTACCCTCAGTCTCACAACGTAGGTAAACTAAGGTCACTTGCCATGATAAGGGACCAGGTAAATGAACAATTGCACACTCTTAGATTCGTTTGCAAAAAAGTGTTTTTTTTAATTGGTGTAGCAACAGGGAACCAACGTTCTGAGAATGTTTTTTTGTGACATTGGGCTTCATGTTAGTGGTAAATTTAGGATGATATTTTTTGCTTTAGTTGTGAAAAAATCGTAAATTCTGCAAAAATGTTGAACATTTTGCAATTTTTAAGTTTTTAATTTTTATTCTGTTAAACCAGAGAGTTCTGTCACACAAAATAGTTAATAAATAACTTTTCCCACATGTCTACTTTACATCAGCATAATTTTGGAAACTAAATTTTTCTTTGTTAGGAAGTTAGAAGGGTTCAAAGTTCATCAGCAATTTCTAATTTTTCCAACAAAATTTACGAAGCCACTTTTTTTTGTGACCACATCACATTTAAAGTCACTTTGAGGGGCCTATGTGACAGAAACTACCAAAAGTGACACCATTCCAAAATTTGCACCCCTCAGACTATTTAAAACCACATTCATGAAGAGTATTAACTCTTCAGGTGCTTTACAGGAACTATAGCAATGTGGAAGGAAAAAATTAACATTTTACTTTTTCCAACAAAAATGTTGCTTTACCCTGAAATTTTGCATTTTCACAAGGGAAACAGGAGCAAATGGACCCTAAATTTGTTGGGAAAATTCTCCTGACTACACCAATACCTCATATGTTGTGGAAAACCACTGTTTGGGGGCATGGCAGGGCTTGGAAGGGAAGGAGCGCTATTTGACACTCCAAGCGGAAAATTAGCTGAAATCATTAGTGAACACCATGTCACATTTGTAGACTCCCTGATGTGCCTAAACATTGGAGCTCTCCCACAGGGGAGATTTTGCACTGAAGATGTGGGGCTCTGCTGTATTTTTGGTCACCAGCACAGGTACAACAAGCACGTACAGGTTGCCACCCAGGCCCAGCTGCCTAGTTTTACCTGGCTGGTAATCAAAATATAGCGGAGCCCTTTTTTTTTTTTTAATTCTTGAAATAATTTTAAAAAAAAAAACGACATGGGCTTCACTGTATTTTTAGTTTCCAGCCAGGTAGATCTAGGCAGCTGGGGGCTGGAATCCACAGTGTGGAGAGGCCCAAGCATTCTGGGCCCCCATGCTGCAAATTACAGCCCACAGCTGCCCCAGGAAAGTACGCATTTATTAGAGGCGCCATTTCCTGGCACTGTGACCAGACTCTTCCAGTTGCCCTGGTGCTGTTGGCAAACTGGGTAATGACAGGGTTAACTTCAGCTTTGTATTGGCAGCTGGCACTAAACCCGAGGTTCATAATGTCAGGCCAATGTTAGACCTGGCCATTAGGAACGTCTAAGTCAAAGGTAAATAAGACACAAAACACCAAGGAACAAATAATTTTATTATGACAAAAAACACGAACACATATTTGGACTCCATCTTTATTACCCCCACTTCCCCTTCAATGTAGTCCACAACGATGGTCCCACGACAGTCGCCTCCAGAAACTGCAGCAAAAGATCAAGGGTCCTTTAGTTGCAGTCTCTGGGGTCACACTGATGTTGCACTGTATAGCAAAGATCTGCCATACAGTGCAGCCTTCAGTGCTGCAAACCCAAGTCCCAGAGATCACATGATCTCTGAGGCTTGGGTCAGGTTACTACATGTTGCCATGGCAACCTCAGGTTGCCATGGTGATCAGCCCATCACAATTACATTATGATGGGGCGATCACCGTGGGGAGAGATGAGTGACTCTGCACTCCCTCTCCCCGAACCCTAGGTTCATAAGAACACAGCACTTAGGGGCGACACAGAGCCAGGGACAGTGATCACACTGATCGCTGCACCTGGCTGTCAGATCTCTCCTCAGCCTCATTTCCTCCATGCAGGGGATGAGGCTGAGAGGAGCAGGCAGAGGTAGCAGGCAGGCACCCAGCACAGGAGTGGAGGAGGAGAGCGGGGAGCAGACAGAGGAGGAGAGTGGGGAGCAAACAGGAAAGGAGGGAGGAGACTGGGGAGCGGAGAGGAGGGAGGAGACTGTCGAGCGGAGACAGGAGAGCTGGGAGGATGGAGGAGAGAGGGGAGGAGGGAGAAGACCGGGGAGCGGAGACAGGAGAGCGGTGAGAGAAGGCAGGAGAGTGGAGAGGAGAAAGCAGGGAGAGGATGGAGATGACCTGGAAGCAGAGGCAGTAGAGAGGGGAGGAGGAGGTGGGGAGCGGAGGCAGGAGACTGGAGAGCGGTCATTGGAGGCAGGAGAGGGGGCACATGAGTGGTGGGGCAGTGGGCACAGGCAGAGGATAATTGCAGGAGCCAGGCACAGCTGACAGCCTGGCTCCTGCAGCGATCATGCAGGGAAGCGCTGATATTCAGCACTTTCCTGCGCAATCATGATGTGATCGGTCAGTCAGATTGACTGACTGATCACATCACTCTGTGTGGGGACCACTAAAAAGGGTCCCCACACCTCTTTCCCTGACCCTTAGCTGTCAGAATTGAGCTGTCACTGTTTGTTTAAAAGCAGGGATAGTTCAAAGCCATGACCAGAATTAGCCGTCATTGTGCGGGAACTGACATTTTTCCATGATGGCTAAACCCGTCTTTGGTTGTAACAGGGTTACTGTATTAAAACAATGCAGTGCATTTTAGATAATTTTATTTATATATATCTAAGTTTTATTTTTTAAAAAAAGGTCAAACTTGATTTTAAGAGATGTACATATATACAATTTGTAGGAATATGTCCCCTTGGTAAATGAAAAGTATGTATGGAAAAAGAATAATAAAACAAAAAAAAACCTTTGGAGGATGGGTGTGATTGTAGCAATTTTCTCTTTGAATTCCTTTATAATGGATGAACTGTTGTTGTCTGCTGACCATGGTTTTTTGTGTTTTTGATCTTACTTTCTACTACCTGAAGAAGGCTATTGGGGAAAAATTAGCCGAACCACAATGATTGTCTGGAATAGAACATTTTTTCATTTTTGCACATATATGATGAGGACATGTGACCAAAAATTTTGGGAAGCACCTCAGTGACCCATGAGCTGGATACCTATGATCCTTGATTTTGCCTTAGAATAGCCTTACAAGGCTCTCCTAACTATAAGGGTGCTGCATACCTGTGGAATAAGGAATCTATTTATTGTGTTAAGGATGGGATTTATAGGGTTAAAAAAAAACTATCACAACTCTTCTCTCTTTACATATATTTTAATTTGAAATGTTATATTGTCTGTAATACACTAGATGGCGCCCACGCTCCATGAATATATATATCTGAAATATGAGCCAGCCCATTAAGAAAGGAATTTAGGTATTAAAATAACTTGATAAGGATTGACCAATTAGAAGATGATCATTTTGTAGAAAGTTCCAGAATTCTAACATGCCTCTTGCTTTCTGTATAAAAATGTGTGTTTCAATAAACGCTTGCGCAGTGTGCTTAATCTCATACGGGGTAGGCATGAGTAAGGCTTGAGACGGCCGTATCATTTACTTGCGATAACACAGACGTGCGTAACTGCCTAAATATATATATATTATTAGGAGTGGCTGATGGACTTGTGATTGAACTGAGACCCTCAACAATTGGATCCCCTGAATTTTCTCATGAAATAAGATTCTAATTGAAACCTCAATATACTGGATTCCATGTGAGCATAACACTTGGTAAATTGATTCTGTTATTATTAACAGCTACTCTTAAATCGGCACCACTGGTCTCCTTTAGTTTCTCCTTATAGAGAAACCTTCCTTAGCATTAATTATGCAAATTGTCACTTCAGTGAGGAAGTGACCGAATTCTAGTGCCACCTATTTAAGGTAGCAATCCTACACATCATAATTGACTCTTTAACAAGCCTTTTTAATATGATTTAGGATTGGTGCCAGATCAGAACCCCAATCTGCAGAAGTTGTGTTTTGGGGTGATTGCCCCTCATCAGCGCAGTCTGTGGGAATTCTGATCTGGCTGTATAAGAGGCTAAAATGAGGTCTAAGGGATCAGCTATTCTCCTTATGGAGATTAATCTGTCTGCTGGCATGAGGAGACTTATGGCTGCAATGCTCCTCTGGGAAATATGCAAATTGTTTCTTCAGTGAGGAAGTAGAAGAATTCTAGTGCCGCCTATTGAAGGTAGCAATCCTATATGTCACAACGGACTTTGACAAGCCTTTTAATATGGCTTCAAATTTGTGCCAGATCCAAGTCTCAACTGCAGATGCTGCATTTTGGGATGATTGATCCTCATCAGTGCAGTGTATGAGATTCTGATGTGGCTGTATCAGAGGCTAAGATGAGGTCTGGGGGAATAGCTGTTCTCCTTATGGAGGTCAATCTGCATGAGGCATGACGGCATGAGGAGATTTATAGCCGCAATGCTCCTCTGGGAAAATATGCAAATTGTTGCTCCATAGACTTACATTTTAACTGAGATGTCTGGCCATGCCCGGTGCCAGCACCAGACATACCCGAGCAGGTGCCAGGGCCCTGAAGAAGTGAGAGGGCTCACAGCTGTCTGTGAGCGGAAGCAGTGAGGAGACCCGCTCACAGACAACTGCCCTCTCTCCCTCTCTCCTGCTACACCGATCTATGGGATCGATACACAGCAGGAGAGAAAGCCCCGGGAGCTGAACTGAGGCTGAAGGACCTACCAGTTCAGTCATGTGACTGATCACATGACTGATATCAAGGTCCTAGAAGAACCTGCATCAGCTCAACGTCTAAAGCCTCCGTGCAGCTCCCAGTGGCTCCTCTCTCCTGCTGGGCACCAATCAAGAAAAGCTGGATGAGGTAATATGTGTGTGTATCTGTATGTGTGCATGTATCTGTATGTATGTGTATGTATGTTGTCTGTATGTGTGTGTTTGTGTGTCTATGTATGTGTGTGTATATCTGTATGTGTGTGAATATGTGTTTGTATATCTGTATGTGTATATCTATATGTGTGTTGTATGTATATCTGTATGTGTGTGTAAATCTGAATGTGTGTGAGTATATCTGAATGTGTGTGTGTATATCTGTATGTGTGTCTGTATATCTGTATAGTGTCTTATATCTGTAGGTGTGTGTATATCTATATGTGTGTGTGTATATCATATGTGTGTGTCTGTCTGTATATCTGTATGTGTGTGTATATCTGAATGTGTGTGTGTATGTGTGTGTATATCTGCATGTGTGTGTATATCTGTATATGTGTGTGTGTGTCTGTATGTGTGTTTATATTTGTATGTGTATCTGTATGTGCATGTATTGTGCATGTAACAGAGCTGTGTGTGTTTGTATGTACCGTATATACTCGTGTATAAGCCGACCCGTGTATAAGCCGACCCCCCTACTTTTGCCCCCAACACATGGGAAAACCTATTGACTCGTGTATAAGCCGAGGGTGGACCCCAGCACAGGTATACAGCCCCCAGCAGTGTGGTATACAGGCCCCCCAGTGGTATACAGGCCTCCCCAGTGGTATATACAGCAGCCTCCCAGTGTAGCATACAGCAGCAGCCTCCCCAGTGGTAGTATACAGCAGCTTCCCCTCAGTGTATATACAGGCCCCAGTGGTATACAGCCCACAGTATTACAGCAGCCCCAGTAGTATATAAGGCCCAGCAGTATATACAGCAGCCCCAGTAGTATATACAGGCCCCAGTGTATATACAGGCCAGCAGTATGTACAGCAGCCCCAGTAGATATAAGAGCCCCAGCAGTATATACAGCAGCCCCAGTAGTATATACAGGCCCCAGTGGTATACAGGCGCAATTCCTCCCCCCCCATCAGTGGTATACAGGGCCCCCCATTGCTGCCGCACACCTGTAAAGAAATACGTCATTATACTTATCCCTGTCGCCGCCGCCGCTCTGCACTGCGCTCCTCCGGATCTTCATGTTTCTTCCTGCTTCCTCCTCTGGCACACAGACAATGACGTCATTTCCTGTGCGCCGGAGGAAGAAGCATGAAGACCCGGAAGAGGGCGGTGCAGAGTGGCGGCGGCGACAGGGATAAGTATAATGATATATTTCTTTACAGGTGTGCGGCAGCAAGGGGGGCCCTGTATACTGATGGGGGGGGCGGGCGGCCTGTATACAGTGTAAACAGTATACAGTGACTCGTGTATAAGCCGAGGGGGGGACTTTTCAGCACATTTTTTGTGCTGAAAAACTCGGCTTATACACGAGTATATACGGTACATGTATTGTACATGTAGCAAAGCTGAGTATATAGTGTCCATGTAGCAGAGCTGTGTGTGTATCTGTATGTGCATGTAACAGAGTGTGTGTGTAGTATGTGCATGTAACATATCTGGTTGTTTGTATGTGCATGTAACAGAGATGTGTGTGTTTGTATGTACATGTAGCAGAGCTGTGTGTGTTTGTGCATGCATGTATTGTACACCTGAGCAGAGCTGTGTGTATGTGCATGAAACAGAGCTTTGTGTGTGTTTGTATGTACATGTATTGTACATGTAGCAGAGCTGGGTATGTAGTGTTCATGTAGCAGAGCTTTGTGTGTCTCTGTGCATGTATGGGGCATGTAGCAGCGCTGTGTGTGAGTGTTAAAGGGGCCCACTAAGACTCTGTCGCCCGGGGCCCACAAAAATCTGGAGCTGGCCCTGTGTCCGGTGCACACATGGAGTGTAGAATGAGCCAGCAAGTCTCATTTGTGGTGATGTCACAGAGAAGAGCAGCGTAGGTGAGTGTACTTCCATCTTTTCTGTGATGCAGTCCCCCAATCTCCGGGGGCTCAACTGCTTAGCTCTTGCTGTAATTGCAGGGTAGTAGGCAGGAGGGTGAGAGCTCAGCTATGATAAACAAAATTTTAGGACATGATGATATATCAACCATCAGAAAATTCAACCATAAGAAATACTCTGACACTTTGCTCTGTCATCAGAGCCTGACAATTGACTCTACTCTGACAAGTGACTTTGACATCTAAGTCTGACAACTGACTCAAAGTGACTCTGAATATAATCACCTGTCAGAGTCCGGTATCAGAGTCAGTTTTTAGACTCGGATGCCAGAGTCACGTACCAGAGTAAGATATCAGAGTCAGTTGTCAGACTCCGATGACAGAGTCAGGTATCAGAGAATTTTTGATGTTTGACTTTGATATATAATAATGTCCTAAAAAGGGCAATGTACAGGGGAGGCAGAGAGATCCATGACTGTTATAAAGTAACCTCTCTGCTCTACTGACTCTCGAGCTGATGAGTGGAGCCTTCCCTTTTCAGCTCTAGAGAGCAGACATCAAGTCATCCCCTGTCCTGCAACACACAGCTTCTGCATAGGTGATCCTCGTAACTGCAGACCCTAGCCGAACAATTCTTTGGTCTTTCATAGAACTGACCAAGCGCATTCTTTTCAGCAGTACCTGCCATCTGAAGCTACAGATGCTGTTGCAATTCTGATGGGGATATGGAGTGGTCTGATGCTATTGAACACTGGGCCCTCCTGACTCATAGGCCCCATAACGGCAGCGTGGTCTGCCATTATGGATTTTATGCCCCTGCTGCCACCACCAGGTTTGATGGTGGGGTTGGTGTTTTCAGGGTGATGTACAGTGTTCATTTTCCACCAAACGTATCTTCTGAAAAATCCATTTCTGCATCTTTCCAGAGCTGACTTTGTTTTCCGACATCATATTGTTTTGCAACTTCTCACTTCTTGTTATCAGATTGACCACTAGGTGGCATATAGTGTGGGCCTTCTGAAATGATACCTATTCTTGTAGAATAATTTGTAATGATGCCTCCGTTTCTTCATTTTGGCCTCGAATTTTTGGCACTTAAGGCTGCTTTGACATTGCGACTTTTTGCAATCCGTGGCTGTCCGATGTAAAACGGACAGTCATGGATCCGATTTGGCCCCCATGTATTCCTGTGGGCAACGGAGCGGATTGGATTTGCCTTTAAAAGCATTCGATTTGTGTCGGATCAGATTGTGCCTGATTTTTTGCTGTACCCAAAATCAAAGACTGCTTCGATTTTGGGCACAGCGGACCAAATCAGATCCGACCCAATCCGCAGCAAATAACATGGGGGCCTATGGAGCACGGGTTCGGGAAAACATTGGATCTTTCCTGGATCCGATTTAAGTGTACTGAGCATGCTCAGTACATTAAAACTGCTCTTGACCATCTAATTTCACTTCCGCAATGTATATCCATACATTGCGGAAGTGAAATTAAGTAAAAGCAAGTGTTAAAAATAAAAAATATATATGCTCACTAGTGATGAGCGAGTACCAAAATGCTCGGGAGCTCGATGCTCGGGCCGAGCATCCCAAGATACTCGTGAACTCGGCACGAGCACCGAGCCCAATGTTATCCTATGGGAGACCCGAGTATTTTTATGAAATGAATGCCGGCAGTATGTAGAAACACTAAAAATGTCACAAAAGTCTCAGAAATGTGCTCAAATGACATGGCAATACCATGGGGAAGACCCCTGTAAGCATTTCTCACTCAAAAGTCACAGCTGTGAGCAATGTTGTCCGAGTTTCACGCCAATTTTACGGAGTCACCAGAAAACCTTCCAAAATGACACCAAAATGAATATTCAGGGTGGAAATGTTAAGGGCACTTACCCAATAGTGAGATACAGCTGGTGTATGTTACTTTTTATGATTACATGAAAGATTTTACGTGAAAACATTGTGCGGCACTCCGATGTCCCTGAGAGGAGACGTACATGAAGCCCTGTCTTGACATAATGTGCCCATTTTGAGGAAGTGGGTATATTGTAGTATTTTCCTTTACCAGGGCAGTCCAAAATTGTGAGGTTCAACAATGCCCCTGGATACAGATGTGCATGAGGGCCTGTAAACCTGAAGGGTGTATTGTAGTATAGCCCTTTGGCAGGGCAGCCAAAAATTGGGAGTTCAACAATGACCCATGCATACAGACATGCATGAGGCCTGTAAACCTGAAGTGGGTGTATTGTAGTATAGCCCTTTGGCAGGGCAGCCAAAAATTGGGAGGTTCAACAATGACCCATGCATACAACATGCATGAGGGCCTGTAAACCTGAAGTGGGTGTATTGTAGCATAGCCGTTTGGCAGGGCAGCCAAAATTGGGAGGTTCAACAATGCCCTGGATACAGACGTTCAGGAGGGGCCCGTAAACCTGAAGTGGGTGTATTGTAGTATAGCCCTTTGGCAGGGCAGCCAAAATTGGGAGGTTCAACATGACCTGATACAGACTGCAGTAGGCCAGTAAACCTGAAGTGGTGTATTGTAGTATAGCCCTTGGAGGGCAGCCAAAAATTGGGAGGTTCACCATAACCCATGCATACAGACATGCATGAGGGCCTGTAAACCTGAAGTGGGTGTATTGTAGTATAGCCCTTTGGCAGGGCAGCCAAAAATTGGGAGGTTCAACAATGACCCATGCATACAGACATGCATGAGGGCCTGTAAACCTGAAGTGGGTGTATTGTAGTATAGCCCTTTGGCAGGGCAGCCAAAAATTGGGAGGTTCAACAATGACCCATGCATACAAACATGCATGAGGGCCTGTAAACCTGAAGTGGGTGTATTGTAGTATAGCCCTTTGGCAGGGCAGCCAAAAATTGGGAGGCTCCACATTGTCCCTGGATAGAGACATGCATGAGGACCTTAAAACATTTTTCCCATTGAAAAGGACTGGGTCTCCTGTCGTTGTAATGCCCATTCTAAAACAATGGGCGAAAAAATTTACCACTGGGGGTATACCTGAAACAACAGCCTAACTATTGTAACGGTCATCATGGTGGCACATGAGGAGAAGGAGGAGCAGTCCAGCGATTAGCCAAAGTCCAGAAGTGTGTACCCATGGGTGAGTGGAGGTACATGGCAAATTCCCATAACAAAATTTAAATTCCGCTGTCATTTGTTGGTGGTGTGGTGAAGTCTGGCCCAATCCAACCCTTGTTCATCTTGATCAGAGTCAGCCTGTCAGCATTTTCAGTTGACAGGCGGGTGCGTTTATCAGTAATGATTCCACCTGCGGCACTAAAAACACGCTCTGACAAAATGCTAGCGGCAGGGCAGGCCAGGACTTCCAAGGCGTAGAGAGCCAATTCATGCCACGTGTCTAGCTTGGAGACCCAATATTGTAAGGCAAAGAGGAATCTCGCAGTACAGTTGTTCGATCTGCAAGGTACTCCTTCAGCATCTGGCCAAACTTAGCATTTCTTGTGGCACTACCCCGCACCTCAGGGGCTGTGGTACGTGAGGGGCTGAGAAAACTGTCCAACATCGTAAAGACTGTTCCCCTACCTTTGACGGATTGGACTTGTGCCCCTCTCAGCCGTACGCCTTGGTTGTCCACCGATTCCTGACCTATGCCGCTAGCGTTTTGTGAGGGGAATGCTTTGCCTACTTCCGTGACTATGGCCTTCTGGAACTGCTGCATTTTGGCTGACCTCTCCGCCTCAGGAATGAGAGACATAAAGTTCTCCTTGTAGCGTGGGTCTAAGAGTGTTGCCAACCAGTAGTGATTGTCGGCCAAGATGTTCTGAACGCGAGGGTCACGAGCCAGGCAAGCTTACCATAAAGTCAGCCATGTGTGCCAGACTCTTAACAGCCATCACTTCAGTATCCTGACCAACACGATGACTGAACATGCTGTCCTCCTCCTCCTCATCTCCCCTGTCCTCTGGCCAGCCACGCTGAATCGAGGGTATGACTGGTGTGCATGTCATATCCTCAATTTGGCCAGAGAGTTGCTCCATGTCTTCATCCTCCTCCTCCTCGTCATAGTCCTCCACTGCACGTTGTGATGAGATGAGGCTGGGCTGTGTGGTATCACCCACACCCACTACTGTTTCTTGCTCCAAGTCATCGCGCTCCGCCTGCAATGCATCATCTTTGTTTTTCAGCAGAGACGTTTTAGAAGGCAGAGTAACGGTATGGTGACGCTAATAATGGCGTCATCGGCGCTCACCATCTTGGTGGAGTCCTCAAAGTTTTGGAGGACGGTACATAGGTCGGACATCCATCTCCACTCCTCAGGTGTTATGTGTGGAGTTTGACCCATTTCCCGACGGCTTAGGTGATGCAGGTAGTCAACAACTGCCCTCTTCTGCTCACATATCCTGACCAACATGTGCAGATTGAATTCCAACGCGTGGGGACATCACACCAGTCTGTGGGCCGGAAGACGCAAACTGGCGCTGAAAGCCGGCAAGGCCGGCTGAAGCAGCAGGTGACTTGCGAAAATGTGCAGACAGGCGGCGAACTTTTACCAGCAGATCATACAGCTCTGGGTATGACTTTATAAACTGCTGAACCACCAGGTTGAGCACATGGGCCACGCATGGAACATGCGTCAGCTGGCCTCGCCTCAAAGCTGCCACCAGGTTCCGGCCATTGTCACACACGACCTTTCCTGGCTTTAGGTTTAGAGGTGTGAGCCAGTGATCTGCCTGCTGTTTCAGAGCTGTCCACACCTCTTCTGCATTGTGGGGTTTGTCACCTATGCATATTAGCTTCAGCACAGCCTGTTGCCGCTTCGCAGAGGCAGTGCTGCAGTGCTTCCAGCTTGGGACTGGTGTGGAGGGTAAAGTGGATGAGGATGCGCAGGAGGAGGAGGCTGAGGAGATGACATTCCGGATCTGTAGAGTGTGGGTGAAACCCTGACTGAGGTAGGGCCTGCAATCCTTGGTGTGGGAAGGACGTGTTCCGTCCCTCGCTCAGACTGGGTCCCAGCTTCCACAATATTAACCCAGTGTGCCGTCAAGGAGATGTAGCGGCCTTGCCCACAAGCACTTGTCCACGTGTCTGTGGTTAGGTGGACTTTGGCTAAAACAGCGTTGTTCAGGGCACGTGTGATGCTTTGTGACACATGGTTATGCAATGCGGGGACGGCACATCTGGAGGAATAGTGGCGGCTGGGGACCGAGTAACGTGGGACAGCAGCCGCCATCAGGTCGCGGAATGCTTCCGTTCTCCAGCCGGAAAGATAACATTTCTAGTGCAAGCAGTCGTGAAATGTGAGCATTCAGTACTGTGGCATGTGGGGCGTTGGCAGCGTATTTGCGCCTGCGTTGAAAGGTTTGCTGAATGGATAATTGAACGCTGCGCTGGGACAAGGACGTGCTTGATGTGGTGTTATTTGTGCGTGGGCACTTCAGGTGCAGGGCCGGAGGCTTGTTCGCGGCCAGCATGGACAGGGGATTGGCTCGCACGCACAACACGCGAAGACGTAGCAGTGACATCCGCAAGCACCGCTCCTCGACTCTGTTGTACTTCCCACAAAGTCGGGTGCTTGGCTGACATGTGCCTGATCATGCTGGTGGTGGTCAGGCTGCTAGTTTTCGTACCCCTGCTGATGCTGGCATGGCAGGTGTTGCAAATGGCCTTTTTAGAGTCATCTGGAGCCAACTTAAAAAACTGCCAGACTTGGGAAGACCTAACATTTGCACAGGCACCTTGTGTTGTGTTGTTGTTCCGGGAACGGTTGCCTGCCTTCTGCCTGAGGACACGACCCTGCTTCTTACTGCCTGTTTGGATGCTACGCCTCCCTACCCCTGTGCACTGCTGTCCTCGCTCTGCATATCCTCCTGCCAGCTTGGGTCAGCTACTGGATCATCCACCACATTGTCTTCCTCTTCCGCACCCTGATCCTCCTCCTGACTTCCTGGCAATTGTGTCTCATCATCGTCCACCCCTTGTTGAGACACGTTGCCAATGTTCCGTTCGTGAGAACGTGGCTGCTCAAATATTTGGGCATCTGTACATACCATCTCCTCATCACCCACTTCAACAGGAGCTGGCGAGAGGCCAGATTGTGCAAATGGATACGTGAACAGCTCTTCCGAGTGTCCAAGTGTGGGATCAGTAATGTCCGTGGACGTGTACTCGGCCAGGTGGTAGGAAGGAGGATCAGGTTGGGAAATGTGCGGTGCAGTATCACGGCTACTGACAGTTGACCGTGTGGAAGACAGGATGTTTATGGAGGTGCCAATCTGACTTGAAGCATTATCCGCTATCCAAGTAACAAGCTGTTGACACTGGTCTTGGTTCAAGAGCGGTGTACTGCTGCGAGCCCCAAGAATTTGGGACAGGACATGAGAGCGAGTAGATGTGGCACTTTGTTGTTGCGAAATTAGTGCTTGCACACGACCTCGGTCCCTGCCTGCACCACCATCACGTCCACTTCCTTGTTCCTTGCCAACGCCCTTACGCATTTTGCCTGTATACAGCTACAACAGTCTGGTGACTGTGCTGGTCACAGGAAAACTGGATATTAGACCCTGACTGTATAGAACTAGTCAACTACAACAGTCTGGTGACTGTGCTGGTCACAGGAAAGCTGAATATTAGACCCTGCCTGTATAGAGCTAGTCAACTACAACAGTCTGGTGACTGTTCTGGTCACAGGAAAGCTGGATATTAGACCCTGCCTGTATAGAGCTAGTCAACTACAACAGTCTGGTGACTGTTCTGGTCAAAGGAAAGCTGGATATTAAACCCTGCCTGTATAGAGCTAGTCAACTACAGCAGTCTGGTGACTGTGTTGGTCACAGGAAAGCTGGATATTAGACCCTGCCTGTATAGAACTAGTCAACTATAACAGTCTGGTGACTGTGCTGGTCACAGGAAAGCTGGATATTAGAGCCTGCCTGTATAGAACTAGTCAACTACAACAGTCTGGTGACTGTTCTGGTCACAGGAAAGCTGGATATTAGACCCTGCCTGTATAGATCTAGTCAAGTACAACAGTCTGGTGACTGTTCTGGTCACAGGAAAGCTGGATATTAGACCCTGCCTGTATAGAACTAGTCAACTACAACAGTCTGGTGACTGTGCTGGTCACAGGAAAGCTGGATATTAGACCTTGCCTGTATAGAACTAGTCAACTACAACAGTCTGGTGACTGTGCTGGTCACAGGAAAGCTGGATATTAGAGCCTGCCTGTATAGAGCTAGTCAAATGCAACAGTCTGGTGACTGTTCTGGTCACAGGAATGCTGGATATTAGACCCTGCCTGTATAGAGCTAGTCAAGTACAACAGTCTGGTGACTGGTCTGGTCACAGGAAAGCTGGATATTAGACCCTGCCTGTATAGAGCTAGTCAAGTACAACAGTCTGGTGACTGTTCTGGTCACAGGAAAGCTGAATATTAGACCCTGCCTGTATAGAGCTAGTCAACTACAACAGTCTGGTGACTGTTCTGGTCACAGGAAAGCTGGATATTAGACCCTGCCTGTATAGAGCTAGTCAAGTACAACAGTCTGGAGACTGTTCTGGTCACAGGAAAGCTGAATATTAGACCCTGCCTGTATAGAACTAGTCAACTACAATAGTCTGGTGACTGTGCTGGTCACAGGAAAGCTGGATATTAGAGCCTGCCTGTATAGAGATAGTCAACTACAACAGTCTGGTGACTGTTCTGGTCACAGGAAAGCTGGATATTAGACCCTGCCTGTATAGAGCTAGTCAAGTACAACAGTCTGGTGACTGTTCTGGTCACAGGAAAGCTGGATATTAGACCCTGCCTGTATAGAGCTAGTCAAGTACAACAGTCTGGTGACTGTTCTGGTCACAGTAAAGCTGGATATTAGACCCTGCCTGTATAGAGCTAGTCAAGTACAACAGTCTGGTGACTGTTCTGGTCACAGGAAAGCTGGATATTAGACCCTGTCTGTATAGAACTAGTCAACTACAACAGTCTGGTGACTGTGCTGGTCACAGGAAAGCTGGATATTAGACCCTGCCTGTATAGAACTAGTCAACTACAACAGTCTGGTGACTGTGCTGGTCACAGGAAAGCTGGATATTAGAGCCTACCTATATAGAGCTAGTCAAGTACAACAGTCTGGTGACTTTTCTGGTCACAGGAAAGCTGGATATTAGACCCTGCCTGTATAGAGCTAGTCAAGTACAACAGTCTGGTGACTGCTCTGGTCACAGGAAAGCTGGATATTAGACCCTGCCTGTATAGAACTAGTCAACTACAACAGTCTGGTGACTGTGCTGGTCACAGGAAAGCTGGATATTAGACCCTGCCTGTATAGAACTAGTCAACTACAACAGTCTGGTGACTGTGCTGGTCACAGGAAAGCTGGATATTAGAGCCTGCCTGTATAGAGCTAGTCAAGTACAACAGTCTGGAGACTGTTCTGGTCACAGGAAAGCTGGATATTAGACCCTGCCTATATAGAGCTAGTCAAGTACAACAGTCTGGTGACTGTTCTGGTCACAGGAAAGCTGGATATTAGACCCTGCCTATATAGAGCTAGTCAAGTACAACAGTCTGGAGACTGTTCTGGTCACAGGAAAGCTGGATATTAGACCCTGCCTATATAGAGCTAGTCAAGTACAACAGTCTGGTGACTGCTCTGGTCACAGGAAAGCTGGATATTAGACCCTGCCTGTATAGAGCTAGTCAATTACAACAGTCTGGTGACTGTTCTGGTCACAGGAAAGCTGGATATGGATATTACACCCTGCCTGTATACAGCTTGTCAGCTCCAACAGTCTCCTGAGGACTGTTCTGGTCACTGGAAAGCTTGGACTCCAATCTGGATCACCCTGCCTATATCCTCCTAGATTAGTCCTGAGAAGGACTGTTCTGGTCAGCAGCAGTTTGCAGGCCTGCTCCGGATCTACCTATGAGGGCCGCAAATCTGTCCCTAAGCAGCAGCAGACACTCTCCCTACACTGACTGTCTGGATGGCTGTGTGCAGAGCACATCGTGGCCGGGTCTTATAAAGGCTCGGTCATGCTGTGCGGGGCGGCCAATCACTGCAATGCCACAACTAACAGGGCTGTGGCATTGCAGTGACTGCCAGCCAAGCCCTGCATGTGGTCTGGCTCTCTAAAGAGCGCCAACATGCAGGGATGAGGACCCCGAGTACAGCACGAGTATCGCGAGATTACTCGGTACTTGCCGAGTAGCCCGAGTACAGTGATACTGGTGTGAGTACCGAGTAGTCACAAGCATACTCGCTCATCACTAATGCTCACATCTCCAGCGTGTCCCCTGATGTCGCCATCTACCTTCCTCAGTTTGAGGACCTAGCTGGGTGGGGCTAACCGATCAGCTGATCGGCCACATATCCGGTTACTGCGGTAACTGCGGTCATGTGACCGATCAGCTGATCGGGTAGCCCCACCTCCCCAGGTCCTTCAACCCTTGGGAGCTAGATGGAGCGCATCGGTGGACTCCCTAGAGAGGTGAACATATATATTTTTTATTTTTAACCCTTGCTTTACTTCATTTCACTTCTGCAATGTATATACATTGCGGAAGTGAAAGTGCCCTTCTGTGTCTGGATCTGTGAAAATCACGAACCCGAACACAGAAATAGCACCAGGAGGCACACATGCGATCCTGTCCTTTCCTGTCCATGTGGTCCTGCAAAAAGTAGGATCCCCACGGACAGGAAAAAATCGTAATGTGAAACCAGCCTAATGGTCACTTCACACGATAGGATCTCGTTAACGACAGTGTGTCACCGATTTGTGATCGTTTACACGATATTGTTTGTGTGTCCTTGCGTGTAAATGAATGATATAGGATGAAAAAATCGTAGGATCGTTCATCCAAGATTTGAGAACCTGACCTCAAATCTATCGTTCGTTGTCCAATTAACGATGCTTGAAGAAGCTACATTGTTCAGTGTGACACCTTTTTTAACGATGTCGTTAAAAAATCTCCTATTTTTGTCGCTTTATTAAATCGTTCACTCCTTCTTCTCTAATTTAACTGGTGCCAGTGGCGTAACTACCGGCATAGCAGCCGTAGCGGTCGCTTTGGGGCCCGGCGCTTGTGGGGGGCCCGGACCCAGCGCCGCTACGCAGCCGCTGCTATACCGGCAGCTGCGCCTGCGATACATTACAGGGGCGGACTGGCCCGGCGGGCCCCGACACTTTGGGGCCACGCCCACTAAGTCCCGCCCCCATACCCCCCTGGGTGCTGTAGGGGGGGGCCCGGATGGAAAGGGGGGGCCCATTGGTCCCCTGAGCGCCCCCACACCACATGTCATACAAGGGGGCCCCTGACCGCTGCCCCACACACGCTATCCTCGGGGCCCCCGGCACTGACGAGAACGAGCGACAAATAACGATGGCGACCGCGAGGAGGACACGCCCCTACACGTGCGGCAGTGACGTCACCGGAAACTGTGAGGCCTCCTCAGTTCTGAGTGGCGCTTGTGCTGTGACGTCACCGGAGGGGCGGGGCCTCTTCAGTCTCGCGTGCAGCTCCTTCTATGGCTCCGAGGGGAGGATCACGTGAGTAGCGAGCCGCTGCTGCTAATTGTCTGGGGCGGGATGTGATAATGGGGGCTACAGGGAGGCTACAGGTGACTTTTCATGGGGCTTCAAGGAGGGAGTTGTGGTACTTACATGGGGACGCAGGAAGAGGTGGTGGCACTTACATGTGGATGCAGGGAGGAGTGGAAGTACTTACATGAGGCTGCAGGCAGCGATGGCACTTACATGGGGTGGTGGTACTTACATGGGACTGCAGGGAGAGTAATGGCACTTACATGGAGCTGCGGGGTGGGTTGGTGGTACTTACATGGGGCTGCAAGGAGGAAGTGGTGGTACTTAAATGGGGCTGTAGGAAGGGGTTCTTGCGTGGGGCTGCAGGGAGGGTAGTGGCAATTACATGGGGCTGAAGAGAGGGGATGGTGGTATTTACATGGGGCTGCAGGGTGGGGGTGGTGGTACTTACATGTGTCTGCAGGGTGGGTGGTGGCACTTTGGACTGCAGGAAAAGGGATGGTGGTATTTACATGGGGCTGCAGGTAGGTGGTGGTGGAACTTACAAGGGCTTGCAGGAAGGTTGTGGTACTTACATAGTGCGGTGTCAACGGGGGGCCTGTATATACCCACCAGGGGCTCTGTATACCACCACCAGGGGCCTGTATATACCCACCAGGGGCTCTGTATACTACCACCAGGGGCCTGAATATACCACCACCAGGGGCTCTGTATACTACCACCAGGGGCCTGTATGTACCACCACCAGGGGCTCTGTATACTACCACCAGGGGCCTGTATATACCACCACCAGGGGCTCTGTATACTACCACCAGGGGCTCTGTATATACCACCACCAGGGGCTCTGTATACTACCACCAGGGG
The DNA here is from genome assembly GCA_033576535.1 of Allobates femoralis. Taxonomy (NCBI): domain Eukaryota; kingdom Metazoa; phylum Chordata; class Amphibia; order Anura; family Aromobatidae; genus Allobates; species Allobates femoralis. The sequence continues at coordinate 176,622,591 of JARQOC010000002.1, forward strand.
CTCTGTATATACCACCACCAGGGGCCTGTATATACCACCACTAGGGGCCTGTATACCACCACCAGGGGCCTGTATATACCACCACCAGGGGCCCTGTATACCACCACCAGGGGCCTGTATATACCACCACCAGGGGCCCTGTATACCACCACTGGGGCCTGTATATACCACCACTGCGGAGGCTGCTGTAATACTGCTGGGGCCTGTATATACCATTGAGGAGGCTGCTGTAATACTGCTGGGGCCTGTATATACCACTGGAGAGGCTGCGGTATACCACTGGGGCTGCTGTATATACTGCTGGGGCCTGTAAGGGGATGTGTCTTGAAGGGGCGTGTCTTGGAAAGGCGCGTGTCTTGGAGGGGGCGTGTCATTGGGGGCGTGTCTTGGAGGGGGCCCCGTTCAAAAGTTTGCTATGGGGCCCTGCCAGTTCTAGTTACGCCCCTGACTGGTGCGTTGCCGAATGGGATATCCTTAACGATATCCTTGTGTGTGACAACGCACTAACGATGTCGGAATGATCACTGTCATGTGATCGTTCTAAGGATATCGTTAACAATATCCTAGCGTGTGCAGTGGCCATAAGATGTAAAATATAGTTGTACTATCTGTGATGTGCTAGTAACAATGTTCTATTGCTGTACGTCTTGTCTATGACTTATGACCAACACTCATGTACGTAAAATTCTTCAATTTCTGTGGACAGTCTATGCTGTGATGTATAGTGAGTACTTCTGTCCTATACAGTTGTTGTGCCTTATAAATGAGATGTAGGTCAGGATTTCAGGTTTTCTAGCCCAATGCCACACTACACTGCTTCCTTTACATATCTGAGACTGAAACCTTCTGAAACCTTTTAGTATATCTTGTTCATAGAACAAAGGAATAATCAGGGCACTGAGCGGTACCAACTGTCATATCTGGGATATCCTCCCATAGAAACGGCTTCCCCTCCGGTGGTGCACAACCAAAGCACCAGGACAATAAACGAAACTTGAAGAAAAGGCGGCACTCACCGGAAATGTTCAAGATGGTCTTTTATTCCACGATTTCGGGGACAGACAGGGTGCAGGGAGGTGGCCACGGTGTTGCTTCTATGGGTCCAAGTATCTTGGACCTGTAGAAGCAACACCGGTTGCGAAACGGCGTCGTTGTCCGTCGGCCCTCCGTGGCCACCTCCCTGCACCCTGTCTGTCCCCGAAATCGTGGAATAAAAGACCATCTTGAACATTTCCGGTGAGTGCCGCCTTTTCTTCAAGTTTTGTATATCTTGTTCATAGTTACATGCGTCCCCATCTATCACTTAAACCTTGTCACGTATCTCTCTATGTAAAGGGTTAAGCGTTAGGGTTAAACCATTTTTTGGGAAAGTTATCCCTAAATTTTACTAACAAACTTCTTTTCTAAATAGATTTTTATCGTTTTTGAAAACAAGGGCATGTGCATATTACGTGTTTGCTGCAGACGCTTCCACACCAAATATAAATCTCATAGTAGGAAAAAGATTGGATTTAAATCACTGCAAAGCAAAGGTGTGTTTTTGAAGCATTTTTTTCCTGGAGTCATTAGGGTGGATGAAAAATGCTGCATTAAGCCAAACGAATTGACATGCTGCAAATATAAAACTGTTTAAAATCTGCAAGGAAAAAAATAAGCAGTGTGTGCATTAGATTTAAAAAATCTAATTCATTTTGCTGGTACTTTAAAAACCTGTGTTTTTTTCAGCAAAAATGAAAAAAAAGTGACACGTGAATATTCCCTATGGATTAGCAATAAAACATGTGACATGGGAACACAGTTTATCCAAGATAAGCAGATAAACTGATTGTATCTAAATTATTACTTATTGGGAAATCTCAAGTCATATTTTTTATAATTCTATGCTTCAGCCTGTTAGAAAGAACCACACCCTACTAAAGCTTCCGGCTAACTGCTTGAAGCAGCCAGATACAGTCTAGTTGTCACGCGAGTCACTACAGTAATAACTTGTCCCAGAAGTGGAGAAAGAAAGACTACAATTACAGATAGTAATTATAATACTACTTACAGGATAAGTAAAGGGAGGTAAAACAATCCAAGGTCTATGGCCGTCATTAGAGCCTTACAGGTCTTAATCATTAAGGAGCCCGGCCAATCATTGGAGGGGGCGTGGCAATCTGAACAGGCATACGGGGGCCCGGGCAAGCTAGTAGGGGGCGTGGCCGTTGGAGCAAGGAGGCTCGCCACCCCCGGCCAGCATGCTCTTTGCCAGAGCGGCGCAGTCAAATGATGAATAATGATTGATGATCACTCTCAGAGACAGGCTGGCTGTCTGCAGCTGCAGCAAGTGCAGCACAGCCTGTAACATACCGCTGACTCTCTGACTCTTGAGCGGCGCCGCCTGCGGCACCTGCCGACAGTGTGACTCAGTGTTTGTGTGTGATGTCACACACACACAGCAGCCTCACAGTGCAGGGGCCCCGGCCCGCCCGCTTTCCCTCTGCTGCTGTCTGTGTCACGGGGCATAGGCGCTGCAGGCGAAGGGTATGGGGGTGCCCGTCGGGCCCCCTGCTGCAGTGCCCAAGGTCGGGCCCCACCCAAAGTTCTCCTTTTGCAGAGCAGCACGCTACATAGCTGCTCTGTGTTTATAGGACTATGATGATGTCACATCGAGGGGAGGAATCAGGGGTCACATGATCAGCTCCTCAGTTAAGCAGCACACTGCCATTCTGGATTAGGTAAAGTTTATCTGTGGGGTCAGGAGGGATTTACAGTGAGGATGTAGCAGAGTCGAATGTGTACGAGGTGTACGGAGCAGAGCCACATATGTACGAGGTGTACGGAACGGAGCCGAGTGTGTATGAGGTCTGCGGAGCCGTGTGTGTATAAAGTGTGTGGAGTCGAGCCGTGTGCGTACAAGGTGTATGGAGTAGAGCTCTGTGTGTACGAGGTGTACGGAGCAGAGCCACATGTGTATGAGGTGTACGGAGTGGAGCCACATGTGTAAGTGGTGTACGGAGCAGAGCCCAGTGTGTACAAGGTGTACGGAGCGGAGCCATGTGTGTACAAGGTGTACGGAGCAGAGCCATGTGTGTATGAGGTATAAGGAGTGGAGCCGTGTGTGTACGAGGTATATAGAACAGAGCTGCGTGTGTAGGGAGCGGAGCCGTGTGTGTATGAGGTGTAAGGAGTGGAGCCGCGTGTGTACGGAGTTGAGCCATTGGTTTAAGTGCACAAAGATTAACAGTTTGAAAATTGTGAAGTTTTCAGTTTTTTTTCCAAATTTTTTATATTTTCATAAATAAATGCAAATAATATTGACCAAAATTTAGCACTAAGGTTCCCTTCACATCAGTGGTATTGTAATTTTGCTGTAGATCTGTCAGATGTCGCCGTACCTGCTGGATCTACTGCGTAACAGCCGACTTGCGGCACCGATCCGGCAAACCTCATTCATTCTCTATTGGGCTTGCAGTCGGGTCCGGCAGGTGTGGCATTGCCGAATCCGGCAAATCCGGCACTTGCAGCCACGCAAATAAAACACTGCTAGAAGCTGTTTTTTTTGCGGTGCCGCAAGCGCCATAGAGAACTGCAAGCCCCATAGACAATGAATGGGGCTTGCCGGATCGGTGCCGCAAGTCGGCAGTTACACGGTAGATCCAGCAGGTGCGGCGACATCTGACAGATCTACAGCAAAATTACAATACCACTGATGTGAAAGCACCCTAACATAAGGTGCAAAATGTCATAAAAAGACATTCTCAAAATCACTGGGATCCGTTGAAGCATTACAGAGATATTGCCTTATAAAGTGACACTGGTCAGATTTAAAAAATGAGACTTGGTCATTAATGTACACAGTGGCTCGATCCTTAAAGGGTTGTCCGGGCTTATGTTTTATTTCATATTTATATCTAGGCTGCAAAATGTTGACAATCTGCAATATACATGTTGTCAACATTTTGCAGGGTTTCCTAGATATAACACATTTACTGCTGGCAGAGAATGTCCAGGGGGTGTGATTGTGCATGCTGGTCGTTTACACCTACTCTAGCACAATCACACCCCTTCCCCTATTCCTAGTATGGCCAGCCACCCCCAGGCCATACATGCCCACCCCCTGCCCACTAAACACTATGGAATGAAACCACCCCCAGGGCTCCTACTGGCCGCCCCAGCCCCTAACATCACCACCCACCCTCTGCAAAACAGCGGTCCCCAGTGCACTGATACAAGGCGCCGAAACCGCTGCTGTGAAAGCGATTCCGGCACACTGTGTCAGTGCAGCAGGGGACCCGCTGCATATGTGTGCTGCTCACCCTCCGTAGGCTAGCCATGAGTTTGGACAGTCAATAGGACCAGGGTCAGAAACCAGGAGGGCAACATCACTGGTTAACATGTATTAAGGAGGAAGAAAGATACAATTAAATTTAGACATACTAATTGAGGCTTGTTTCTTTCATGAGCTCATATCATAATTAGGATACATGTGACGACAAATATAGGTCCATAATGCATCCCTTAAGGTACCGTCACACACGGCAATTTTGCTAGCAATTTCACTGGCAATTTACTGGTTGCAGTGAAATCATGGACACATTGTTCTATTTTGTTACTGTGTACAAATGGAACTATGTGTCTATGATTTCACAGCAACCAGCAAATTGCCAGTGAAATTGCTAGCAAAGCGTCTGACGGTACCTTAAGCCTTTGTTCCGTGTCCAGGCTCATGGATTTCCCAAAGTTCTGCCCTCTCTGGGACCAGAACATTCAACACTTCCTCATTAGTTAGTCATGGTATTTTGTTTCCATGGAGGCGTAGTTTTCATTAAAAAAAATGGCTGCCAAGTCATTTCCTGTAGTCCAGAAATTATTCAATTAGAAAAAATTCGATGGAATAGGAGGTAAATAATCAAAAATGTCTAAAGAATATAATTACCAACTTCATAGGAAAAAGGTTAAAAAAAATCTTTATTACATAAACCTAAAAAGGTCAAACCGAGCTGAATTAGGGGAGTGCGGAGTAAATACACCGATATCCAGGCCAAGGTGGGCAGACGACCAAATTGGATCTCTGTATCATGCGATCCCCTTTCTGGGAGGCCTTTTTCTATCCTTGGTCTGGATATCGGTCTATTTACTCAGTACTCCCCTAATTGAGCTCGGTTTGCCGGTCTGTGTTGCTTCTGGTGGATGTCAGTCTGCTTTGTTACTATGTGATATTGCATAATCGCCTTCATCCTTGGATTTTGAGCCCATCCTTTTGGCAACGTCTGGTGACGTTTTCAATTTTTGTCCCCATGAGATAAGACTAACAAGGCAAGTCTAAACATCGTCTCCATCTTCTGATGAACCCCGTGACATCAGACAGGACAAAACGCGTAAAGCCTGGAGAATGTGCATCATTCATTTATCTTCATTGAACCAATCGAGAAAGAATCTGTATATAATACCCTGAAGGTTACCCAACTATCTGTGGACTACATTACAAGTTAAGTGGCCTAAGGAGTCCACACTTTTCTGTTACTACTTGAGTTTTTCTTCTCAGGGCCAGACCAGGGAGAGCCGCTGTGGAGTGGGGGCACCCAAACCTTAGGGTGTAAATCCTCCATTGATAGGTAGGCCTAAGCAGAATTAGGGATATGGAAGGAGTTATACATATATGATTCATATATGTGGCTCATTTTGCCTTGTTTTTCTATCTTTGCTCACTTGCATGTAGGTCTTTTAGCTTTTTAGGTTTATATAATAAAGATTTTTTTAACTTTATTCCTATGAAGTTTCTAATTATATTCTTTAAACGTTCAGAAATTATGCAATTTCCTGAATCACTGGCCACTTGTGCATAAAAATCGCTTGCCATACAGGTGGTTCATGTGGTGCCCAATTTTTTTCTACTACCAATAGACTTACATTAGAGAGACTCATTTAGGAATCCATGAATACAGCATATTTCCGAAACGTGTAGGACCTATCTTGGACGCTTGGACCTCTTTTCCTGATAGAATAACTTTGGTCCAAGTGCAATATGTTTTGTTTTTTTTTCGCATTGCACTTATCCGATTTATATGTTCATGTGTAAGAGCCCTAACACAAGAAAAAGCTGAGTTGCATCCCTCTAAGGCAAATAGTAGAAAGTATCAGTAGGTCCAGATAGCAATACAATGGGAGCATCAGTGAAAATGTGCAGAGAGCAGTGGCGTAACTAGAGTCCGAAGGGCCCCGATGTGAAATTTGGATCTGGGACCCCCCCTTCCCCTGCGCGCCCACATTGGTCAGATGTATGGGTACCATGTAATGTTCTAAATCCTATAAAGATTCACAAATTGACCCCTCTCCCCTTTATTATGTAGTAATGTCCCTTATCCTGCTATATATGGTCCTCCTCCTGGAATATGCCCTTATCCTGGTATATATGGTCCTCCATTATAGCAAAATGCAACCTTACAGCCCTCCATATAGTATAATGCAGCCTCACAGCCCTTCATATAGTATAATGCAGCATCACAGCCATCCATATAGTAAAATGCAGCCTCATAGCCATCCATATAATATAATGCAGCCTCATAACCTGTCATTTAATATAATGCAGCATCATAGCCATCCAGTTAATATAATGCAACATCACAGCCCTCCAGATAATATAATACAGTGTCACAGCCCTCCAAATAATATAATGCAGTGTCACAGCCCTCCAAATAATATAATACAATGTCACAGCCTTTCATATAATATAATGCAGCATCACAGCCCTTCATATAATATAATGCAGCATCACAGCCTTTCATATAATATAATGCAGTGTCACAGCCCTTCATATAATATAATGGAGCATCACAGCCCTCCAAATAACATAATGCAGCATCACAGCCCTCCAAATAATATAATGCAGTGTCACAGCCCTCCAAATAATATAATACAATGTCACAGCCTTTCATATAATATAATGCAGCATCACAGCCCTTCATATAATATAATGCAGCATCACAGCCTTTCATATAATATAATGCAGTGTCACAGCCCTTCATATAATATAATGGAGCATCACAGCCCTCCAAATAACATAATGCAGCATCACAGCCCTCCAAATAATATAATGCAGTGTCACAGCCCTCCAAATAATATAATACAATGTCACAGCCTTTCATATAATATAATGCAGCATCACAGCCCTTCATATAATATAATGCAGCATCACAGCCTTTCATATAATATAATGCAGTGTCACATCCCTCAAAATAATACAATGCAGTGTCATAGCCCTCCAGATAATATAATGCAGGATCACAGCCCTTCATATCATATAATGCAGTGTCACAGCCCTTCATATAGTATAACGCAATAATACAGCCTCATAGCTATATCCTCCCCACACAGACACTCACCCAGTCACACTGCCCTCTGTACAACCCTCCCTTAACACACACACAGACACACTGCCCACTGTACAGCCCCCCACACACCCAGTCACACTGCCCACTGTACAGCCCCACACACACACACAGACACACACACTGCCCACTGTACAGCCCCCCCCCACACACACACACACACAGATACACTGCCCACTGTGCAGCCCCCATCACACAGACATACATAGACACACTGCCCCCTGTACATCCCTCCCCCCACACACACAGACACACACACCCCCTCTCACTCTCCAGAAGCTGTAAGGCTCTTCTGCTCCTGAATGGAGCTCACACTCACCGCTCCCACTGGCAGCTGCATCCCAACTGTGATGAGGTCACATGACCTCATCACAGTGCAGCACACAGCGGCTGCGGGAATTTTAAAGTTACAGTGCCTGCCAGTCCTCTGGTGGCCGTGATCAGCAACCTGGGGACTGGTTGGGTAGACCGCCACACAGTGACATGGATGTGCGTCCTCAGGGACACACATCCATGTAAAGCAGTAAAAGGGGTTGCAGGGGTCAGGGGGTGCCGGGCCCCTGTAACTCTGGACCAGTCACACTTGCGACCCTGCAACCATGGTTGTTACGCCACTGGCAGTGAGTAATATTTTTTACATTTTTTTTAACCCTACTCTGAGACATTAGAAAACACTTTTTACAAGATAGGCAACCTCTGTGATATATAACCCAAGTAAACCATCGCAAACAGGTCCAGATGCAGCTGCATCGGGTTCAGAGGTGGAAGGAGGCCCACTAACGCCAGTGATTAGTTTAGATGGATGTCCTCAGATGCACATTTAAAGACTTTGTTGTAATTTTAGACTTTGTCTTTATTGTGGTCGCACTGGAAATTTCCTGGGGGACTGCTTTGCATACCCTCCATCAAGCAATCCATCGGGAAATTTCTGAGTCTGGGTGATTATCAAGAAGTCACCCAGATTTCCAGGTACCTCTTAACATCTCAGCATCTCTCCGCACAGCACAAATGATCACTTTCTGCAGGTGACGGCACTCGGGCATCGCTGGCAGTAAGTGATTCATGATATGATATAAGGGAAGGAGGGGAGGGAATTGTCGTGCTCACCGAATTCCAGTCGACCGGTTGGTGCCAGATGGAGACGTCCCGTACGTCCAAGAGCACCCATGGTCATCAGCTGACCCCGTGCTGTCATAACAATGCATTGAGGCCCTGTGATCGCATCACGGGCCTCTGATGCTGGCAGGGAACAGCACAATTTCCACCGCGGTGCTTCGGATGGTGTTTTCAGTGATTGACAGCGAGATCCAAAGGGTTAACAGTGCTGATCAGATAGCTGTCCCAATTGGTCCTGTTAGTTACGCATGTCATCTGATCTGATGTGTGGAAGATGATGTGAGCTCAGCACATGAGCTCACATCAAAGGGAGGGAGGCAGCCAAGGGAGTACAATTATCCTCTTGGTCATGAAGGGATTAAAGATCAAAAAAATTCTACACCAATTTACAACTATGTAGAATGGTGTTTCCCCTTTCTGTTACATCATGCATAATATGATCACTGGGTAGCTGCAGAAGGGTATATATTGCAAGCCTGTTAAGTGGTAGTGGCTTGACACAACCTCTAAGGGCTGCTTCACACTGCGGCGTGATCCGATCCGGTGCTGTCCGGGATGACACAGACAGCTGCAGACCGGATCAGCACACAGGACTGGGGGGCTAATATGCCCTCCGGTCTGGTGTGCAGCGCACGCAGCTGCAGCTGCTGACAGGTCAGGACCGTGGAGCCCGCGGTCTTGACTTATCAGCAGCGGGAACTGCGTGCGCTGTACACCGGACCGGAAGGCATATTAGCCCCCCAGTCCTGTGTGCTGATCCGGTCCGCAGCTGTCTGGGTCATCCCGGACAGCACTGGACCAGATCACGCCGCAGTGTGAAGCCTGCCTAAAGGTGAGAACCTTACATCTACTAAAGATTTATATTGGCCACAGAGAAACCCTATGTATGCCTTTTTGTCTCTCATAGCATTCGTTTAATAGATTAGCTTCACACAGGCGTCTTCTGTGACAGTATTCACAGGTAACTTGAGACTGTCTTTGATCCTCTTGGTGCTGGTCATTGGCTAAGCCTTTGTCATTCTTGTTATTTTTTGATCCATTCGAATCGCAGTCCTCCATTTTCTTCCATGTCTCTCTAGTTTTGCTTTCCATTTTAAAGCATTGGATATCATTTTAGCTGAACAGCCTAACGTTATCGGCACTTCTTATATAAATTTTACCCTGTCCAATCAACTTTTTAATCAAAGTTGCTGTTCTCCTGAGCAATGTCTTAAACAATCCATATTTCTTATGCTTTCAAGGAGAAATGCATGTAAACATGTGTTGGCTTCACACTTAAAAAAGGACCACCTAATTCACACCTGTTTCTTTACAGAATAATTGACCTCACTAATTGAACTCCACACTGCTAATATTTTGAACGCTTTCACTTATTCAAATACAGTCATGGCCAAAAGTGTTGAGAATGACACCAAAATTATATTTTCACATGATCTGCTGCCCTCTGGTTTTTATTTGTGTTTGTCTGATGTTTATATCACATACAGAAATATAATTGCAATCATATTATGAGTACCAAAAGGTTATATTGACAGAATGAGTTAATGCAGCAAGTCAATATTTGCAGTGTTGACCCTTCTTCTTCAGGACCTCTGCAATTCTCCCTGGCATGCTCTCAATCAACTTCTGGACCAAATCCTGACTGATAGCAGTCCATTCTTGCATAATCAATGCTCGCATTTTGCCAGAATTTGTTGGTTTTTGTTTGTCCACCCGTCTCTTGATGATTGACCACAAGTTCTCAATGGGATTAAGATCTGGGGAGTTTCCAGGCCATGGACCCAAAATCTCTAGTTTTGTTCCCTGAGCCATTTAGTTATCACCGTTGCTTTATAGCAAGGTGCTCCATCATGCTGGAAAAGGCATTGTTGGGCGCCAAACTGCTCTTGGACGGTTGGGAGAAGTTGCTCTGGGAGGACATTCTGGTACCATTTTTTATTCATGGCTGTGTTTTTAGGCAAGACTGAGTGAGCCGATTCCCTTGGCTGAGAAGCAACCCCACACATGAATGGTTTCAGGATGCTTTACAGTTCGCATGAGACAAGACTGGTGGTAGCGCTCACATCTTCTTCTCCAAATAAGCTGTTTTCCAGATGTCCCAAACAATCGAAAAGGGGATTCATCAGAGAAAATGACTTTACCCCAGTCCTCAGCAGTCCACTCCCTGTACCTTTTGCAGAATATCAGTCGGTCCCTGATGTTTTTCCTGGAGAGAAGTGGCTTCTTTGCTGCCCTCCTTGAAACCAGGCCTTGCTCAAAGAGTCTCCGCCTCACAGTGCGTGCAGAAGCACTCACACCAGCCTGCTGCCATTCCTGAGCAAGCTCGGCACTGCTGGTAGTCCGATCCCGCAGCTGAAACAGTTTTAAGATACGGTCCTGGCGCTTGCTGGTCTTTCTTGGGCGCCCTGGAGCGTTTTTGACAACAATGGAAGCTCTCGCCTTGAAGTTCTTGATGATGCGATAGATTGTTGACTGAGGTGCAATCTTTCTAGCTGCGATACTCTTACCTGTTAGGCCATTTTTGTGCAGTGCAATGATGGCTGCACCTGTTTCTTTAGAGATAACCATGGTTAACTGAAGAGAAACAATGATACCAAGCACCAGCCTCCTTTTAAAGTGTCCAGTGGTGTCATTCTTACTTAATCATGACTGATTGATCGCCAGCCCTGTCCTCATCAACACCCACACCTGTGTTAATGGAACAATCACTAAAACGATGTTAGCTGCTCCTTTTAAGGCAGGACTGTAATGATATTGAAATGTGTTTTGGGGGTTAAAGTTCATTTTCTAGGCAAATATTGACTTAGCAAGTAATTGCTGTTAAGCTGATCACTCTTTATGACATTCTGGAGTATATGCAAATTGCCATTAGAAAAACTGAAGCAGTAGACTATGTTAAAATTAATATTTGTATCATTCTCAAAACTTTTGGCCATGACTGTACACAGACTCAAAAACATGCACATCATGAATGCTGAGGGTACCCTTACACGTTGCAACATTGCATGCAATTTCACTTGCAACTTACTGGTTGCAGTGAAATCATGGACACATTGTTACATTTGTACACGGCAACAAAATGGAACAATGTGTCTATGATTTCACTGCAACTAGTAAGTTGCAAGTGAAATTGCATGCAATGTTGCGACGTGTAAAGGTACCCTGAGTCTGTTGGTTTTCTAAGAATCTACTGCCCCAACTGGTAAATTGTTTGACATGTGGTAATATAACTTCTACCAAAATCAGTGAATAATCTAGTTATTCATATTGGAATGCTATTATTTTGAACACTAACACAAGTGGGTGGATCTGAGAGTTTGGATGCCTGATGCAGTTGGGGTCTTTAATAAGTTGAAAATATTTTTTATATCTGCTCCTGTTCTTATTCATCCCGACCTCCGGAGACAGTTCGTTGTAGAAGCAGATGCTTCTGAAGATGGGGTAGGGGCTGTATTGTCTCAAGGCCTTAAAACATTAACTAACTTGTGTCCATGTGCTTTTTTCTCTAAAAACTTCTCATCTGCAGAGAGATACTATTATGTTGAGAATCGTGAGTTGCTTGCTGTCAAACTAGCATTTGAAGAATTGAGACGTGTTTTGGAGGGAGCTGTTCATCAAGTTACGGTTGTGACTGATCAAAAAAATTTAGCTTATATTGCATCTGACAAATGGTTGACCACTAGCCTGGCCAGATGGTCTTTATTTTTCTCTAGATTTAATTTTTCTATCACAGGCTGGCAGGTATCTAAAAACATGAAAGCTTTCGCTTTGTCTCCTAGTTTGGATTCTGTATCTCCTCCAGAACCACGATCCTCCATTCTTCCTCAGGGTAGTGTAGTTGCCATGGTATCTTCAGAGTTGAAAGGAAAGAGCTGTGATGCTCAGTGGTTGGCTCTTTCTACTACTCCCGAGTCCAAGTTATTTGTTCCTATGTATGTGACATTATGTCTGTTGCAGGATGTTCAAAACTCTGTGTTGAATGGTCACCTGGGGGTCACAAGGTTTGGTTATTATCTAGGAATGTTAAACTGAAGGTGCCCTCAACAAAGTTAGGTCCTAAATTTGTTGGTCCGTATGAGATTCTGGAGGTGGTCAATCTGGTTGCCTTCAGACTGAAATTCCCTCATTCTTTTTATATCCCTAATGTATTTCACAGATCTCTGTTGAAAGAATTTATCTCGTCAGCTTTGTCTCCCTCGTCCCTTCCTCCTCGTGTTTCTATTTATGGAGGTTTAGTGTACAAGGTGCAGAGGATCATTGTTTGTTGGGGGGTCAAGAATTCCCTTCATTATCTGGTTCAATGGAAGGCATATGGACCCCAGGAGAGATCCCAGTTTCTGGTTCATTCTGTGAGGGCCTATTGGTTGGTGACAGTCTTCCATCAGAGGTTACCTGGGAAACATGAGGTCCGGTGGCCCCCTAGTACTGTCACAATCTCTCCCCGCAGCATGTCTAGGGTGCTATAGATATTATGTTGTGACTGGTACCTGGGTGTGGTGTTGGGCTGTAAATATACTAACTTTCACCACAGTTCTGTATTCTAGCTCTTAGAGGTGCTGGGTTGCTCAGGTGTTCCATCTTTCCATTGATTGCTCAGCTACCTTACTGAGCAAACTCTCAAGGTACGCGGTGATATTGCCAGCAATATCGCTGTGAAATCGCGTTTTCGGCGATGTTGAAGCCACATCGCCAGTGCCTTGTGGCGGGAGACAGGGCGACTTTACGGCGAGAAATCGCTGGTGTGCGTTGCCTGATCGCCCTGCTCTGCAGTGAAATCAGGCGATTTCCACCAGGCGATTTCTGCACATCATGGCGTGTGACAGGGTGATAGCGATGTAGAAAGTGAGCTCAGACAATCTGGAAGCAATTCCAGAGGCGTGTCGGAGCGTTCTGTTTGGCACGCCCCGTCTGCCGCAATTGGTGGCCACTCCTGCGTTCCCTTTGGCTGGCCATGGCTAAGGCGCCATATTTGATGATCTTTGTGTTCTTCACCAGACTCTTCTTCTTCTTCACAAGTGTTTGAAAGGCAAAGTAAAAGCGTCATGAAGTTCCGTATCATAGTGATACTGCGTATCTGATGTTTTGACATCTTGAATAAATGTTAAAAGGCCGAAAATGTACAATGGTCTATGCAAACGTACCCTCAAATATATGTGTACTAAGACAAGTGCTTTTGCTGTTGGCTGAAATGTGAAAAGCAACATGTTCACGATACACAAATCACAAATCATATGTTGCCAGAAAGGAAATAGTAACACATGTATGTCCTCCAGTTGCCACGCATGCAGTTCCTCCTTCATGTATTGAAGTGACGTTACGGCGTCCCAGAAAGGCACACAACTCTGTTGCGCCTTAAGTTGTGCAGTCCCTCAAGTCTCCTTGGTGTAACCAGCGTGCGCAATGACGTCATGTCGTTGTGTCACGTTGGACCCTGCCTTCCAGAACCAGGTGCTTTCCCTTCCCCTGCAGAGATAGCGATGGCGTCAGGACAGAGAGCTGCAGCATGGGGCGAGCCAGAGCTGCTAATTCTGTTTAACATCTTGGACAGCTGGGATTATTGTTGCCACCAGCACTAAGGGTACCGTCACACCTGGACATATCGCCGGCGATTCCACAGGCGACGCTGAGGCGTGGCCTGTCGCCGGCGACATCGCCAATGCGTCGCCCAATGTAAATGGGCGAGGGTGACACGTCTGAGTGGTCGCCTGGTTTCACATCAGAGCTCTGAAACCAGGCGACCATTCTTGGGTGATGCGTGCTGATCGCCCTGTGTAACATCTCATGAGCGATGTCAAAGGCGACAGCACACATCGCCTATACCAATCCGGTAGGCGTTTCAGGGCGTATTTACTAGCTCTGGCGGTCTGCGTGGATTGGTGGCAGCTTGAGCGTTCCGATTGGTTGTCTTGTTCCTCGGCGCCATATTTGATGATGTGTGCGTCCAAAGCTGTATTACCAGGAGCGTACATACTGTACAGTAGCGCATTGTTGTTGCCTCTGTGTTTGCGGCTGTGTTCAAAAGTGCAGAGATGTGCCACAAACAGAAACGCAATTGTCATTACATCCCAACTAAAATCTGCATGAGCGCTGTAGTGGCAACCTTCCTGTATTACGTGACGCAAAAGCATACAGTGAACCCTGTGGCTTTTGAGGAGCCTCTGGGCCCCCGTCAACATGTGACATATCTCCCGTGCGTTCACTCGCCCGAGCATTGTCAATCTTTTGGCACCGCCTTCCTGGTGCTTTCCCTTCCCCTGCAGAATAGTCAAAATGGCGGCACCCAGGCGAGCTGCAGTGTGGGGAGAGCCTGAGCTCCTTATTTTAATAGATATCTGTGACACCAGGGATTACTGGTGTCACCAGCCCCACACCCATCCACGCCTACACAAGCAGGATGTCCTGCGGAGGGTGAAGAGGCGGCTGGAGAGGAGTTTGGGGATTGTACGCAGCTGTAAGTAGATCTGCAAAAAATTGCAGATCTGAAATTTAAGACGCCGGGGCGCATCGACAGACTGCGTGCTTGGATTGCCCAGATGAGTGGTGAGTAGCCTGACAACATATACATACCCTTCTGTGTAAAGAAAGATATATGAAGGCCAGCACATGCCACTGTACACCCCAACATATATAGGGGCAATGTATGTGAGAGCTTCTTCATGACTCTGCAGCTGCAGGATCATCTACCTGCAACATCCACATACACCCTATATTCCCCTGTAACCTATATGTCTACTTTACATAGCCACATATTGTCATATGTTTACCCTATCCAGATATGACATTATGTTGGCCTATCCTGGCCTTCTTTCAATCTCACTCAACCTGACCTAATGACCTTCAAACTGCACTGTTTATTAAGTCCCCACATATCTGGCCATGTTGTTATTGTGACAAAGTATGTTGTTGTCTCAACAGGTAGGGACAGAAGCCCGGAGCATCCCCCATCCCCTGCGGGAGGACCACCACCACCACAGAGCCACATCAAGAAGGGCCCACATCACCCCACTTGCCGAGACAATCTGGCTCAGAGGGGACCCCAAGGGCTGATTCCACCCCACCCTTGGAAGGAGACCTATCAAGTGGGGCCAATTCGGCACAGTGGTCCCCTCAGGACCCCACAAACGTCCAAGAAGGTGTGTGTAATGTCAATATTACTTATATATACTGTGCACTATATCTGTCTTTCTTGTTTTTTCCCCTTAATTTGTATGTCGGGAACTTTGTTATGGGCCAATACCAATACACATATGTTGATCTGATTACAGATAATCCCAGCCAAGCGGTGGACTGGGCAGTAAGCCCCTCACCATCCCCCCTCCCCCCAAATGGTGGCTCCCCAGCCCCCTGGTAAGTGCAAACACTTCTATAAAAACACACCTGCTATGTATCCTAAACATGTGGCTGATGTTGATGTTCTGTATCCTCTGTAGGTTGCCCATCCCTGCAGGCCCTGGAGGCGGCACATGAACAAGCGGCTGCAAATCTGGCCCAATTCTGCCGCCTCATTGATGCCTATAAACGGGCCCATCCCACTTCTGCCCCTCAAGATGCCCAGCCTCTTCACCCGCATGTTTGATTTTTTTACACTACCATTTTACCCACGTTTCTGGGATTTTTGAATCAGAAGTTTGAATTCTATGGACCATGTTGGTCATGTGTTTTATGATTAAAAATGTGTTTTAAACCATGGACTCTAGTTCAGTGTTTTTGTGCATGTATGTATATGTTTAATATTGGTTACCCCCAGGGCCGTATTTGCCATTAGAAACTTGTAGGCACGTGCCTAGGGCGGTGCCATTCTCATAGGGGGCGGCATCTCAGCGTGTTTTTGTTTTTTTTTCCAGCTCTGGGCTGGCCGGGTCACAAGCCGCGTCCCATGTCCCCCCCCCTCCCTTCATCATTAGGGCCGCCCCGCCTGCCGCCTCGCCCACCCACCTCACAGTCAGAAGACCCGGAAGAGACTAGGAGAAGGAGGGGCCTGCAAAGGAGGGGAAACTTGAAGTTCCCACTCTGTTCCCTCCTCTCCCGTGTGCCCAAGTGCTGTGGTGATGGCACCGGTGGTGGCGGTACTGGCGGCTCCTGCACCCAGCCGCCCCCTCCAGACCAAGGGAAACGGGGAAGCAACCGGCCGGAGGCACTGGAGGATGGTGCGGCTGGCGCATCACTGTGCTCAGAAGGAGCCCGGCCAATGTCAGCAGCCAGCACCAGGTGAGGGAAGTGTGGGGGAAACTGTGCAGGGGACAGAGGAGCAGGGGGACCGAGGAGAAGAGGACAAAGGAGCAGGTGTCCTAGGAGAAGAGGACAGAAACAGGGGGACAGAGGGGCAAAAGGACAGAAACGGGGACAGAGAAGAAGAGGACAGAGGGGCAGGGGGACAGAAACAAGGGGACAGGAGGAGAGGAAAGAGGAGCAGCAGGAGGGACAGAAGAGAGGAGGACTGGGGTGCGAAGGACAGAGGAGCAGCAGGAGGGACAGCGGAGAGGAGGACAGGGTTGCAGGAGGACAGAGTAGCAGGAGGGACAGCGGAGAGGAGGACTGGGGTGCAAGAGGAGCAGCAGGAGGGACAGAGGAGAGGAGGACGGGGTGCAGGAGGGCAGAGGAGAGCAGGATGGGGGTGCAAGAGGACAGAGGAGAGGAGGACGGGGGTGCAGGGGGGACAGAGGAGAGGAGGACGGGTGTGCAGGAGGACAGAGGAGAGGAGGACGGGGGTGCAGGAGGACAGAGGAGAGGAGGATGGGGTTGCAGGAGGATAGAGGAGCAGCAGGAGGGGCAGAGGAGAGGAGGACGGAGGTGCAGGAGGACAGGAGCAGCAGGAGGGACAGAGGAGAGAAGGACGAGGGTGCATGAGGACTGAGGCTGTGGCTGGCGCTGTGTGTGGTGATAATGGCGGCTGTACCATGTGTCTGCCTCCATGCAGCTGCCGCCACCTTCCTGAGTTGGCAGAGTGTGGCATGCCGGGAGTTGTAGTTCTCCTACCTGCCTGTCCTATATGATTTCTGGGCAGTGTGTTGGGTGCTGGGTGTTGTTGTTCTTCCAGGTGGGATCAGTGTTGTCCCGCCGCCCGTCTGTGGCCTGTCTGTCTCTTCTGGGATGTCCTCAGCTTTGTGCTGTGCACAGACAGTGTACCACCATCTCCCCAGCTCCGTGCTGTGCACAGTGTACCACCATGTCCTCAGCTCCATGCTGTGCACAGACAGTGTACCACCATGTCCTCAGCTCCGTGCTGTGCACAGACAGTGTACCACCATCTCCCCAGCTCCGTGCTGTGCACAGTGTACCACCATGTCCTCAGCTCTGTGCTGTGCACAGACAGTGTACCACCATGTCCTCAGCTCCGTGCTGTGCACAGTGTACCACCATGTCCTCCCCAAGCTCCGTGGCTGTGCACAGACAGTGTAGCATCATGTCCTCAGCTCCGTGCTGTGTACAGTGTACCACCATGTCCTCAGCTCTGTGCATAGACAGTGTACCACCACATGGTGGTACACTGTGCACAGCACGGAGCTGAGGACATGGTGGTACACTGTGCACAGCACGGAGCTGAGGACATGGTGGTACACTGTCTGTACACAGCACGGAGCTGAGGACATGATGCTACACTGTCTGTGCACAGCACGGAGCTGGGGACATGGTGGTTCACTGTGCACAGCATGGAGCTGGGGACATGGTGGTACATTGTCTGTGCACAGCACGGAGCTAAGGACATGGTGATACATTGTGCACAGCACGGAGCTGAGGACATGGTGGTACACTGTGCACAGCACGGAGCTGAGGACATGGTGGTTCACTGTGCACAGCACGGAGCTGAGGACATGGTGGTACACTGTCTGTGCACAGCACAGAGTTGAGGACATGGTGCTACACTGTCTCCCGCCGCCTTAAAATCGGTCTGTTTCTCATCCAGGAGAGTCGGATGAGTGTCATCGGTTTTTGGTCCACTTGGCATCCAACTGCTGTGCGAGTGTCCGACATTTCTCTCAGATTACATCCGTGTGCAATCTGTTCTTTCCTCAGCAGCTATTAGGGTACCTTTACAAGTGGCTACATTTCTAGGGTGGCTACAGGTAACTTACTGGTTGCAGTGAAATCATGGAGACAAGGTTCTATCTTGTTGCTGTGTACAAATGGAATAATCTCTCCATGATTTCACTGCAACCAGTAAGTTACCTGTAGCCACCCTAGAAATGTAGCCGCGTGTAAAGGTACCCTTAGTGTAGAATCATTTACAGGAACATTTTACAGTGTTCTCGGTTACAGAATGAGAATGTATCAGTGAAAAAAAACTGATGCCTCTCGGATGGTCCGTGTGCTGTCAGTGTGCAGTATGTAATTTTATCAGACCCTTAGGCTTGCATTGGTGAGTCTCGTTGTGAATCGCAGACTGTCGCAGAATGTTGCGACTTTTTTCTCATCCTGAATCTGGCTGAGAAAAAAGCGTCCGACGCTCGCCAGTGCTCTCAGACATTGATTAACATTGGTCCGAGTGTAATGTGATGAAATCATGCATTGCACTCGTCCGAGTGTCACGCCAATGTGTCCGTACCCTAATAATAAAATCCATATAGTACTCCTACAATGTCTGTAGGACATGGTATGGGGAGGGTTTATGGCTCAGTTAGTACACACCATACTTCTTGTTATTAACCAGTTAATGCTCTCTTGTCCACCGCACTGCAGTGTCAAAAGAGGAAGACAACGAGACAGGCAGCAACATGGCGTCAGAGAGCCCCTGACCTCAAAATACAAGATCCTCAGATACTGGTATTGTGACATCATATTAAGAATAATATTTTTTGCACTTATATTACACTATGAACTCCACAGCACTTTACATACATCACCAACACTGTCCCCATTGGGGCTCACAATGTAAACATCCTATCAGTATGTCTCTGTAGTGTGGTTGGACAAACCTTTTATATGTACTACATGATGAAATGTGGGGGTAGAAGCTACATGAAGCTTGGGAGGGAAGGCCGCGACTGGGGGGAAGATTGTCTGTGACGGGGTGAGGGGCTGCAACGGGGGAGGGGAGGATCCATGATGGGGGAGGGGCTGCAACAGGGGGGAGGTGCCGTACAGGGGGAGGGGCCGCAATTGGGGGGAGGAGCCGTGACGGGGGGGGCGGCCGCTGAGAGTGCCTAGGGCAGCAGGATCGCCAAATATGGCCCTAGTTACCCCTGTAACAGGGTGTTACCCCATACCATTATAACGTAAGAAAGGTAGACACAATAACACAAGTACATCATTGTGTCCTCAAGTGTGTTTATTTGTCACAAGCATTTGGGACACTAAAAATCTGGCTCTATACAAAAACACATCCCACACATGGGAAGACATTTCACCAAATTTGTTTTTTGGTTATAGTCAAATAAAAGAAACATAACAAACAAATTGCTGACGCCCGAACTGGCACGCAGAAAATAAAGAAGAAGGCAAAATCAAAAAAACAGCCACATATTGCTTAGTGACTCAATTTAGTGGTACCGGGGCCCACTCCGCTGTCTGGAGTGGCTTCTGGAATGTGAGGGCCCTGCCTCCTCTGACGATGAAGACGATCGGCGGTGTTGTTGCCGACGGCGTCTGTAGGGACTCCCACGAAACCTTTCATGGTCCTGGCTGTGAGAGGCCCTAGATCTTCCATGCCTTCGTGAGGGGGAGCCTCCAGTCTGCTGGGCATGAAGAGGAGGCGGGTTCCAGGACTGCAGGGTCCCATTCTCAGCGGCATCAAGGGCATGGTGGATCACCCTCTCCACAGCCAACCAGGTGTCCCGATCCATACGAGCCAGCCGCTCAGACAACAGATAGGCAATGCCACAGGTAGGTCGATCGTCCAGGTGTCTCAGGACCCTGGACGCCGAAGTGCCCAGCTCGGATTGTGGTGGTGCCGTTTGGACTTATCGCCGCCTGACGACAGGGGGTGCGTGGTGGCCTAATCTCCACTGGCAGCTGGCATAACATTATCGGCCACTCTAGAGGGCTGTGTGTCTTCCATGGGGGCCTCTGGCTGGCTCTGTTCCGGGTCAGGAGTGTCCTGTCAAGTCACAATACAACATGTGTCACAAATAGCAAACCTACGCCTCAGATTGCCTACACTACATCATTATGTGTTGTGCTACATGTTTGAAAGCCTTCAAAAATAAGTGTGTCCTGCTTTAGCCAGCACTATTTAAATGTGTGGGGCCTAACAATTTTCACTGTCCTCACATAATATTTATGTGTGGTGGGCCATATGTGTTTCCAAAACTTACTACATGATAATGGGCAACTCCCCTGGCCCCTACAGTACTACCCATTGTGTAGTTAAAGCTGGGAGGGCCCAAGCTGCTTTGCTATATGTTAACACAACTACATCACTCATTAATACCAACATTGTTGTAGTCATCCCAACTTGTAAATTGCAACGTACCTCTTGTGGCGGAGCCGTGCCTTGGGGAGTGGCCGAGGAGAGTTGTGCACTCCGCCTGCTGGACAGTGTTCGTAAAGGAGCACCTTGGTCCAGGGTGAACAGGAGGAGGTCATAATACCACAGCTGTGGTCGTGGGCCTCCTCCGTGCCCATCTCTGCCTGTCGCTTCAGCATTTTTTCGTGCTCCTTTCTGAACACTGTCCGCAGGTTTTTTATTTTTTTTTGCACAAATTTCAGGTCTAAAGCCAAATCTGGCAGCATCCGCTGTGAGAGTGCCAACAACTCTCCATAGGCCACCCTCCTCACCACCCGGTTGCGATATTCGGGTAGTCTCGTCCGCCACAGACACTCCTTTTCCTCGTAGAGCTTAATGAACTCCCGGACAAACTCATGGTTATGTTCATCAGCCATCTGAAACAGCAACAAACACTATGTCAGCTACACAGACAGATGTTTTATAATGTACAGGCAGCAGCAATTACACATTTCATTGATGATGCATGGCAGCTAAAAACCACCGGGAGTCCACAACAATCCCATATTTAACGATGTCCTCCAGCTACCCGTGTCTCCTGGCATTGGAGTCCAAGAACACAATATTTAGTATGTCTACAAGCAGGGACGCACCGTCCATTGAAAAGTGTGAGCCTGGAGTATCAAGCGCCAGCAGCCAAGGGGAGCGGCATTGGAGAAGGGGTGCGGCGCCAGCAGCAGCAGTCGGCTTCCTGTGAGATGGCGGCCGCCGCAGCGTCACCCGGTAAGTCGGCGGCGCTACTCTAGTGAAGGCTACAGGGGCGGCGGGGATGAGGTCTGATAGCGCCCTCCTCTCCGGTCCTCTATAGGGCTCAGGCGGCAGGGAGCCTTGATACACCCCTGTGTACAAGACTTTGGATGTTTATCGTAACATTATAAAGCACACTGGGACGATGTCCTGAGACATAAAAGTACACAACACAAATGGGAGATGTTTATTAGCATCCTGAATAGGACCTGTGCACAATATATACCCTATGGGAATAAGCATGCTAGAAATAGGAGGAAACCACTATGGCTAAATAAAGTGGTAAGAAGTGCAATATGTGACAGAAAGAAAGCATTTAGGGAATTAAAGCAAGTAGGTAGTGATGAAGCATTAAATAAATACAGAAAATTAAATAACATTTGTAAAAAGCAAATCAAGGCAGCAAAGATTGAGACAGAGAGACTCATTGCCAGAGAAAGTAAAAAGAATCCCAAAATATTTTTTAACTACATAAATAGTAAGAAACTAAAAAATGATGGTGTTGGCCCCTTTAAAAATAGTCTGGGTGAAATGGTGGATGAGGATGAGGAAAAAGCCAATATGCTAAATGACTTTTTTTCAACAGTATTTACACAAGAAAATCCCATGACAGACAATAGGATCAGTGATAACAAAAAGTCTCAATTAAATGTCACCTGCTTAACCCAAGAGGAAGTACGGCATCGTCTAAAAATCACTAAAATTGACAAATCACCGGGCCCGGATGGGATACACCCCAGAGTGCTGCAGGAATTAAGTACTGTCATAGATAGACCATTATTTTTAATATTTAAAGATTCCATAAAAACAGGGTCTGTACCACAGGACTGGCGTATAGCAAATGTGGTGCCAATATTCAAAAAGGGGACAAAAACTGAACTTGGAAATTATAGGCCAGTAAGCTTAACCTCTACTGTGGGTAAAATCCTAGAGGGTTTTCTAAGAGATGCTATACTGGAGTATCTGAACAAAAATAACCTCATGACCCATTATCAACATGGTTTTACGAGGGACCGTTCCTGTCAAACTAATCTAATAAGCTTCTATGAAGAAGTAAGTTCTGGACTGGACCAAGGAAATGCAATGGATGTGGTGTATATGGACTTTTCAAAAGCTTTTGATACGGTGCCACACAAAAGGTTGATACATAAAATGAGGGCAATGGGGATAGGGGAAAATATGTGTAAGTGGGTTAAGAACTGGCTTAGTGATAGGAAACAAAGGGTGGTTATTAATGGAACACACTCAGAATGGGTCACAGTTAACAGTGGGGTACCACAGGGGTCAGTGTTGGGCCCGCTTCTTTTTAATATATTTATTAATGACCTTGTAGGGGGCATACAGAGTAGAATCTCAATATTTGCAGATGACACTAAACTCTGCAGGGTAATCAATACAGAGGAGGACAATTTTATATTACAGGAGGATTTATGTAAACTAGAAGCTTGGGCTGCTAAATGGCAAATGCGCTTTAATGGGGATAAATGTAAAGTCATGCACTTGGGCAGAGGAAACAAAAGGTATAATTATGTGCTTAATTGTAAAACACTGGGCAAAACTGTCACTGAAAAAGACCTGGGTGTATGGGTAGATGACAAACTCACATTTAGTGGCCAGTGTCAGGCAGCTGCTGCAAAGGCAAATAAAATAATGGGATGCATTAAAAGAGGCATAGATGCTCATGAGGAGAACATAATTTTACCTCTATACAAGTCACTAGTGCGACCACACTTAGAATACTGTGTACAATTCTGGTCTCCGGTGTATAAGAAAGACATAGCTGAACTAGAGCGGGTCCAGAGAAGAGCGACAAAAGTCATTAAAGGACTAAGGGGTCTGCAATACCAAGACAGATTATTAAACTTGGGGTTATTTAGCTTGGAAAAACGAAGGCTGAGGGGTGATCTTATAATAATGTATAAATATATGAGGGGACAGTTAAGAGAACTTTCTAATGATCTCTTTACTCTTAGGCCTGAGACTGGGACAAGGGGGCATCCTCTACGTCTGGAGGAAAGAAGGTTTAATCGTAATCGCAGACGCGGATTCTTTACTGTAAGAGCAGTGAGACTATGGAACTCTCTGCCACATGATGTTGTAATGAGTGACTCACTACTAACATTTAGGAAGGGCCTGGATGCCTTTCTTGAAAACTATAATATTACCGGTTATATATACTAGATTCTTTGATAGGGCGTTGATCCAGGGAATTAGTCTGATTGCCATATCTGGAGTCAGGAAGGAATTTTTTCCCCCAATGTGGAGTTAAGTGTTGCCACATGGTTTTTTTTTTGCCTTCCTCTGAATCAACACATTAGGCTATGGGTTGAACTAGATGGACTTAAAGTCTTCCTTCAACCTTAAAAAACTATGTTACTATGTTACTACATAAAGGTCAGCTGCAAAAACACTGGCAAGCCACAATTGCATCCACATAGATTTGGCTGGGTTCAGATTGTGGACCACAGTGCTGCAGACACAATCTGAAACGCTCAATAAAGTGCCAAAGCTGGAGGCCAGGCATATCCAAACGGATGCTCACTGTGGCTTGAAACATTACTTTATATAAGAACATTATTACACATATTAATGATTGGGCAACACATGTATGAGGCCCTTTTGGAAAGCCAATTGAATCTACAAGGGCAAAAAAAGCATACACACATATATTTTGCTACTACATGAGCACATGATGAAAATCTACCCCCAATGGTACAGAGTACAGTTTGGCCATAATAACAAGAATAAAAAACCTACCGTAATACTGGGAAGACACTGAAGAGGTGTTCACAAGGCAGAGGTATCAGTGCAGAGGGCTCACTGGCACTGTGTCCTAAACTGCACTTGGAAACACAGTGAAGGAGGTTCAGGCAGGTGTTTATTAAGCATCCATAACCAGAACGCAGGTGAGATCAGAAGCCTCATCAGTGTGTGACGCCATGGAGGAGGTTGATTGTGCACATGGGTAAGGTGCGCCATGATTGGCTGTGTGAGTCTTAACAATCATCGATGCACCTGCGTCATGTGTGTTCCCAGCGCACACACTGTGGAGGTAGGTATGGCCACAACGTCACACTTGTGCTGCGCCATCTAGCAGGATTAATGACTGGTATTATGTCTTTCTGAGCTGTTGCATTCTGAAACATAGCGTACTTGACTGCCCTGGCTTTGTTTGACGCACATGTGTTTAAGGTAGTGTCATACGTGGATGTCGCCCGCGACATCGCCGAAAAAGTACGTAAACAGCGATGTCGCAGGCGATATTGCAAGGCGTCCGCATGTGTGCAGCGCGACGGCAACGCAAATAAGCTGGTGCAGGTTGACAGGTTTATGAACATTCCATAAACCTGTCAACCTGGACCAGAGATTAGGTGGACGCCGGTCTGACACTGTTGGCGGCGCAATCCAGCTATATCGCAGCGTATGAGCCATCGACTCGCTGGGCTGAGCCCAACCCACGAGCGATGGCCCCGCCCACATCGCCCGCGTCACGGCAATGTCGTGCCAGTGACACGTGGCGCGCTAGATGCGGAAGCGAGCGTGCACTGCACATCGCTTCCGACTCGCGCCAGATCGCCAGTGAGACACACTTTAGTTACGCAGCAGCACATTGTGATCTTAGCTACTGTATTAACAAAGTTCTGTGTCCTGTTTACAGTGCAAATAACTGACCAGACACTGTTGTTGTCCGCAGTTGTCCCATCAACACATCACCATACACCAAGCAGTATGTATACATGTGCTGCAGGCCATTATTCTGGCAAACAACTCAAGGTGTACACGTGTTTGTATCCTCTTTGGCCAAATAACCTGCCTTGTCACCCACAGCCTCGCCTGGTTGTCATTATCTCAGAGGTCAAGAACACAGTGACCGTGTGCTGTTGAGGATACAGGGTGTGGCTGCTACGACACTGCAGGTTAGTAATGTATTACAATGTCTTGGTTGGTAGAAACACATGTAAAGCAATGCTGAATTCAATAGAATGTGCCCAAAGGACCACAAAATGTAGACATGTCATGGTGTCCTGTGGACGGGCTGAACACATGAATAAATATAAGCATTATATGTAGCTTGAATGTATGTAACAATATAAGTAATCAATGTGCTGCATCCATGTGTCAGCTGCTTCACAGGGCTCTTTGCACAGAGCCCTCTGGTATGGTGTAGTGTTTAATGTGTGATCTAGAAACGTCATAATACGGCCAGTCCAGCTCTTGGTCGTGGCACATAGAACAGCTTGACAACACTGTACCCAATATTGTAGCCCCACACACAATGATTATTGGCATGTTTGGTAATGGAGAGCTACAGGATTAAGATGGCTCATATATGTGACATATAGTGGTTGATTACCACAAGGTAGATAGTGGCCCCAACTCCAGTTGCAGGTGTATTGTGTGTGGACACATGACAGACAGGTATCACCTAATCTTACTACAGAATTTTAAATGTAGACATATGTGGCTGCCATACTGCATGTAATTGTGTGTCTGCATTTGTAGATGTGCTTTTACATCAATGTTTGTTTGTCTGTTTAGATATCCTGAGACGTTGCAGGCTATGGATCACAGGATGGAATTGGAACACATTCTTGTTGTGGGGGCCGCATTGTGGGAGGAGTCCTTGATAAGGGAAGAGAGGGCTGTGAGACTGCGGAGGCGTAGACGACGGCGTGTGTGGTCTCGGGATTGGTTCCTGCAAAGGGACAACCTGAGCCACATGCGCCTAGTCCGTCAGCTGGAGGATAGGAATCCGCATGATTTCCAGAACTATTTCCGTATGTCTGAAGACTGCTTCAAATTCCTATTGGAATTGGTGCGCCCCCATATTTTGTATGAGGACACTGTGATGCGTCAAGCTGTGCCACCACAGGAGCGGTTAGCTGTGACTCTGCGTTTCTTGGCTCAGGGCGCACGATGACTGACCTGCAGTATACTGCTGCAGTCTCACGCC
This sequence comes from Allobates femoralis, assembly GCA_033576535.1. NCBI lineage: Eukaryota > Metazoa > Chordata > Amphibia > Anura > Aromobatidae > Allobates > Allobates femoralis. The sequence goes on from JARQOC010000002.1 coordinate 176,649,220, forward strand.
CACTGCTGAGCCGCCTAATCCCCGAGACTTGTGAGGCCATTGTGAGGTGTCTCTCGCCAACGTATCTGCGTTTTCCAGAAACCCCTGCGGAATGGTTGCAAGTTGCCACTGGCTTCCAGGAGCGGTGGCAATTCCCAAACTGCGGGGGGGCCTTGGATGGCAAGCAAGTGAGGATCACACAACCCCCAACAGCGGGTCTTTTTATTTTAATTATAAAGGGTTCTTCAGTGTGGTCCTCATGGCCCTCGTCAATGTCAACTATGAGTTCCTCTTCGTGGATGTTGGGTTGAACGGGCGTGTGTCTGATGGGGGGTTTTGGCCAACATCTCCTTTGGTGAAGACCTTAGGAGGGGACGCCTCAACTTACCCACAAATATGTCACCACTGAGCATCTCAACTTTGCGTTTCTGGGGGATGAGGGCTTTCCACTTCAGGCCCACCTCCTACGGCCATATCCCCAGAGGACTATCACCCCTGAGCAAACGCCTTTTCAATTACCGGCTATCCCGGGCCCGTCTGTGGTTGAAAACGCGTTTGGGATCATGGCCAATAGATTCCACGTGTTTCATACTGCTTTAAATATGAAACAGGAATCTATCCAATTGGTAGTGATGGCCTGTTGTGTGCTACATAACTTTCGTCGTAGGGATACTCAATCATACACGCCTGGAGTTTATGTGATTCCGTGGACCCTGCGACTGGGGAACTCAGGACGGGTGAGTGGCGTGCCAACGACTATACCGTCACTCCAGCCAGTGCTCCAGGGCGCTCACAGCAGGATGCTAGAAGCAACAGGGACAGCTACTGCTCCTACTTTAATGGGCCTGGGGCAGTGTCGTGACAGCATAACATAGAGTAGCCTCAATGAACTCAACAATTGAAGAAGAAGATGTGGATGGGATCTGGATATGTCTCCCTCAACCACAGGATTGATTTTTGGAGGATTCCAGTATTTTGTGTCTTGGATTTTGTGCACACATTGCATATGGACATTGGGCCTGTTGCGGTCACCAGGACACCAAATTTGCAAAATAATCTAGACCTACACAACCATATACCTGTGTTTACTGTTTGTTTCATTATTATGAACCTTTGGATTTTTGTATATTGAATGCAGAGTTGCTTCAAAGGCCACAACTAAATTACATTAATTATGTTACAAATACTGTGTGTTTTTTGTCCCAGGAAAGAGATGCATGTCCCAGTATGGTGTAACAACAATGTATGGTGACATAATGTCAGATTTATAGGGGTACATAAGCTTTGGGAACATATGTACGGGACCCAGGGACAGGCTTTGTGGTGACACTGTATGGTGCCTGTGTGTGTTATCCCCCATATACATGTATTTCATTACACATATCCTGTACACACACGGACAAGGAAATGTTAGTTAGGTGATCAATACATATGGCCCACATAACTGCAAACACACAAATATATGTGCACACACATAATTTCAAGGCTCCAATATTATCTTGACCAAGAACACAAGAGTGATTTTATTAGCCAACACAGTAGCACAACACACATAACATAAAAGCGTTATAAAATATCACTGTACAATTAATCGTCACGCGAGCGCTGTGTTTTGACTCGTTGCCCACGCCTATGCGTCTAGCAATAATCCGCGACACTTCACACGAGAGTTGACTAAAGCACAGAGGCAATACGCACATGCATGCTTACATGTAACGATGTGGCGCAGCGAACAAGGACACATTAATTAATAATGATTGGTGTTTGTTTGCAACCAATCACACGTCTTCAAGGCGTCACACAACATAATGTTAACGCCTACCTCCAAGATGTGGCTCAAAATTACGCCCACATCGCTAATGTGGTGGCTCTGTGTGACGCGGAAGCGGCGACCAAAAGACTTGATCGCCCCTGGGCCTTGGGAGACGCTCAGGCAATTTCCGGTCAGGTCGTCGCCCAAGCGTCGCCTGAGTTGTCGCCCCGTGTAAATGGGCGTCGGCGACCTTGGGCGACACGCAAAAACGTGCGCGCGCATATGTCCAGGTGTTACGGTACCCTAACAGCACCCACGTCTCCAGAAGCAGGCCATCTGTGTAAAGTAAAGAGGGCCCTGCTGAGGAGACTAGGTGTGCACCGCACCACCCAGCTGATACAAAAGAAGGTGCAGACCTTAAATACAAGTGTCCAGGGCGCATTGACACCATCCGGGCACATATTAGGAAGCTGCATGGTGAGTACTTGTGATACACACATACTCATTCCAAACAACAATCAAGGCTTTAGCAACACATGGAAGTGTAGCCTGTCAGATAGGTACCCTGATTACCTGATGTTGAAGCTTCATCCTCTGCATCAGCAGGGTCTGCAATATGCAACCTGAAAGAGCAGACTACACTACTATGTGTTGCCATTGTTGATGTGAACATTGCCGGCATATCAGTATATCAACACACATAGATGGATAATAAGGCTGAAGATAACATGTACGTCATGTATTGCCCACCATGACACATACAGTAAATATCAGCATGCAGTGTGACATATAGGCTGTCACACAGTGTTGTTGGGAATTCCAAGATATCCATTACCCTGGTCCTAAATGTATATTGCCACATGACCACTACACCACCTTAGTCCTGTGTGGTCATATCGATCTGTACATTACTCTGTATGGATATGGATGTGTCAGTATAGTTGGTAACATTTGTCACACTGTGTTGTGATGGGCAATATTCCATCATGTTGCCCCTTCATCCACAGCATAGGTCTTCATACACAACATTAATGGCCGAATTGTGTATCAAAGTCTCTGTCATGGGCAACACTATATTGGTATGTGTACTGCATGCCCACAAAACAGTGTGTTTAGCCATGCCCATGTAGAGATGTGCACAGTCAGTCTCACATCACTATGGGCCAAGCAACAAGCATTTATATGTTGACTGCAGTCATTACTGACACCCATACAAATGACATGTCTGTTGGCATAGGTGCTGTGGATGGTGTACATGTGTTCATAATTGCAATGTTCAATCTTACAGAGGATGCTGACAGCTCTGAAGGGCAGCCATCACCACCGGCAAGGCCACCACCCGCCAGACGTCCTTCCCCGCCAGCAACACCATCTGGCAGCCCGCCGCCACCTTCTCCTGTAAGGACTGCGTTCACACCTGCAGGCAGCTCTGCCACTGGGACACCTCAGAGCCCCCCTCTGCACATGGCAGCCCAGCCTCAGGGCCGCACAGCCCACCCGCTACTCCACCTGGAAGGGCAACAAGAGGCACAACGCCTGACCCTGGACCCACACACGGCCGGCTGCAGACATCATCACCTCCTGCCACCCCTCCACCTGACATAGGCAGCCAAGTTGGCACCCTGTTGGGAGAATGATCCCCTCAGGGTGAATGTGAGCCTGTTGGAGGTGGCCCTGATGGTACCTGTTGACCATATGAAACAAGTTGTTTGTCCAAATTTGCCCTGTCAGACCCGGTGTTAATGCCTTCCTGTTTTTGTTGTATCCCTTTGGTGAATGCAGATGGCACAGCAGCTGTGCCCATGTTGCCATGGACGTCATCAACACCACCAGAAAGGGACATTGCGGATGCTGTTCTGAATCGTAAGTTTGGTAACACAGTCACATAACATTGGTCAACACAGAATTACATTATACTAATGTTGTATTTTACCCAACAGGCAAACAAACCATCGAGGAGTTGGTTGCTGTCCACCGTTAGGTGTAGGTCAATGTCAACAGAATGTGGCCATCATCCAGCGTCTCACTGGTGGGCAGGCTGGGGATCATCCTGGGTTGTGCCAGAGGCGTAATGTTTGTATTTTTCATCCCCTTTTCACATCCCCTTTGTGTGTATAGGGTGTGACATGCTGCCATGATTGCATTTTTTTTATTTTTATTTTTTGTTTAAAGTTTTATTTGTTAACCATGGCTGTGACTCAACGGCCACCAGGCCAAATATGTTGTTTATTTGTAGTTTTAAAATTTTTTATAAAAAAAAAAACTTTTACAAAAAACAAAAAAAAGAAGGATGTTGATTCACCTTGGCCAACCTTAAAAAAAAGGCCAATAACAACAACCAACAAAAAAAGGGATTTACCCAATAAAATTATTGTGCAAATCCCACTACTGTCTTTGGCCTCATGACTATATACACAGAGGTGCTTGAGTATGGAGTTGTGGCGCCCCTGCGTCCAGGAGGCCACAAAGGGAACTGCAGCCAGGCAGGTAGGACAATTATTGCACATCAACACCCTCACAGCCCACATAACCCACGTGCAGTAGGTGGCAGCATCCAGCCCTAAGATTGGAGACTCTAGGCAAGCGAGGGGTGGTGGATTTAGAGGAGTGGGTTGGGCACACACGTAGTCAGGTGACTTGACAGTAGAAATAGTGAGGGGGAGGAGGAAGGAGTTCAGTAGGCCATAGTGAGCTGAACAGCAAAGACCAAGAACAGGCTGAAAGACAGTAGGAGGTTGAGTAAAGCTGAGCAGGAAGACAGGCTCACACATCCTGGAAGAGTGAAGGATAGGAGCACAGAATTTGTACCGAGCCAGTGTGAGCCGGAGGAGAGAGAAAGCACGTCCGAGGCCAGATCCCCAGGGGTGTGAGGAGAAGGAGAGGGACGGTGAGAGCGGGGCCCTAGATTTACAGCTGAGACGACTGACTGCAGGCGGAGTAGCCCTCCTACAATACTGAAAGACGCGGAGAGAAAAAGCCTGGTAGAGCCTCACAATTGAGGACTGCTGGAGGCTGGGCTGAGTAGAGTGTTGGCTCTAGAGGGGACTGTAGTTTTACCCGGAATCCCCAAACAACACGACGTGGGACCACAGCTACACGTTAGGGTCCCTGCCCCAAAGGACAGGCAGCTCAGTGACGACCAGGAGGACCCACAGGGGCCCGCGTCACCGCTATACTGTCCGGTGTCACACACAACGAAGCAACCTAGAAAACGTTAACAGCCCGGAAAGGACACATAGACAGTGTGAGGGGTCATAGAGAGAGACCTGGCTGCAGAGATTAAGGAAACCCCGGAGGGGAGAGTGAGCCCGTGTACTAAGAACTGAGACTTGTAAAGAACTGTAACCAACTGTGAGCTGTATTGCAAAGCTTTGAGAGTAAACATGGAAAACCCTGAATCTGCTTCCCATGTGTCTCTGCGTGAATGCTATTCCCTCATACAGGATTACAGCGACCCTGCAACTGAAGAGCCACAGCCTGTCAGCTCCAGCACTGAGGAGGATTCCTGCAGCGTCTGCACAGTAAGTGTACTGAACATTCCACAATAGACTTAACCCTTACTGCCCCGGGGAATACAGTTCTACCCACTGGAACTATCCCATCTAAGCTGCTATTCCATCATCCCGGAGGTTCTGCAGCAGCGGTGGCCCCATCACTGGCCGCACATAGTGGGTGGCGTCACGACTGACAATCCCCTGTAAATATCCCCATTTATTGCCGAGCCCGGGACACGGTCCGGACCAGGACCACCCGTGACTTCCCCAGCAGCCGACCCGGTCCGGTACCGAGTACCCCGTCCCAGTGGGCCCGACAGAGTTGACAACCTCTTTGCTAAGAGTACATCTTGATGCCACAAAGAAATTTGTGAGGGGTCACATTAGCATTGACGGGGCAAACATTATTTAAAATATACAGATGGGCTACATGAATGTACACCATCAATGTTCGTAGCACTATACTACCATACTGACCCAATTTTGGCCACATCCTACACAAAACAATGGGTAACACACTACTCATCAGCATTGTATGGCAAACAACACAAGCATTTTGTGGGTGACGTGTACACAATTGTTGAGCAATGTAGGTGATCACCCTTTACAACAAATGCATTGTGACTCCTAGGGGACCAACGGATGTAGCATATGTCCAAATATCTACGTGACCGTTATCTTGGTTATGTGGCCTATACAAGTGACACACAGCCTTGGCGTGTCATACTACATCACAATACATATGGACACATACATGAGACCTAAAGTTTAAACATGACATTGTGCTCCCAAAAATGTTTTATGTAGACCAAACATAAAGCAAAACACACAGACCGTGTGTAGAAATCATATTACAAAAGGTATCTAGAAAGAAACACAAAAATTATTGGTAGCGTCTCTCCTCATGGGTGTTATCATGTACTGGTTCAGACGTGGATTGAGGCCCCAAATCCCCATATCCCGAACCACTAACCCAACTTAAGGGGGGGCGGGGATGGTCCCGTGCCCCTGGACAATTCAGGATTTTGTCTGGGTCCATGCAAAGGCGGCTGAGAACCATGTGACACTAACGCCTGGCCACTGGGATAACAAGATGTGCCAGTGGCGTCAGTGCCTCGTCCACGCCCGCCTCCAGGACCCGAATGATGATCCGCTTACCATTCTTGTGCTGCAGTGATGTCATAATGGACACCCGCTCATTAACTAGGTGCCCAATCCCAGTATTTGGCTGATTTTCCGTGTGAACCAGCAGCTGCTTCGCCCACGCTCCCAGCTCAGTATTGGGCGGTGTTAGGGCCCGTCTTCTAGAGATTCCAGAGCTGGGACCAGGGTACTGGTCTGCCGAACTGGGACCAGGCACAACATCCCCCTCCAGCGTTGACTGCTGCTCTGGTGGATCCTGTAAAGACTGGAAAGACAAAAACAAATCACTTGTCATGTCCCACAAAAAGTCTATTAGCCATTGCAGATTTACTGCACCAGCAGCAGTACCACACCTTTGTATTTGATCCACACAAACATTCCATATATAACAACAACAAGAAGAAACAGTGAAAAATGTCCACTCTACTTACCTGAGGGGACAACATGATAAGTGATGTGTGTCGACAACCAAACAGAAAAAAACAGAGGAGCCAAGTGTGTGACCCATCACCAAAACACACAGAGTATTTGAAAAACACCAACAGGATTGTGTCAGAAGGGACTTGAAAAAAAAAACAGACTACTACCACCAAGGGATTACCATTCACAAGATGCTTCATTAAACGTACCTCCTATGATGGAGCGGTGGCTTCGGATGTGGCCGTGGTGTTGTCGGCAAACTCCCTGGTGCACCGTAATCTCTGAGGAGCCTCCTGATCCAGAGTGAAAGTGTGGAGGTCATAGTACCACAGTTGTGGCACACGTACCTCCTCACTTCCCATCCCAGAATGCTGGGACCTCTGGACCAGGTTGTGCTCCTTTTTGAAAACGGTGCACAGATGCTTGATCTTGGCCTTAACCTTGGCCTTATCCCACCTCGCACCAGGGTGGTGTTTTTGGGCTAGGGCAACAAGGCGGCCATAGGCCACAACCTTCACCTGATTATTTTTATAATCAGGTGAACGCAGCCACCACAGGCATTCATGGTCCTGGTACATAGCCAACAAGGCCCGAACAAAATCCTGATTGTCCCCATCTGCAACATAACCAGAAAGCACATCAAAACCACACATAGATGTATGTATGTTCACATAATGTCCCATGAATAATGGGCACATAATCACAACAGGTAATCATTTTTGGCTTAATTATGTAAGATCATTGCAATGAAGCCTGACATTGTTTAATGTGAAGACATATGGTAACCTAGCAGTAAACTCCATCAATATGTAGTTTGTTGTAAAGCACTATTCTACATACGGTTGTGTAGGTATACATGTATTAGCAAAGCCACTATGTAGCAACAGCAATACAGTTGATTGGCAGTCTTGTTTGTTGTATGTCTACCTTACAGGTTTGGGAGGTGTTTGACGCATTATGTAGACAATACGGACCACAGTACATTAGGCAGTTGTACTGTGTAGATCACTAACAAAATTCTAGAGTCCATTGTCTTGAATATATCACTGGCCGCATAATCTCACTCAAAGTCACTTTTACCAGATAAAGATAAACGGCGATCTCTACACCACACTTAGGTATATAGTTGCAAATACTTTTATTTATCATAGGATCAAATTCACACTAAATAAAACCATCCCCTAAAAGCAACCCCAAAGCAGTGTGAGTACAGTAACAAATATCCACAATACAGGCATTATACCATTTTGACACAAACACTACTGTGACAGCATATGAGGAGTAACAACCACATCTCCATTATACATGCCCCATCCCCTTTACATGCCCTCATAGAGGGCAGGAATACAGCATAGTATACAGTAAAAGTTTCCTATCCTTCAAAATGCTGAAATATCAAGTAGGACTGTGACCATACCGCACCACACTGCCCAGCACCTCAACGTTTCGCTCTCCGCTTCGTCAGGAGGTGCTGGGACAGTGAAATTGTCATCCCTTTATACCTGTGTCCATTATCTGCCTCCTTCATCAGCTGTTAGATGGCGCGCCATGCCTGCGCCTGCCCGCATCCATCCACGCCCCGGCGTCCCGGAAGCGCGCCCTGCGCATGCGCAGAGTCAGCACACTCCATTGGGCGCCGGAGTCACGTGGGAGGCGGGGATGCAGCAGACACCGTGCGCTCACAGCTGAGGGAGCCGGTGCCATTTTAAGTGTGGGCAAACTTGCCCATAAGCCACATAATAGCTATAAGTTAGTCTAAATAGTTCAGTTATATTGCATAATGCCCTTTATGAGGTTTTCATCCCTACATACTCATATTCACAGTGTATTAGTACATTTATTGTCATCATACAGTCCACATTATATATTCATGTACAAAAACGTGAACATCAGTTATAGAAGGTCCTCCTGAAGAAACGGTGACGCGGTTCGGTTCTAGGCACTGTAGAACAAAGAGACTCCACTTGTGGTTTGGCATGGCACAGAATCCCAAATGATCTTTACACATTCATAAGCAGATATAGGGACAACTAGAATACAGAATAAACCTACAATTAAAAACAATGACCACCAGATAAAAAACACAATGAAATGTTCAGTGTGGTTATACACATGGCTCCCAGGAAAACAATTTTGGATTAACCATATTCAATATTGATTAAATCCTTATTACTACACAGTCGGGGATATTACAGGACAAAACCACTCCCATTTCCTGACCTCATCCTAAGAATGGTTTGAATGAGACAGCATCATTGAGGCCTCCTGGTTTTGTGGTCTCTAGTAGGGTGATCCATTTTACCTCTTTTTGTGCAAGCACCCGTTTTAAATCTCCACCCCTCACTCCCATATGCACTCTATCTATCCCCCTAAACTTCAGTAATCGCCGGTTACAGTTGTGCACTTCTATGAAATGCCTAGGGATATTTTTAAGGGCCGCTATTTCCTGATTGGTAGTGGCCTCCACTGCTTTTCTGATATCCCTAAGATGTTCCAGGATTCTAACCCTCAACTCACGGGTAGTCATCCCTACGTATACCAGTTGGCACGGGCACTTCGCCCAATAAATTACCCCACTCGTGCGGCAATTTATCAAGTGTACAATTTTAAAATCCCTACTACCATCATAATTGTGGAATCCAAAGACACGCTCCACTTGGGTGCATGCCCCACAGTCACCACAGGGAAAAGTGCCCCATCTAACACCCTTAGCATTACCCAGGAAGGTAGATGGAGGTGGTACATATAAACTACCACAGTTGTACTGTGTAGCCCCACATTATGTGTGACACATTACATTGACGTCCAGAACAGGGCTACATAAACCTCACAAACACCATCCTTGTAATGCAAAATAGACAACATGATTCTATACAACATTACATATGGGGCAGTAGGTAGGAGTAGGAGACAAAATCACAGTCAGGTACAGATGATCCAGGCAGGCACATCGCTAAACCTACCGTCTGATCAGCAGAGAGTGCTTGAAGAGACGCTACCACGATGTTGCATATAACTTTCCCGTTGATGCCCGGAGGGCCTCAGTATCCTCGGAGGGGTAAGAACAACTACTCCCCTCATCCACCATCGCTGCCCTGAGGTAACGCTCCACTTGTGGGGAGCTGTACTACACTAAGCTGCATCCCATCACTTCAGTGGCCTGCCCGCAGCGCTGACACCAACATTACCAGGGTCCACAGGTGGCGTCACGGACTACTTATCCTTGTAAATATTTCCCCCACCAAAGACATGACAGCCAGGGCACGGAACTGGGAACCCGACCACCCGTGAGTCCCCGTCACAGCCATCAAATCCATCCCGGTGTCTGAGTACCCATCTCCCTGATGCTCATCAGATGCGGACATCTTGAGTGTGTTTGCAGTATTGTGAATGTGTGAGGGCCAATATCCGGTTTTTGACATTCAACAAGGATGTAGTTTGGTAATGGTGATTCCTGCAGTGAGTGATGTTGCTATATTCATACCCCATGCATGTTGTACAAGTGCTTTCAACAGCGCTATTTTTAAGGGTCCGTCAAACAATCATAATGCACCTGAGTCAGCAAATCACAGGCTTCGGGCATGTCAACACCAACACGGGTGCTTATCTTTGGTGACGCCAGTGCGTTGTGATTGGCTGCATCGCATATAAAAAGTAGCTACGCCAGTGCATACTCAAGCTAGCTGGCCAGAGTTATTAGGTAAGCAGCACGCTTCTGACATCCCTTCTACGATGGTTGAGTGCTTTTTGTTCTGAAGATTTTTAGGTAACATACATGTCTAGTGTGTTGATCAGCACAAATACACCTCCAGGTGTGTGTTGGGCAAACTCCGGATGTGTGACCTTGTTGTGATTTCTTTCACAAAGTGTAGCCATGGTTAGACAATGGGGGATGTCCCCTACTAATTGTGCTTATATGTGGACATTATTATTTTGTAATGTGTACACAAGTTGGCTCACTGATGGTGTGTGCCCAACATATACAGTGATGAGGAATGTATCCTGACTTGCACACACAAAAGGGATGTGTTGTGGTGATGTGTGGTGCCCCTATGGCTAGGCGCCACAGGGAGGTACTGCACCCCAAATAAAAGGTGTAGTGCCTCTGTAGCTAAGGGGTTGGGATTGTGCTTATGGAGTCTGTATTAGCACCCAACACTAGGCCACCTTAGAATAGGGGGGACAGATACACAGTAAGTCCCAGGGGGTGTAGCCTAGGTTAGAGTGGGAAAACCAGGAAGTAGAGAGTTTTTAGTCAGACAGTTCTGGGAAGGCAGTCAGTTAGGACGCGCCTGACAGCTGAGTGACAGAGAGTTCATCCATCTCCAGGAGGGTCACCGGGGACAGAAGGGGAATCAGCACCGGTTGGAGCCGGCTGGTTAAGTCTGGGGAAACACCGGCAACACGGAAGCCGAGGCAGTCAGCGGTTCATCCCTGACCGCAAACCGACAAGCCATGGGCCCTTAAGAACCGAGTAGCCATAGGCACCAAAACACGGCACCTCACTCCTCAGGCCCATAATCGGTCCAAGACTACGAAGGTAACGGTTTTGATACTGGTGGCAGGAGAGAGAGTGCGTTCCTGCTGCTCCTGTCCGTACCGGTCAAGGATAACCCGTACCTAACCGTACAAGACCAGGGGACTGGTGAGAGAGCTCTGCAAAGGTGGTTAAAGACAGAGAGGAAGATAAACTTAGGCCCCAAAAGATAATTGGAAAGGAACATTTTCAGACTCCACAGGGGCTCCCTGAACCTGCAGCTACGTCCAAGTTCTTCAAAACTGTACCGTGTATTGTTTGACATCTGCTGGTACCAGTAAAAAGACGTTGAAGCTGAAACGGTGTCTGTCTTCCTTCCCGTTGATGCCCGGAGGGCCTCAGCATCCTCGGAGGGGTAAGAACAACTACTCCCCTCATCCACCATTGCTGCCCTGAGGTAAAGCTCCACTTGTGGGGAGCTGTACTACACTAAGCTGCATCCCATCACTTCAGTGGCCTGCCCGCAGCGCTGACACCAACATTACCAGGGTCCATAGGTGGCGTCACGGACTACTTATCCTTGTAAATATTTCCCCCACCAAAGACATGACAGCCAGGGCACGGAACTGGGAACCCGACCACCCGTGAGTCCCCGTCACAGCCATCAAATCCATCCCGGTGTCTGAGTACCCATCTCCCTGATGCTCATCAGATGCGGACATCTTGAGTGTGTTTGCAGTATTGTGAATGTGTGAGGGCCAATATCCGGTTTTTGACATTCAACAAGGATGTAGTTTGGTAATGGTGATTCCTGCAGTGAGTGATGTTGCTATATTCATACCCCATGCATGTTGTACGTGGTGCCAATATGGTTTTGTTTGGTGTGTCCAACAAATTTACATGTACGGGCCAGATTATTGGGTTTGTTGAATTTTGTAATGTCATTTTTACACATGATAGTCTACAATATGTTCTTGTTATTGGTGACAATGTATATTTGGGATGGTCATGTAGTTAATGGGGAATGTGTTGATTGTCCACATATTCTTTGTGTGTGTATGTTGGGCAAACAATGTTATTGTATGTTGTGTGAATGGTGGATATTTTAGAGGGGGATGGCCACTGCATCAGAACCTTGTTTTTGGTACTTGTATGTGTAGCATGTCTGTAGACAAGCAAATACTGTAGGCTTTGGCTGAGTTGTGACATGTAATTTATGAGTTACGATTGTCTTTTCCTGTTCCCCAGGGGTTGGTTCATCTGCTCATCATGGATACTAAACAGAGGCTTCTCGTGGCTCTTGCCTTGGTGGATGAGGACTTGTGGCTGGAGGAAAGAGCTGAGAGATTGCGAGCTCGCAGACCATGGTGTGTGTGGTCTCGGGAGTGGCTTTTGCAAAGAGACAACCTGAGCCATATGCGGCTGGTCCATAAGCTGGAGGACACGAGTCCGCTGTAACCCCTCGGGGGTCTGCCGCAGGGTTCCAGCGCCCTCTGCTGGAGTAGCGCCGCTCAGCTCCTCACTTCCGAGGCTACTGCTTGAGCACATGAAACTACATCTCCAAACCTGTTTCTGCTGGAGAGACTGCAGGGAGCATGCTCCTCCCCTCAGCCAATCACCATGCTTCTGTGTCCTGCCAATCAGGACTGCCCTGCTGTGATATAAACTTCCTGTTTCCAGTCAGTCTTTGCCAGGGCAACTTCTACCTAGTGGAGTTGCGATTCCTGGTCTGGTCAGGTTGTTCTTTATTTTGCTAGGTTTCTGATTTCTGTGTGTTCCTTCCCGCAGATTCCTCCCGTGCCGGCTCCTCGCTGACTCCAGTGGTCTCGGTCTGCTTCCCGGACCTCTTCCCGGCTGAAGCGCTGTCTCCAGTCCTGCTCCGGATTTTCAGTGTTCCCGGTTTCCCGTGTCCTATTTTATACCCGGTTGCTGTTTTGTTACCACGTCGCCTGGGGTCGGTTTAACACTCGTGTTCACTTCATTGGTCCCCCCGAGGTTGGTACCGGCGGTATCCCTGTATAGGGGTTAAGCGCTCCGGGGCCTCCTTCGGTGGTATTCCGGTGCTGCGACCTTGTGGCTCTCCCCTGGGGTGTGGGTTCTTGTTTTGTTGTTGTTCAAATAAACCTGTTGACTCTACTGTACTGGTCCGCCTCTCTGTCTTCCCGGTATCAGCATCGGCTCTACGCGGTCCAGTGGGTCCACGTGTGGGGTCCGTCAGTAGGACGTGACATCCGCATGACTTCAGGAACTACAGTCATATGAAAAAGTTTGGGCACCCCTCTTAATCTTACTCTTTTTTTTTTTTTTTAATTGTTTTTTTGCAACAGTTATTTCAGTGTGATATATGTAATAACTGATGGACACAGTAATATTTCAGGATTGAAATGAGGTTTATTGTACTAACCGAAAATGTGAAATATGCATTATTTCAAAAATTGACAGATGTAAAAGTATGGGCACCTCAACAGAAAAGTGACATTTATATTTAGTAGATCCACCTTTTGCAAAAATAACAGCCCCTAGTCGCTTCCTGTAGCTGTTAATGAGTTCCTGGAACCTGGATGAAGGTATTTTTGACCATTCCTCTTTACAAAACAATTCCAGTTCAGTTAAGTTTGATGGTCGCCGAGCATGGACAGCCCGCTTCAAAACATCCCACAGATGTTCAATGATATTCAGGTCTGGGGACTGGGATGGCCATTCCAGAACATTGTAATTGTTCCTCTGCATGAATGCCTGAGTAGATTTGGAGCGGTGTTTTGGATCATTGTCTTGCTAAAAGATCCATCCCTGGCGTAACTTCAACTTTGACACTGATTCTTGAACATTATTCTCAAGAATCTGCTTATACTGAGTGGAATCCATGCGACCCTCAACTTTAACAAGATTCCCGGTGCCGTCATTGGCCACACAGCCCCAAAGCATGATCGACCCTCCCCCAAATTTGACAGTGGGTAGCAAGTGTTTTTCTTGGAATGCTGTGTTTTTGTGGCGCCATGCATAACGCCTTGTTGTATGACCAAACAACTCAATCTTTGTTTCATCAGTCCACAGAGCCTTTTTCCAAAATAAAACTGGCTTGTCCAAATGTGCTTTTGCATACCTCAGGCGACTCTGTTTGTGGCGTGCATGCAGAAACGGCTTCTTTCACATCACTCTCCCATACAGTTTCTCCTTGTGCAGTGTGTGCTGTATTGTTGACCGATGCACAGTGACACCATCTGCAGCAAGATGATGCTGCAGGTCTTTGGAGGTGGTCTGTGGATTTTTCTTGACTGTTCTCACTATTCTTCTTTTCTACCTTTCTGATATTTTTGTTGGCCTGCCACTTCTGGCCTTTACAAGAACTGTCCCTGTGGTCTTCCATTTCCTTACTATGTTCCTCCACAGTGGAAACTGACAGGTTAAATCTCTGAGACAACTTTTTGTATCCTTCCCCTGAAGAACTTTGTTGAACAATCTTTTTTTTCAGATCATTTGAGAGCTGTTTTGAGGAGCCCATGATGCCATTCCTCAGAGAAGATACAACTAGGAGAACAACTTGCAAGTGGACACCTGAAATAGCTTTTCTCATGATTGGATACACCGGGCTATGAAGTACAAAGCTCAATGAGGTTACCAAACCAATTTAGTGCTTCAGTAAGTCAGTAAAAAGTAGTTGGGAGTATTCAAATCATGAAAATCAAAAGGGTGCCCATACTTTGGCACCTGTCAAATTTTGATATAATGCATATTTCACATTTTTGGTTAGTACAATAAACCTCATTTCAAACCTGAAATATTACTGTGTCCATCAGTTATTACATATATCACACTGAAATAGCTGTTGCAAAAAAACAATTTTAAACAAAAAAAAAAAAGAGTAAGATTAAGAGGGGTACCCAAACTTTTTCACATACCTGTATCGCCGTATGTCTGAGGACTCATACAAGTTCCTATTGGACCGCATTCGGCCATGGATAGTCCGTGAGGTTACTGTGATGCGTAGAGCTGTGCCACCTGAGGAGTGGTTGGCTGTAACTTTGAAGTTCCTGGCAACAGGTCGATCGATGACGGACCTGCAATACTCTGCAGCTGTGTCGCAGCCATTGCTGAGCTGCATCATACCTGAGATGTGTGAGGCCATCCTGAGGTGCCTGGTGCCATCCTACATGCGGTTCCCAACCACCACTGCAGAACGGATGCACATTGCCAGTGGTTTTGCTGATCACTGGCAATTTCCAAACTGTGGCGGGGCATTGGATGATAAGCACGTGAGGATCACTCAACCTCCCAACACGGGTCCTTTTTTTACAACTATAAAGGTTATTTTAGTGTGATCCTCATGGCCCTTGTGGATGCTCACTATGAGTTCCTCTACGTGGATGTTGGCATGAATGGCCATGTCTCAAATGGGGGTGTGTTTGGACACAGCTCCTTTGGGCAACAGCTGATGAGAGGTGCTCTAAACTTGCCCTCAAATGATGACACAATCGGTCATCTCAACTTTGCATTTGTGGGGGATGAAGCATTTCCACTTCATGCTCACCTACTACGGCCATTTCCCCAGAGGACTGTTACATCTGAGCAGTGCATTTTCAATTACCGGCTATTCTGGGCTCGCCGTGTGGTTGAAAATGCGTTCAGGATCATGGCCAATAGATTCCGCGTATTTCATACACCTTCGAATATGAAACTGGAATCTATAGATATAGTAGTGCTGGCATGCTGTGTGCTGCATAACTTCCTGCATCATAGGGATATTGCATCATACACGCCGGCAAGTTATGTGGATTCAGTGGACTCCACAACAGGGGAAGTCAGTCCTGGGGTGTGCAACCGACCCAGGTCTGGCGCCACTCCAGCTGCTGAGCCAGGGTCTGAATGTGCAGGATGCCAGGAGCAGCAGGGACAGCTACTGATCCTATTTCAATGGCCCTGGGGCACTGGCCTGGCAGCAACAACAGGTGTAGGTTGGCTGGGGTTGTCAAGCACCACCACCAGGAGGAGGATGTAGTCACCATTGTGGCTGCACCAGGAGGAGGGTTTTTATTTTTTTATATTTTTTTGCATGGCCTTTAAATGTTATTAATTTGTTTAATTTACCTTTATTATTGTTGTTAGGGCCATTGTTTGAGCTCACATTTGTATTATTTGTGTGATGTTAACACTTGTGTATTTGTTTGGTATGTTCTCGTATTTTTTATTTGTGTGCACAAATCAAACAAAAAAATCTGATCAGAACTACCTGTGTCTGTCTTTACTTTTCACTTCAGGGCAGTTGCACATAGCATTAAGGTATGTGACACCACAATGGTCGTTATGGGTCCCTGCAGCATTGTCTGATAATATACAGTACACAGGTCCAGGCCTTTCGCCCACACTGTATGCTCAGACTGGGTCTCCATGTTCATATTATATGGATTTACACATGGGTATGTGTCCACACACATGAACATTTGTATTGTGTTTGTTGAGGATGGAGGTAGTCATCAGTATCCGCACACACACATGTCTGCACACACATAGTTCAGCCAGGGCCACACACAATCCAGCCACATATGTCCAGAGTGTTGTTTTCTGCTTACCTACGTAAACAACAGACGCCCACATAGCCATTCATAGTGTAATCCACAGAGCAACACACGAGCCATCCTGTGTGGCACTTTTGGAAGCCGCAACACATGACACGAGCGTGCAGTAGCGAGCTAGTAGAAAGGGCAAATGCGTCATGTAGTGGGCAGACGTCCTGACAAGGCTGACCAATGGTAACGCAGTTGTGTTGGCCAATCGGAGTGGTAGGGGTGCGGTGCGAAACACTCTGGCACGTCTGTCTCCTCGCCGTACTCACACTATACGCCCACATCGCTGATGAGGTTGTGGTGTGTGACGCGGCGATGTGGAAAAGGGAAATTGCTTCCGGTCTGCACCAGGTGATTTCAGGAACGCAGGATCTCTGGAGATCACCCTCTAAATCGCTACGTGTGACTGCTCCACGGCGATGTGAAAAAAAGTGGCCTCAACATGCGTGCTCACGTCAAATCGCCAGCGATGTGGAAGCCATATCGCTGCGTGTGACGGTACCTTTAGAGAACTCTGCCAGTTGTACATTATATATAATGAGGCAATAAAGCCCAAAACTTATCATTTAAATCCTTATCTAAAAATAAAGAGACTACAAACCAAAGCTGTGGGGTAAAATAAATTAATTTATTCATTGGTCGGTTAGCTCTGTTAAGTTTATTAAAATATCCAAATATAATAAATAATTTTAAAAACACCATAAAATAATCCACTGAAATATTAAATTCACATAAATAATGTAATAAATACTCATGTGAAAAATCCATACGGATCCACTCATTCCAGAGTGACCCATCCTCTAACAGAGTGACCGACCTGCAAAACAAAAAAACAGATAAAAAACACCAACTATACAAATATTGAGGGCGGGAGGGCGGGACTTCTTCAACTCCTGAGGTAAAAGTGACTGCTCTGACAGGAGCAATCTACCTTAAGGCACTTCCGTCATATTCGGCGCTGTTTCTGTCGTCGTGTCCGTGGCTGCCTCACTCGCAATGCCTTTGCAAGTCCTTGCAGAGTCTCTCTCTCTCTCTATCCTCCCCCCCCACGGCTTGCAGGACCTGAGATGATGTCACTGGTATGGGCGGGGCTATATCACATGACTGTGACATCATCACAGGCACTTTAATTGCTGCAGTGTCAGCACAGGAGACATCATGCCGCTGTCTCACATCAGACGTGTCCTCATTAGTGATTCTCTGCCTCTGACATCCTGCCATCACAAGGGAACATAGAGGTGACAGAGGAGCCCGGACTGAGTCCCCAAGAGCTGATCTCCAGGATACAGGTGAGGGGAGGCTGCACAGGAGCAATGCTCTGCACAGAGGAGGCTGCACAGGAGCAATGCTCTGTAGAGAGGAGGCTGCACAGGAGCAATGCTCTGCAGAGGGGAGGCTGCACAGGAGAAATGCTCTGCAGAGGGAGGCTGCACAGGAGCAATGCTCTGCAGAGGGAGGCTGCACAGGAGCAATACTCTGCACAGAGGAGGCTGCACAGGAGCAATGCTCTGCATGAGGGAGGCTGCACAGGAGCAATGCTCTGCAGAGAGGAGGCTGCACAGGAGCAATGCTCTGCAGAGAAGAGGCTGCACAGGAGCAATGCTCTGCAGAGAGGAGGCTGCACAGGAGCAATGCTCTGCACAGAGGAGGCTGCACAGGAGCAATGCTCTGCAGAGGGGAGGCTGCACAGGAGCAATACTCTGCAGAGGGGAGGCTGCACAGGAGCAATGCTCTGCACAGAGGAGGCTGCACAGGAGCAATGCTCTGCAGAGAAGAGGCTGCACAGGAGCAATGCTCTGCATGAGAGGAGGCTGCACAGGAGCATTGCTCTGCATGAGAGGAGGCTGCACAGGAGCAATGCTCTGCAGAGAAGAGGCTGCACAGGAGCAATGCTCTGCATGAGAGGAGGCTGCACAGGAGCAATGCTCTGCATGAGAGGAGGCTGCACAGGAGCAATGCTCTGCAGAGGGGAGGCTGCAAAGGAGCAATGCTCTGCACAGAGGAGGCTGCACAGGAGCAATGCTCTGCACAGAGGAGGCTGCACAGGAGCAATGCTCTGCACAGAGGAGGCTGCACAGGAGCAATGCTCTGCAGAGAAGAGGCTGCACAGGAGCATTGCTCTGCATGAGGGGAGGCTGCACAGGAGCAATGCTCTGCAGAGAAGAGGCTGCACAGGAGCAATGCTCTGCAGAGAGGAGGCTGCACAGGAGCAATGCTCTGCAGAGAGGAGGCTGCACAGGAGCAATGCTCTGCAGAGAGGAGGCTGCACAGGAGCAATGCTCTGCAGAGAAGAGGCTGCACAGGAGCAATGCTCTGCATGAGAGGAGGCTGCACAGGAGCATTGCTCTGCATGAGGGAGGCTGCACAGGAGCAATGCTCTGCAGAGAAGAGGCTGCACAGGAGCAATGCTCTGCAGAGAAGAGGCTGCACAGGAGCAATGCTCTGCATGAGAGGAGGCTGCACAGGAGCATTGCTCTGCATGAGAGGAGGCTGCACAGGAGCAATGCTTTGAATGAGAGGAGGCTGCACAGGAGCAATGCTCTGCAGAGGGGAGGCTGCACAGGAGCAATGCTCTGCAGAGGGGAGGCTGCACAGGAGCAATGCTCTGCACAGAGGAGGCTGCACAGGAGCAATGCTCTGCACAGAGGAGGCTGCACAGGAGCAATGCTCTGCAGAGAGGAGGCTGCACAGGAGCAATGCTCTGCAGAGAAGAGGCTGCACAGGAGCATTGCTCTGCATGAGAGGAGGCTGCACAGGAGCAATGCTCTGCAGAGAAGAGGCTGCACAGGAGCAATGCTCTGCAGAGAGGAGGCTGCACAGGAGCAATGCTCTGCAGAGAGGAGGCTGCACAGGAGCAATGCTCTGCACAGAGGAGGCTGCACAGGAGCAATGCTCTGCAGAGAGGAGGAGGCTGCACAAGAGCCATGCTCTACAGAGAGGAGGAGGCTGCACAGGAGCAATGCTCTGCAGAGAGGAGGAGGCTGCACAGGAGCAATGCTCTGCAGAGAGGAGGAGGCTGCACAGGAGCAATGCTCTGCAGAGAGGAGGCTGCACATGAGCAATGCTCTGCAGAGAGGAGGCTGCACAGGAGCATTGCTCTGCAGAGAGGAGGCTGCACAGGAGCAATGCTCTGCAGAGAGGAGGAGGCTGCACAGGAGCAATGCTCTACAGTAATGAGGCTGCACAGGAGCAATGCTCTGCAGAGAGGAGGCTGCACAGGAGCAATACTCAGCAGAGAGGAGGCTGCACAGGAGCAATGCTCTGCATGAGTGGAGCCAAGATGCTGGGGACGGCGGAGTGAAAATGCCGTGGCGGGGAAGACGATAACCCGCTGGTAAGTATGACAGGCAGAGTGCCTCTGTCCTCTGCTGACCACTCTGCCCACCGCACTGCGCTAACCACTCTGCCCGCCGCACTGCGCTGACCACTCTGCCCACCGCACTCACTGCTAACCACTGAGCCACCATACTCCTGCTAACCACTGAGCCACCGTACACTGCTAAACACTGAGCCACTGCGCAGTGCTAACCACTGAGCCACCGCGCAGTGCTAACCACTGAGCCACCGCGCAGTGTTAACCACTGAGCCACCGCGCAGTGTTAACCACTGAGCCACCGTGCAGTGCTAACCACTGAGCCACCGCGTAGTGCTAACCACTGAGCCACCGCGCAGTGCTAACCACTGAGCCACTGCGCAGTGCTAACCACTGAGCCACCGCGCAGTGCTAACCACTGAGCCACCACACAGTGCTAACCACTGAGCCATCGCTCAGTGCTAACCACTGAGCCATCGTATACTCTGCTAACCACTGACCCACCATACTCCCTGCTAACTACTAACCCACCATATACAGCGCTAACCACTGAGCCACCGTACACTGCTAAACACTGAGCGACCATACTTTGCTAACCACTAAGCCACCGCGCAGTGCTAACCACTGAGCCACCGCGCAGTCCTAACCACTGAGCCACCGCGCAGTGCTAACCACTGAGCCACCGTATACTGTGCTACCCACTGAGCCACCTGTATACACACAATTAATTTCACCGCACTCCCCTAAATATTAGTAAATAAACTATATATGGATTCTAGACTACCCGATTCTTTAGAATCGGGCTCACAGCTAGTCTATTTATAAACACCTTTGCCCCCCTTCTCTCCCCCCTCTTAAACCAATCAAAACTCCTCAAAAAGAGTGCCAAAAAACCAGATTAGCCTGGTTCCATCTCCTGATGATAAATTAACCCTTAAACCATATTTTACCTCACAACACAATCTCAATTCATATAAGGGCTCATTGCCTCATGCTGGCCCCATTGTTATCCAATGCTGCCATTACAATAGTGCTGTTGGCCTGCATACAGGTATCTGTTTTGATCATTGTTAACTGACCGCAGACTGTTGCTTGACTACCCCTTCACTTGGGCCATTTTTTATACATAATCTCCTGGTATTTCTACCTGAACCGTTACCTGACCACATCTTGGTTAACTCCCATTATTCTACTTGCCTTCCTTGAAACCAGAACCTGGACCACTACCTGACTACACCTCTGCAAACTACAGGAAGTCCACTACAGGTCTTCCTGGTACTTGACCTCAGCTTAACTGACTACTCTGCCTTCAGAATTACCTGTGAGTAGTGACCAGCGTTACAGACACATTATACAAGGAAAGAGACCACAATGGGGCATATTATACCAGGATGGGGTATATTATACCAGGAAAGCACTCAGGATGGGGCACATTAAGCTAGGATGGGGCATATTATACAGTCCTACTTATTGTTATTGGCACCCATGAAGTCTAAGTACAAAATGTGGAATATCTCCTTAAAATATGAATCAAGTGGCACAGCTTTTTTTATATAGAGCACTTGTGTTAAATACAAAAGAGCAAATGATAAAAAACCATTTAAAACAAAAAAGAATGGGAGCGAAACATAGAAAAACCTAAAGCTCACAGTTGCACTGTTATTGATACCCTTTACATTAAATTAGTATGGAAACGCATTTTGACTCACCTGTGGTAAATCACAAATGAGAATCACTTGTGATAAATTGTAGTAGCCCATGTGACATCAATTAGCCAATGAATGAAGACTTCAGTATTTTAAAAAGTCACATATTAGGCTCTGTTTCTTTGTCACAATGGTGAAGACAAAGGAGCTGTCTGAGGACATCAGAACTGCTATTATTTGCAAACACAAGACTTCCAATGGGTATATTATCTTCTTCAAAGACCTTGGTATCCCAGTATCAACAGTACACAATGTTATTAGAAGTTTGCCAAGCATGGAACTGTCACAAACCTCCCTGAACTTGTGGGAAAGGGAAAAATTGACAAGAGATGTCTTCAAAGGTTGGTAGGAATGGTGGAAAAACACCACATCAAACAACCAAAGACCTGAAGGCCAACCTGGAACAGTGTGGGGTCACAATTTCAACAAGTACCATACATGGCACACTAAACCAATCAGAGATTTATGGGCAAAGGCTAAGGAAGAAACCATTCTGAAAAAAAAGACAAAAATAGGAAAGTCTGATAAGTGCCAAAGAGTACCTTGACAAACTACAATCGTTCTGGGAAATGTTGTGTGGACAGATGAATCAAAAATAGACCTTTTTTGGCAATGCAAAGTGACAGTTTGTTTACAGAAGGGTGCAATGTGTCACGCTTCCGGGGGAAGGCGCCATAGAGTGGACCCACTGGGCCGTGGTACCGAACTCCCCTGGGTGAGCTGATCCTAGTTTACCCAACCCCTATACAGGGATTGTCTAAATACCACAGCAGCTAGTACCAGGGGGGCGGCTCGTAAGGTTAGCCTATACTAAGGAACAGAGACGTATTCCAGGTAACAGGGTACAAGGCTAGGAGACCAGGAAGGGAGCTACTGGGGAAGAGCACAGCAAGGGTTCTAGGACACAGAGCACAAGGAAGGCCTGACCAACAGTCAGCAAGGCAGAAGAAAACTAACTTAATAATCAGGCACCTCCCATCAGAGGAGGTGGCCTGATGTGGCCTGATATACCATGGGAAGAGCAGCTATTGGTCAAGGGGAGTGTCAGGTTGAACCTTGCCGGCCCCTAGAGTCACAGGGAAGGAATGCACCTAGCGCGCCGCTGAGTAGGCTCATGAAAATGACCATAGTAGTGTGCTCATGTGTGAAGCCGGCGGTCAGCTGACAGGAAGGGAACATGGCGACGGCTCCGAGACACAGCACGCCTGGATGCCGGACGCCCGGTCGTCAGAGGAGCAGGAGATGCCGACTCGGGAGAGGTGAGCTGGGAAGCGGTGCCAGGGGGCCTAACACAATGAAGCTTATAAGGAAAAGAAGACCTAACCAACAGTTAAGCATGGTGAAGGATCCATAATGCTGTGGATTTTCTTTGCTGTGTCTGGTACTGGAGGCCTTGACCGTATCACAGGAATCATGAAATCAGAGAATTATAAAGAGATTTTAAAATGAAATGTTCTATCCATTATAAGAAAACTTTGTTTTAGTTGAAGATCAGGGGTCCTTCAGCAAAACAATGACCCACAGCACACATCTAAAAGTACAAAGGAATTGTTGAAAAAGAAAAAAATGGACTGTTTTAACATGGCAGCAATGAGTCCTGACATCAATCCCATTGAAAATCTTTGGGGTGTGCTGAAATCTGACATTGGGAAAAAAAAACCTGCAAACATTCAAGAGCTTGAACAAACTGCAAAGGAAGAGTGGGAGGAAATACCAGCTGAGAAGTGCAAGAAGCCTATTGATGGCTACAAGAAACGTTTGGCGGCCATCATCACTGTCAAAGGGAGTGCAACCAAGTATTAGGGGTGCCTTTATTGCTGCAAATGCTGATGGCTACAAGAAACGTTTGGCGGCTATCATCACTGTCAAAGGGAGTGCAACCAAGCATTTATTAGGGGCGCCTTTATTGCTGCACATGCTTATTCTCTTTCTTCTTTGAAACTGCAACTTATAAACAATGTTTTATTGTTGTATTACTTTGGACAACTGAGGCGGCCGTCACACGCTGAGATATCTCGAGCGATATTGTAAGCGATCACGTGCACGCGCAATCGCTTACAATATCGCTCACATCGCTGGTGAGATGTCACACAGACAGACTCACCAGCGATGTGGAGCCGCGATCTCGCTGGTAACTATGGTACACATCGGGTAACTAGGCGCCGCGCGTCGCTTAGTTACCCGACGTGTACCATAGTTACCATCTCCCAGCATAGACTCTGCGCTGGGAAATCGCTCATCGTGGTGTTATACACCACGATGAGACAGATAGTCAAATCGCTCATCGCTAGATCTGAGAACCGGAGCTCAGATCAGCGATGTCACGATCAAGCGATTTACCATTGTAAATCGCTTGATTACATGCAACGATTTCTTGCCCGATATCGCTTAAGCGATCAAAAAGGAGATCGCTTAAACGATATCGGGCAAGAAATCGTTCCGTGTGACGGCCGCCTAAAGGCCACTTCACACACACAGATATCTGAGTCCAATATCTGAACAGATCTCTGGTTGCAGTGAAATCATGGATACATTGCTCCATTTTGTGGCTGTGTAGAACATGGAACAATGTATCCATGATTTCACTGCAACCAGAGATTGGTTCAGATATTGGACTCAGATATCTGTGTGTGTGAAGTGGCCTTAATTAAAAATGCCTGAGGATGTACAGGTGCATCTCAATGAATTAGAATATCATCAAAAAGTTAATTTTCTTCAGTAATTCAGTACAAAAAGTGAAACACATATATTGTATAGAGTAATTACAAACAGAGTGATCTATTTCAAGTGTTTATTTCTGTAAATGTTTATGGTTATGGTTTACACCCAATGACAACCCAAAAGTTATTTTCTCAGAATATTGAAGTAGGGAGGATAAAGGATTAAAAACCATGCTGCTGTATTTCAAGAGACATCAAAGGGTGAATATAATATTGATTTATCAGTCAACGCTTTTCAGGGCTACCCGAAACATGGCAATATGATATTGATTTGTCCTGATGAAGGGGCCAGGGAGCCTTGAAACTCATTGACTAATAAATCGATATTATATTCACCCTTTGATGTCTTGTGGAATACAGCAGCGCGGATTTTAACCCTTCATACTCCCTACTCTATATGCATCACACTGGGGACTGAAGTAGCCGTGATATGCTTTTATAGTGCTTATGACTTTCACAACCACACAAGGAGAGCCTCTGATACCTATTTAGCTAATATATTGTCTCTCAGATCCTTCATCCTCCCTACTTTAATTTAACCCCAGTATCCGGGTGCCAGGTGATGCTCGGGTTATCTGAGTTCATGTGAACTCTGATAACCTTTCACACAGCAAAGATGTAGCAGAGCTGGATAGGAAGACTTGGACTACGTCAGAGAGAGGTTTTTTGTTTTTCTAATAAAGATGGAGTCCCTTAATGTGTTTTGTGCTTTATTCCTAATAAAAAAAATTATCTGTGGTTTTTTTTTTCTTTCAGTGTTTACTAGAAATTTATGGTGGCTGGGTCTAATTTGACCTGACATCATGAATTTCAAGCTAAGTATCCGCTGACAAAACAAAGCTTGTATTAACCTCAGTATTAACCAGTGTGCCACCCCTCACCAGGGCCACTGGAAGAGCCGGGTAAAGCACCTGGAAATGACGCTATGATGAATCCGCCATTTCCAGGGGCAGCTGCAGGCTGCTGTTTTCAGCGTGGGGGGGCCCAGAACACTTGGGCCTTACCATGCTGAGAATCCCAGCCCCAGGCTGCTTGGCAATCAAAATATGGCGGGAGCCCATGCATTTTTTTAAATTATTTATTTAAATAATTAAAAAAAAATAATGGTCTTTCCTGTATTTTGATCGGTAGCCAAAGTAAAGACAGGCAGCTGGGGGGGGGCAGCCCATAGCACTCCGCTTTATCTACGTTGGCAATCAAAAATACTGTGGAACATTATGTCATTTTTTAAAATTATTAATTTTTACACTACTATATGTGTGACAGACCCAACAGCTATTCACAGACGCTGTCACAGAGAATGGGCGTTTGTGATTGGCTGCTGGAGTAAGCTGAAATGTATAAACTTATTGCAGATTACTTGAACAGCCAATCACAGATGCCTATACTGTGTGACAGTGTCTGTGATTGGCTGTTTCAACCAGTGGAGTGAATATTCCCAGAAGTTAATGAGCGATCCCGGATGTAGATGCAGTGGTATAGCAGGATGCAGGATGGCGGGAATCGGTAAGTATAATGATGATGTTTTTTAATTGTGTGCTTTCTTTTACAGCCCCACCACCCCATCCCATAACTGTAAAGTCCGAAATCGGGGTTCAGACTCATGTTCAAGTCATGTCCGGCCACAAACTCAGACTTACAAAAAGTCCGGGCGAGTCCGCCAATCCAGAACATCAGCAGGTTCACCCATCACTAATTCAAATTAATTGAGATGCACCTGTAACTTTGGAACATTTCCATTTTTTTCTCAAGATACTGTACAGCAGGGGTGGGGAACTCCAGGCCTCGAGGGCCGCACACAGTGCAGGTTTTCATGATTTCCTTAGTATTGCACAGAGTCTGGAATCATCACCAGTACTGGTGATTATACTATCACCTGTGCAATACTAAGGAAATCATGAAAACCTGCACTGTGTGCGGCCCTCGAGGCCTGGAGTTCCCCACCCCTGCTGTACAGTCTATGAAAAAAATTACAAAAAAAACCACTGAGCAGCACTGTAGCAGGATTGGACTCAGAATGGAGTACATGTTACCAGGTTGGGACATATTATACCAGGATGGGGCACATTATACCAGGGATAGACCCAGGATGGGGCACATTATACTAGGATGGGGAACATTATACCAAGATGAGGCACATTATACCAGGGATGGACTTAGGATGGGGAAAATTATACCAGGATGGGGCACATTCTAACAGGATGGGGCACATATCGGGATGGGGCATTATTCCAGGGATGGACCCAGGATGGGGCATATTATACCAGAGATGGACCCAGGATGGAGTACATTATACCAGAAATGGACCCAGGATGGGGCACATTATACCAGGATTGGGTACATTACACCAAGGATGGACTCAGAAAGTGGCAAATTATACCAGGATGGGTCATGTTATCCCAGGAAAGAGACCAGGATGGGGCACATTACACCAAGGATGAACTCAGGAAGGGGCAAATTATACCAGGATGAGGCATGTTATCCCAGAAAGGAGACCAGGATGGGGCATAGTATACCAAGAAGGAGTCTAAGCTGGAAGACACTATCACAGGAAGGGGCCTAGTTTTGGGCACATTATTACTGGAAAGGGCCCAGAATGGCATTACACCAGAAAGGGGCTTGAGATGAGGAATATTATTATAGGATATAGGGCAATATACAAGGAAGGGCCCAGGATGGGTGACATCACTATGTAGGAGGCGAACACACACATTTCTATAAGATCTAAAATGCCACAAGAGCCCATACATCTGACCAACATGTAGATAGGGGACCAGATCATAATTTTGCTAAGTACCTGAAAGCATACTCCCCCACTCCCCAATTCATTATGAGACCCTGATAACATCTTCTCCCCCCTAATTCCTAATGACACTATTGGAGACTATAAATGAATGTGTATGTGTGGGTGGGGGGACACAGGATAGAGTATGAGGCTATGTGCAAACATTTAGGATTTCAACAAAAATTTACTGCAAATCCGGATGTGTTAGCAGGAAAACACTGCATAAAATACAAGTTTTCACTATCTTTTACCCACAAAAATAAGCAATAAGTAACAAGAGATTTCAAGAATCTCATTCACTTTACTTGTAGTGTAAAACTCAGCATTTTACACAACAAATCCATGTGGAAAAATGTAACAAAAATGCAATGTTTGCACTTAGCTTTCAATTGAATTGGGGGAATCACAGAGAGATTGATTAGTTAATATTTATAGGGCGGCAGAAGTTATAGTTAATGTTGGGCACATTGCAGGCTTATCCATTTATGTTTTGGATGGTGCGTGACCAATGGTATAATAATGGTGGGTACGTGTTTGTATTCAGAGGCACAATGTGCATTTTTTTTTTATTCAGGTGACAAATGTGTATACATACAATATATGTGACCTTGTTATTTTCAGGGCTGCAGTGATCAGTGTGACAAGATGAGTCATGGTTGGAAGATGTTGCCATGAAGTCTTGACCAGATTGACAAGAAACAACAGAAAACTAATCAGATGAGACCTTAGCGGTAGGTCACTTGAAGTAACACTGGGCAGCATACCGACACTTCACATGGATACAGGAATGTAGCCTTATTATGTGTAGCACAGTCCCTTAGTATAAAGTATATTGTCTTGTTATATACAGCACTGTCCTTAATAACAAAGTTTCCTCTTTTATTATAATAAATATATATATAACACTGTCCCGTATTACATAGAATTCCTCTAGTTATGTATGGCGCTTTCCCTTATTATAAAGGGTCCTCTCTTGTTATGTATAGCACCATCTCTTACATAGTGTATTCTCGTTATTTTTGTTATTCACAGCTCACTCCCTATAATATAGTCCTCTCCTTTTTGATGTAAAATGACAGCTTATAGAGAAGCATCTGACCAGAAGACCAGTCCATCAGCGTCCCAAATTTGAAAACAAGCATTACCATGTTCCATCAGCAGTCATGTCATTTTATATTTAACAATGAGAAGGCACTATGACAAAAAGACAGGGCTCTTTAAATAACAAAGGTAACGAGAATCCAATATGCATGGAACGGTGTCATACAAAGCAAGAGAGGGCACTGTGTAATAAGGGATGGTGCTGTACATAAATGAGAGGGCACATGAACTAAGGAATATTCATATACATAATGAGGGAAGACTATGTGATATATATATATATATATATATATATATATATACACAATTGTGGCCAAAGGTATTGACACCCCTGCAATTCTGTCAGATAATACTCAGTTTCTTCCTGAAATGATTGCAATCACAAATTCTTTGGTATTATTATCTTCATTTAATTGTCTTCAATGAAAAAACACAAAAGAGAATGAAGCAAAAAGCAAAACATTGATCATTTCACACAAAACTCCAAAAATGGGCCAGACAAAAGTATTAGCACCCTCAGCCTAATACTTGGTTGCACAACCTTTAGCCAAAATAACTGCGAACTACCGCTTCCGGTAACCATCAATGAGTTTCTTACAATGCTCTGCTGGAATTTTAGACCATTCTTCTTTGGCAAACTGCTCCAGGTCCCTGATATTTGAAGGGTGCCTTCTCCAAACTGCCATTTTTAGATCTCTCCACAGGTGTTCTATGGGATTCAGGTCTGGACTCATTGCTGGTCACCTTAGAAGTCTCCAGTGCTTTCTCCCAAACCATTTTCTAGTACTTTTTGAAGTGTGTTTTGGGTCATTGTCCTGCTGGAAGACCCATGACCTCTGAGGGAGACCCAGCTTTCTCACACTGGGCCCTACATTATGCTGCAAAATTTGTTGGTAGTCTCACTTCAGACTTCATAATGCCATGCACACGGTCAAGCAGTCCAGTGCCAGAGGCAGCAAAGCAACCCCAAAACATAAGGGAACCTCCGCCATGTTTGACTGTAGGGACCGTGTTCTTTTCTTTGAATGCCTCTTTTTTTTCTCCTGTAAACTCTATGTTGATGCCTTTGCCCAAAAAGCTCTACTTTTGTCTCATCTGACTAGAGAACATTCTTCAAAAACGCTGTAGGCTTTCTCAGGCACGTTTTGGCAAACTCCAGCCTGGCTTTTTTATGTCTCGGGGTAAGAAGTGGGGTCTTCCTGGGTATCCTACCATACAGTCCCTTTTCATTCAGACGTCGACGGATAGTACGGGTTGACACTGTTGTACCCTCGGACTGCAGGGCAGCTTGAACTTGTTTGGATGTTAGTCGAGGTTCTTTATCCACCATCCGCACAATCTTACGTTGAAATCTCTAGTCAATTTTTCTTTTCCGTCCACATCTAGGGACATTAGCCACAGTGCCATGGGTTCAAAACGTCTTGATGATACTGCGCACAATAGACACAGGAACATTCAGGTCTTTGGACTTGTAGCCTTGAGATTGCTCGTGCTTCTTCACAATTTGGTTTCTCAAGTCCTCAGACAGTTCTTTGGTCTTCTTTCTTTTCTCCATGCTCAATGTGGTACACATAAGGACACAGGACAGAGGTTGAGTCAACTTTAATCCATGTCAACTGGCTGCAAGTGTGATTTAGTTATTGCCAACACCTGTTAGGTGCCACAGGTAAGTTACAGGTGTTGTTAATTACACAAATTAGAGAAGCATCACATGATTTTTCTAACAGTGCCAATACTTTTGTCCACCCCCTTTTTTTTATGTTTGGTGTGGAATTAGATCCAATTTGGCTTTAGGACAATTCTTTTTTCATTTAAGACAAATTAAATGAAGGTAATAATACCAAAGAAGTTGTGATTGCAATTATTTTCAGGAAGAAACTGAGTATTATCTGACAGAATTGCAGGGGTGTCAATACTTTTGACCACAACTGTATATATATATATACATATATATATTGCATTGTCTTCTCTTATTATGTATATTACTACATAGCGTCCTCTCTTGTATGTATACGAGCACACGCACGTTATATATAATCTGTAGCCTGGTCATCATGAAAGAAGGGGGGCCCAAAATACATTTTTTGCACAGGGCTCCAAGCTGTCAGTGTCTATTCCTGCCTCAATATAATAATAATAGAATGTTTTAGGAGTATTACAAAATATAAAAGACAAGATTAGATATTCGAAATGTCAATTATGTGATGTAAACACTATTTGTCTACATTAATTGGCTAGCCAAATGGAAATTAAATTATATACATATTGACAATGTAATTTAGTGAAAATCTGTGCGTGACAAACTCTAGCCAGCAACTCAGGAATCAATGGCAGAGAGCAATGTTTTCTGATTGTGATTTGTTATTTCTATTTAGTGAACATAAAGACTCAAAGAGCTGTCTGTTTATATAGCAAAAATATTGTACGTGCGGCTGATGTTGATGACAATGTATAAGAAAACCCTTTTGGGTACGATCACTTGGTGTAAGGCTGCCTTCACATCACGGTTTTGAGGCATCCGAGTGTATCTGTGTCAAATCGGATACACTCGGATGCGATTGTGGCTCCCATGTATCCCTATGGGGCTCGGATTGTGCTCGGATGTGTCCTTTTTGCCAGATCCGTGATGGTCTGTAGGGCTACATAATGGGAGCCTATGGACATCGGATCTGATTCTAAATCGGATCCGATGTCGGCTCCGTGATTATGTACTGAGCATGCCCAGAGGCAGTGCTCAGTAGATAACCCTGCCTGTCCCTGTCACTCCCTGTCTGTCCCTGTCTGTCCCTCTTCTATCTCTGACCATCTGAGGAAGATAGAGAATCTATCGAAACATGTTGTGGAGTAGGAGGGGAGCCTGAATAAAGGTCTGTTGAAAAACCATCCAGTGCCTGCTGCTTTTGTGCCTGAGCGCCTCCAATTAGACCGCTTATAGTTTTTACCTTCTAATATAAATCCCTCTCTGAGGGTAAAGTGGCGGGGAGCAGCTAGGTGCAGAGTGCAGCTTAACGTGAGGACCTAGCGTCGCCTGGCAACAGGAGCTTTAATTTAAGGACCTGCGGTGACGTGACCGGATGCTCGGAGCCCCGGAGCACGCGGTGTGCGGATGAGCTAGAGCCTGTGAAGGGCGCCTTATCAAGTGTATTACCGGGTTGTGCAGGGACAGCACAACCCGATAAGGTGAGTGGCCACTATTAGTACACCACGCTAAAAAAAAGCCCCCTGGTAACCGCACTATTGCGCCCCTTTCTCTTTCTTTTCTCTTGCCTCTTCTATCTCTGACCCCCCTTCTCCTCTATCCTCTCTTCCCTGTCCTCCCCCGTGTCCTCTCCCCTCCGGTATCTAAAAAAGAAAAAAAATCCTTCCAGAGGATACATTACCTGTCCGCCGGCTCCATGCGACAGTCCCCTTTTGGTGACTGAAGAGCCTCTCGTGATGTCACAGAGCCGGTCAGCTGACACGTCAGCTGATTGGCTCTGTGACATCATGACAGGTCCTTCAGTCACCAGAAGGGGACTGTCGCATGGAGTCGGCACACATTGTGGTTACATCATGGCTGAAATAGCTCTCACCCCAGTAATACTGTACAGTTGTGTAAGAAAATCATGCTTTCCCCATATTCATTGAGTTTTGTTTTTTACAGCATTAAAGGTAAATTAGAAATAGCCTGTAAAACTGGTGTTTGAGTTGATTGTGGCAAATCCATTTTGTTTATATTTTAATGATTACAAAAAATTCTGAACTTTGTACAAAAACATGGCTTGTCATGATTTTTTTTATGCCTGTAACCTTTTTATTTTTCCAAATTATGTACCTTTGTGAGGTTTGTTTTATTTTGGGTGTAGTAAGTAGTCATTTTCCTTCCTTTCAATTAGGCAAATACACTTTTCTATTTAATAATTAATAAAAATCTTTTTTTAATTAATTTTTATCTTAGGTGACTTGAACCTGTTACTGTTTGATCACTGATAATGATATATTACAATAATGCAATAATCACAAATACCCACCGTAAGACACACTGGTATGTGGGAAGGGGTTAAGTGTTTCAGATCTAGCTTTGCCAATGGGGCATTTGCTTTATAAAGCATCGCAGCTCTAGGCAGCAGTTCATAAGACATTCATAGCTGTTTGACAGCATTCTTGTCACATACATAAGCAAATTCTTCATATTCAGGTTGTAATTTCGTTTTAACTGACTCTGAGCTCAGCAAAGATTTGTTTACTTTTTCCATAGGAATAGTTGAAAGCCTTTCTTGCCGAAAATAATTTTATTTTTTTCTCCATTGGTCTTGGTCTTTGGATGAGAAAATCTGCTTGCCATTTCTGCATTCCTACTGGGACCTCTGGTGCATCCATTAGTGTGCACATGCTGATTCCTGGTCACTTAAAGGTCCAGAGTGCACCAAAATTCTTCTCAATCTATGTCAAAATGACACAAAATTCTTAACGGGTAACCGCTGTTTAAATTTTTATTTAATAATAATGTAGAGCAATTTATTTTAACAAATTTTCAAATATATTTTATCAGAGAAATCTGGTGGAAAACCATTCATAAACCTCCACACAAGGTGTCAACACTAGACTGTGTGTGAAGCAGACATATATTCATTCTCAGTCAGATCCGTCTTCACATTGAATATGGCCACATAACTATATAAGGGTGGGGGTAGGGTGTACACCAGGGGTCTCAAACTCCAGGCCTCGAGGGCCGCACACAGTGCACGTTTTCAGGATTTCCATTGCATTTGACAGTTGGTAATCAAATGACCAACTGTCAAATTCTGAGGAAATCCTGAATACCTGGACTGTGTGCGGCCCTCGAGGCCTGGAGTTTGAGACCCTGGTGTACACTGTGTGCGAGCTCCTGACTGCAACTGTTGAGGTGACAATGTGTCAGATTACTTCAGGCTACAGCACAGTTGTTAAGAAATATCAGAATGTCAGGATCACTGCAAACTCCTCTTTTCTTGGCACAAGAACTTCATCTTGACAGGGACCATTAGATGATCCCCAGCTGTCATGGCAACCCATCAGCGCCTCGCGATCCTGTCACGGGACTGCCGATGACAGCGGGAAAGAGTGCAATCCTTGCCGATGCATTTTATACCATGTTGTCAGAGTTTTACAGTGCAATCAAACTAGTTAAGAGAAGTGGGTGGATCTTCAATCCACTTGCACCTGTAAGCTGCACATGTCCAGGGAATGATGCGAGCTCAGTGCGTGAGCTCACATCAAAGTCAGAGACACAATCAAGGATGTTTAGAAACAACGCCCAAATGGGCTTAGGTATAAAGGACAAAAACCTCCACATAACAATTTAAGTGGGGGAGATGTCTAAAGCATAAAGGTACTCATATAAACATTTTAAACAAAGAGAACAAGAAGTACTATGCAAGCTTATCATTTATTAGAAAACGTCAATATAAAAGGTTGTAAGGTGGCAACAAACAGTACATGTACAAAAAAGCCCAAACAGGGTAGAGGGGGCACATAGTTGATATGCAATTATCGACAGGGTAAGCGATTTTTTATAGTATGGTACAAAGTCCAGCAAGTACAATGGTAAAGAATAAAAAGTTCACTGAAGTAAGACAAAAAGTAGCGAGAAATTACATCACAGTATGATCAAATACAATCATATACAATTAAAGTGCTAGTGCAACATATAGTAGGGACAAATCATCCCTAACATGGTCATACTAAGGCGCTTCTTTTTGAAGACAAAGTAAATGCTTAGACTCAATTAAACCAGTGATCATAGCATACCCATAATGAGTCAGAAAGAGATCAGAGAGCCCTCCTCTAGTCCTGTCAGGTTAGGACCCCGACGCGGTGTTTCGCTGCATAAGCTTGGTTGCTGCAGCTTCCTCAAGGGGATGTATTATGTGTCCTGTGGCAGCCCCTATCTGGCATCCATCTTATATACAGCCATGCTAGTCTCCTAACCCGTCTCACCTGTAACTAGCGCGTCATCTCCAATCGCCGCGCATCGGATGTGACGCCTCAGGGAAACGTGACGGCCAGCTCTGACACGCCCACGGCACCATAGGACGCGTCACCATGGCACCGACGCGAGCGCATCAGGCTTGGCCGTCCTGAGAACGGCACACCGCGCGCCACGATGGAGAGAGCGAGGGGAGCGGGCGAGTCGCATGCTAGTACGTCGATGCGAGCGAGTCGCATGTTAGTACATCAATACGGGCGAATCGCACGTCAGTTCATTAATACAAATTGTAAAGGGGGAAAAGAGTACAGCGGACCAATGGAAGAAATTTAATGAGGAAGTGGAGAGGGATACTGTTAAATGGGAGAAGGAGGTCAGAGAGTTCAAAACAAAAAAATTAATGAGGGATTATGAAGACTCTACTAATAACAGGGTATATAGATGGAAGAATAAGCCACCAAGAGGTAGACCACCAAAATATCCGAAAAAACCTAATGAGCCAAGACCTGAACAACCTAAACTGAGGATACCTGGGGATTTACCAGGACCATCGGATGTTCCTCCCCTGAGATCCCCCTCCATTCAATCCCAGACCTCTGGGGATGAGAGTTCAGCTGCAGAGTCGGTGGGAGCCAGTGACTGGGAACCTGGCTCTAGGATGTATACCAGAAGTGGAAAACCCCGTGGACAGTTGGGAGGTCGCTCACCACCACCAAACGCCAAACGAAATAGACATCATCTACAGGTAATAAATCTTTCCACGTATACTCTCACCGACTCGCAGCAGTCTCTACTCTCCAGAGGCCTAACTTTTTGCCCGACCAACTCGTATAATTATTTTTCAGCATTGAAAGACCTTCACCTGTTTCTGAGAAAAATAGTTCTGAAGCGGCTGCATTTTAAAAGATCGGATATACCTCTTGATTCAACAATTGAAAAGGAAACCTTAGAAGCCTTGGAAGAACTCATACAAGAACAAACGGCCGATAACACAGGTGCGTTCCCAAAACAGTTACTACCACGGTCTTCGAAGTTCCCCTCCCTTTCCCTCTGCCCCGCCGTAGCAGTCTTTCTGAAGGTAGTATCAGATGACCTTAGAAAGATCTCAGGCAGGAGGAGGTTTGACAACCTGACTAGGAAAGAAAGGGAAGCCCTGGAGGAACTAAATAAATTGGAAGGAGTGGTGTTTAAACCAGCAGATAAAGGGAGGAACATAGTGGTCTGGCCGGTTCAACTGTATGAGAGAGAAGCTCAACGACAATTAAGGGATAAAGCAACCTATCAAAAACTGGATAGTAACCCTTTAACATCATACATGGGGGATTTGAAGTCGATTCTGATTAATGCCCGGGATAAAGGCATCCTATCCAAGAGGGAGGTGGATGGATTATTAGTGTCTTGCCCAAAGGTACCCACCCTATACCTGCTACCCAAGGTCCACAAAAATGCCCTCAATCCACCAGGGCGCCCCATAGTGTCCGGCATCGAAGGTTTATGTGAACCTGTCTGTAAATTTATTGACCACTACCTTAAACCGTTAGTAGAGTTATTGCTGTCGTATGCCAGAGACACTACGGGCGTCCTGAATAGGATTGACGGCATTTTTGTGGACCAGGGGATCCTACTGGCAACAATTGACGTCGAGTCGCTGTACACCTGCATCAACCATGAGGACGGTCTTAGGGCAGTGCGCTTCTTCATGGAGGCTGGGGGTCGGGGTGGCGCCATGGGAGATCTCATTTTAGAGCTGCTCCGCTTCGCCCTGACACACAACTTTTTCTTATTTAAGGACGTCGTCTACCTCCAGAAGAAGGGTACCGCGATGGGCGCTGCCTGTGCGCCCTCATACGCCAACCTCTTCCTCGGTTATTGGGAACGCAACATCTTTGGCGATGAGGGCGTACTAGGCTGCGCCCAGGCGCAAGCTTGGATTAGATACATAGACGACATCCTTATTGTGTGGCAGGGCTCGGCGGAGCAGTTCACCTCCTTTGTGGGCGGGCTAAATGAGAATAATATGAACATCAGGCTGACCCACAGAGTGAGTAAAAATAAGATAGATTTTCTGGATATTGAGATTTCCCTAGACGAGTTGGGTGGTGTCCGGACGGATGTCTTCCGGAAGGAGACGTCTGTTAATGCGTTGCTTCATGCAACTTCCGGACATCACCCCTCTACTATACGCGCCATCCCGACCGGCCAGTTTCTGCGTATGAGGCGCATCTGCTCAACGGACTCTGGTTTTGAAAGACAGGCTCTTGATCTTAAGCAGCGATTCGGCGTCAGGGGGTATAGCAATAGAGGTATAAGGGCTGGGTACCGGAGGGCAAAGAACACACCGAGGGATGCGTTGCTGAGATATAATCCCAAGAAAGATATGGGGGACCCACCCGTAAGATTCATTGGGACATACAACCATGAATGGAGCTCGATGCAGGCGGTATTTAAACGCCATTGGGCTATCCTCAAGAGTGATGGTATCCTCTCACAATGCATCCCAGAACGTCCACTAATGACAGCAAGGAGATCTAAAAATCTGAGGGACTGGCTAGTTCACAGCCACTACATACCACCAAGAGTTAATTTCTTTGGGAGCTCGGGTCCTGTCTTAGGCTCTTTTTCCTGCGGCCATTGTGTTGCTTGGCCCAATGTCTTAAGAAGTCACACTTTCGAATCCTCAGATGGGAAGAAACAATACACCATCAGACAACGTATATCTTGCGGCTCCACGCACGTTATCTACTATGCTACGTGCGGGTGCCAAAAGATATACGTGGGTCTGACTTCCCGAGAATTTAGAAAAAGAATACGGGAACATTTAAGTGATATAGAAGGGGCTCGAAACTCACAGGATGGTAGCAAATTACGGACCCTGCCACGCCATTTTTGGCAGGTGCATAATTGCGATTCATCTAGTCTAAAATTTAGGGGAATAGACATGGTAAGGGCAGGAAACAGGGGGGGTAATCTCAAGAAAAGCCTCGCTCAGATGGAGGCGAAATGGATAGTGACCCTAGATACCCTCAGCCCCAAGGGGATCAACGAATCTCTATCCTTTAGGTCTTATCTGTGAGGCTGGTCGTTATACTATATTTAGTCTGCACCTGTGTTATACTGTGCTTGTACTCTTCCCACCTTTCTTGGGAAAGTTTTTAAATTATTTTTAATTTTTATTCTTTCAGCCTTCTTCTCCTCCCCCCCTTTTCTGGCCTCCTGAAGAACGGATGTTTGGTGCTTTCATCCATGCTTGGACTTATGTTTACACAAAAGGGGATTCATGCTTGAACTCTGGAGCGGAGCTAACTTACGGGAATTGATTCCGGGCTCCTTGTCTATGGGCCTCTATATCCTATGTGGCCTATTATAATGTTTTTTACTACATTATTGCATGTTTCTTATGTCTTCCCCTGGTGTATTCTTGTACACTTTGGATGATTGCCGGTATAACTAAAAACATACTTTGGGTTTTCAATGAAGATAGGCTGTTTGTTTGTTTTTACCATGTGCACCTTTTCTTTGTTTAGGTGATGTCCTGTGTTTTTCCCCCCCCTACAATTTGTATTAATGAACTGACGTGCGACTCGCCCGTATTGATGTACTAACATGCGACTCGCTCGCATCGACGTACTAGCATGCGACTCGCCCGCTCCCCTCGCTCTCTCCATCGTGGCGCGCGGTGTGCCGTTCTCAGGACGGCCGAGCCTGATGCGCTCGCGTCTGTGCCATGGTGACGCGTCCTATGGTGCCGTGCGCGCGTCAGAGCCGGCCGTCACGCTTCCCTGAGGCGTCACATCCGATGCGCGGCGATTGGAGATGACGCGCTAGTTACAGGTGAGATGGGTTAGGAGACTAGCATGGCTGTATATAAGATGGATGCCAGATAGGGGCTGCCACAGGACACATAATACATCCCCTTGAGGAAGCTGCAGCAACCAAGCTTATGC
The DNA here is from genome assembly GCA_033576535.1 of Allobates femoralis. Taxonomy (NCBI): domain Eukaryota; kingdom Metazoa; phylum Chordata; class Amphibia; order Anura; family Aromobatidae; genus Allobates; species Allobates femoralis. The sequence goes on from JARQOC010000002.1 coordinate 176,687,563, forward strand.
AACGAAACGCCGCGTCGGGGTCCTAACCTGACAGGACTAGAGGAGGGCTCTCTGATCTCTTTCTGACTCATTATGGGTATGCTATGATCACTGGTTTAATTGAGTCTAAGCATTTACTTTGTCTTCAAAAAGAAGCGCCTTAGTATGACCATGTTAGGGATGATTTGTCCCTACTATATGTTGCACTAGCACTTTAATTGTATATGATTGTATTTGATCATACTGTAATGTAATTTCTCGCTACTTTTTGTCTTACTTCAGTGAACTTTTTGTTCTTTACCATTGTATTGCTGGACTTTGTACCATACTATGAAAAATCGCTTACCCTGTCGATAATTGCATATCAACTATGTGCCCCCTCTACCCTGTTTGGGCTTTTTTGTACATGTACTGTTTGTTGCCACCTTTCAACCTTTTTTATTGACGTTTTCTAATAAATGATAAGCTTGCATAGTACTTCTTGTTCTCTTTGTTTAAAAAAAAAATTAAAAAAAAAAACAATCAAGGATGTGTAGGTATAGTGGTGTGAAAAAGTGTTTGCCCCTTCCTGATTTCTTATTCTTTTCTCATGTTTAACTCCTAAAGTGTAACCGTTGTTTAAATTTTTATTTATTAATAATGTAGAGCAAACAATTTTAATACACTTTCAAATATACAATAAAAGAAAATTCTAGTTGACAAACCATTCATAAACCTTCTACAAAGCATCCCCACTAGACTGTGTGTGAAGCAGACATATGTTTATTCTCAGTCACATAACCATATAAGGGTGGGGGCAGGGCGTACACTGTGTGTGAGCTCCTGACTGCAGCTGATGAGGTAACAATGTATCAGATTACTTCAGGCTACAGCAAAGTTGCTAAGCAATGTCAGAATGTCAGGATCAGTACAAACTCCTCTTTTCTTGGCACAAGCTTCTGATCAGTTATCTGGCTCCAAACAGCGCAGTCAGGATCTCTGTTAACCCCTTCACTGCTGGCCCATGACACTGCTCCCTATCAGCCTGCTCTCAGGAGCTGTAGAAATACACACACAGTGCTGGCAAACAATGAGGGACTCTGGCCATGCCCACACAGCTATAAAATGCAGTTTTTCTAAGAGCACAGAAAAATGTGAGATAATAAGTCATATGTCACAAAAAAAAGCATTATCTTAGCTGCTATGTAACCCATCATTAACAACCAGTGGTGTATTGTGTTTTTTTTTCAATAAAATTACATTTATTTTTCAAGAGAAAAACTGAAATACTCAGCATTATGGAAATGGCCAAATCTATAATCCACCCAATTGCCACGTTGAGGCACATCTCTTAACTGGGTCCTAACACCAGATAATGCCTATGTCTTGCTGGGCTTTTCCTCCTCCACTGGCAGCTGAAACAAGAGAATACTAGAGATTTTAGTCTTATGGACAAGGACAGGTTATTTCAATGTATGTAATCTGTGCCTTGGGAAAACAAGTTAACCCCTTAGGCATGTTAGAGACTGATACCAGAGAGCAATAGCTTATGCCTGACAACTGTAATGGGGACAATGCCGTCATAAATGGTGGGGAACCCATGTTACAGTGATGGCAACTGGGTGGATTATCGATTTGGCCATTTCCATAATGCTAAGTATCTAATTTTTTCATTTTTTCTCCAGTCAAATTTATGTCACTGTCGAGTGCCGCTTACTGTATTTTAAAAGTAATCCGTGTTTTGATGGCACCCTCCCTGACAGGATTGAGTTTCGCATATCTAATATATAAAGCTGAATGTGTGTATGTGTGTATATCCGGGATTGGCATCTACACCATCGCAACTACAGCCACAAAATTTTGCACAGTCACACGTCTGGACCCCGAGAGTGTCATAGGCTATGTTGTAAGGCGAAATTTTAACCCTGCACATTCCAGTTCACCAAACAATTTTGCCCCTATCTACATAATGGGGAAAAAGTGACAGTTACCAGTTGACAGTTGTGAATGACAGTGCCAAAGACTAATAGCATATACCAGCATATAGTCACTAAGGTGGGACCCCAACATGGGATATTCACCATGCACGGGGACATGTATACACACCACACGCACACAAAGAATAACAGCAAGTGTATTTTCGCTAAGGTGCAGCCCCAACAGTGGATACTCACCACGCACCCGAACACACACACCACAAAGAGACACACACAACACAGAGACACACACACACATCCCCCACGGGAACACACACACACCCTATAGCGACACATGCACTCACCCCACAGGGACACACACACCACAAAGAGACACACTCAACACAGAGACACACACCACACAGACACCCCACACAGGGACACACACACATACACACCCCATAGGGACACATGCACTCACCCCACATGGACACACACACACACCACAAAGAGACACACACAACACAGAGACACCCACACACACCACACAAACCCCCCCACAGGGACACACACACATACACACCCTATAGGGACACATGCACTCACCCCACAAGGACACACACACACACAACCCATGGACACACACACCACACAGACAGACACAGATGTGCACAAATCGCCTCATACAACTCGCCTCATACATGTGCTATCTTTAATTTCCAAAAATAAACATCTGATTAAAAACAGCTAATGTGCAACACATGTGCAATATAGGGAATTAAGGCAGATGTCAGTCACATGAGCTGTCTATTATGTGTATGTGTGAGGTAACATATACTGCCCGGCTGGGGGGAGGGTTTACTGTTGGCTGGAGATTTATTAGGCTGCCTATAGCTACCAATCACAGCTCTGCTTCTATTTTCCTACAGGTCATTAATATGACATATTCAAATTCTATTTTGTTATATCTAACATCAGTTATTTATTAACCCGGGTGCATCCGGGTAGTACAGCTAGTCTAATATATAAAGCTGAAAATGTGTGTATGTATGACCAGGATTAGCATCTATACCGTCGCAACTACAGCCACAAAATTTTGCACAGTCACACGTCTGGACCCCGAGAGCGTCATAGGCTATGTTGTGAGGCAAAATTTTAACCCTGCGCGTTCCAGTTCACCAAACAATTTTGCCCCTATCTACATAATGGGGAAAAAGTGACAGTTACTAGTTGACAGTTGTGAATGAGAGGGGCTTAATGACAGCGCCAAAGACTAACAGCATATACCAGCATATAGTCACTAAGGTAGGGCCCCAACATGGGATATTCACCACGCACGGGGACATGTATACACACCACACCGCCCACAAAGAGTAACAGCAAGTGTATAGTTGCAAAGGTGCAGCCCCAACATTGGATACTCACCACGCACCTGAACAACACACACCACAAAGAGACACACACAACACAGAGACACACACCCCCCATGGTGACACACACGCACCCTATAGCGACACATGCACTCACCCCACAGGGACACACACACACACCACAAAGAGACACACACAACACAGAGACACACACACACCACACAGACACCCCCCACAGGGACACAAATATTGCAAGACAGCTGTCAAATTGTAGCAAAGAAAGCCAGAATGATCAGTGTCCCCTAGTTGTTTAAAAAACAATCCAGCAAATAAAACCTGGCTATCAGATAACAGATTTAATAAATGTGGAAATCTTAAATGTAGGACCTGCTCACATTCAAAAATCACAAACACATTTTTAAATCACTTCCATAGTGAACAACATATCAATATAAAATTTGATCAGTTGTAAGACTATTTGCCCGGTGCTTATTTTTTGTGCTGTGTTTATGCTGAGTTTGTCAGCTGTATAAATGCAACTGTCTATAAAAGCAGCATAAACATATTGCATTTATTGCATTTGTGCTGCGATTGTGCTGCCTTTGTGCACATACAAACACAGCACAAAAATGCAGCACAAATAAGCGGACACACAAGCACAGACAAACACACAGACACTTTCTCATCCTCCCCAGCGAGCCTGTGGTGATCCCTGGTGATTCGTCCTCCATGGAGCGGCGGGAGTTTCTCTTTATTCATCCGCCAGATCCTGCACACCATGTGACAGGTTAAATCACATAGTGCAAAGGTCCTGGCAGTTAGATAAAGACAGCTGTCGCCGCTTCACGGAGGAAGAATTACTGGGGATCGTTGTGGGATCACTGGGAAGGGTGAGTATTGGAACGTTTTTGTTTTGTAAATCACAGGAAAAAAGCACCACAAATGGATTGTGGTAATACCCATCCATTTGTGGTGCTTAGTTGTTACAATGAAGTCTATGGGGAAATCGCAGCCCCAGAAAGGGCAAGTTTATTGCAGGAACATTAAAAAAAAATGCAGGCGATTTCTGCTACAAAAATGCAGCTCCCACAAGTGCCCAGTGGGCACCGCTTTTGGAAAATCACATTGACTTTTTGAATTTTAGATTTTATGGCGCTTTACATATGGAAAAGGCAGACAAGGACAAGTACAATATGAATGGACGATCAAGATGTACAGGTAAAGGAGGGGAGAGGACCCTGTTAGCAAGGGCTCACAGTCTATGAGGGAGGGGTAGGGATACAGTAGGAGTGCTCTGCTGTATGTCCAGTGCTCTGCTGTGTGTGTTCAGTGCTCTGCTGTGTGTGTCCAGTGCTCTGCAGAGTGTGTCCAGTGCTCCCCTGTGTGTCTCCAGTGCCCTGAATAGTTTGTCAAGTGCCCACTGCTCTGCAGATTGTGTGCCCAATGCTCTATAGATCATGTATTGTGTTCAGTGCTTGGCTATTCTGCTGGAGTTGTGTTCATTTGATGGGCAGGGGCTGCAGAGCATTGTATCCCACCCCACCAGCCCTGCTCTGTGCACTGGCTGCTGCATTGTGCTGAGCACAGGTGTAGACTGGAGGACTCTGCTGCTGGTGGGCTTTGTTGTCTGTGTACTGCTGTCCGGTATTCTTTGCTGTCACTGTGTTCTGCTGTCATGGTGTTCTGTTGTCAGTGGGCTCTGCTGTCTGTGCTCTGCTGTCTGGTGTGCTTTGCTGTCACTGCAGCAGAAAAATAGCTGTGCCAACGGTGCGTTTTTTGGCTGCGGATAAGGTGTACTTTTTTATTTCATTTCTGTTCCAGACTGTACCAAATTAATGTTTCTGGGAGAGGGGAAGAGAGAGAAAGAGAGAGAGCAAGCGAGTGTACTTTGTCACCTTTTGGACACCTTATTTTGTGTTTTCTATGTGTTTTCTATGTGTTTGTACATGTTTGTGTGCCATTGTTTTTAATGGTATTCGATGGTGTTCGACGGTGTCCGATGAACATTCAATGAACATTCGACGAACATTCAATGAACACATCCCCAATTCGACGAATCAAATCTAATTCGAACACTAGGGTGGTGGCTCATCTCTACACAGGACATGGTTCCAGTAATCCATGTGCTTAGGCTGCTTGTCTTTGGCAAAGTGTTTGTGGGTTTTCTTGTCCATCATCTTTAGCATAGGCTTCTTTCTGGATCAACAGCCATGCAGACCTATTTGATGCAGTGTGTGGCGTATGGTCTGAGCACTCACAGGATGATCCCCCACCCTTATAACCTCTGCAGCAATGCTGGCAGCACTCATATGTGTATTTTGAAAAGATGACTGGGTATCACGCTGAGCATGTGCACGCAACGTCTTTGGATTACTATGGTGAGGCCTGTTTTAAGTGGAAGCTGTCTTGGCCACCATGCTGCTCTTCAGTTTCAGGGTGTTGGCAATCTTCTTATGGCCAAGGTTATCTTTATGTAGAGCAACAATTCTTTTTTCAGATCTTTAGATGATTCTTTGTCATGAGGTGCCATGTTGAACCTCTAGTGAACAGTATGAGGAAGTGTGTGAGCTATAACACCATTTTAACACACCTATTCACCTGATACCTTGTAACATAGATGAGCCACATGACACCGAAGAGGGAAAATGGGTAATTAGGCATAATTTGGCCATTTTCATCTTGGTTGTACTCACTTTAGTTGTCAGCAGTTTAGACATTAAACTGTTGGGTTGAGTTATTTAGGGGTATCCAAATTGCACTGTTATAAAATGAAAACTATTATGCCGCTGGTTGTTATAGTAACACATCATTGTCCTGCTATTTCATAGGACAGAACGGGGGAGCAATAATAATAAGTCCCCTTTTCCATCTAGCTACTTAAGGCCGCTTTACACGTCGCAATATCGTTCCGATATTGCATACAACTTCACAGGAGCGCGCACGTTTTTGGCACTTGTTCAAAATCGCATAGATGTTACACAGGGAGATATCGTCAGGAAACGCAACTACGATGTCGTACGCCCCTCTTGCACACTGTGTCTGAGCAACTCAGGGAACGAACAATTAACATTGGAGTGAATAGGGAAGTAGGGCTCCAAATCGTAGTTGCGCTGTCACACAGCACGATCCTGCCCCATCGCCTATCCAATATTGCACGGTTGAAGAGCATGCATAATTGAAAAACGATATCGTAGTTGCATCGTTTTTGAGTTGCGTTGCCCATTTACACAACACAACGCACCAACGATAACAACTGCAACGCCCGTACCACGTGACTTTTTATCATAGTTGCGTTGCGATATCACGACATGTAAAGCGGCCTTTAGACACAGAGGCAATAATTAACAAGGCATCTAAGGAGTTAAGCCAACAGAATCTGAGGTCTCTCTGAATCCAGACATTAAATTGTGAGTCCAGCCTCAATCTCAGCCAAGCTACTACAGTAATTGGGTATGTCTTCAAACCTCTAACATTGCCATGATGTATAGTTAAGTCATGATGACTTAGTGGGTTAAATAACTTTGTACTCAAAGCCAAACACACTGTTCATATCAAATTATTTTCAGTCGATTTTGGCTGATTTTAATTAATTTGCTAACTATTGTTTGTTTTGAAGAATATGTCATGTTAATGTGCAAAACAATGATGTTGAATTATCCGTTCCCTTTGTTAATCTGGTGGAGTCAACTGTGCTTAACCTTAACCAATGCACTCAGCGTTGACCTTTCTTGGACAATAATTTACTCCTCTCAGCACACACAGCTCCAGTTGGCTTTTTTTGCTTTCTACTTTATTGTCAATTTGTTTATGCACTTTAATTTGCTGATGTTTGCAAAACCACATGTAAATATACAAAGCTGTTTCTTTTAATCTTCTGATGTGCTATTATTTGTAGTGTTTTTCTTCCACCCCTCTAAAGGCCAGTGCTTTGTGGACTTGTATAAAGAAAGATGTCCTATTGAAAATCAAAGTTAAAGGACCACTGGAAGTTTGCCCAAGGGAAGTTAGTACTTGGCAAGTGAATCAATAGCTAATCAAAACCGTCTGTGTGTTTCGCACATTTAGAGATTATATTCATGTGAAAGGAGTAAAAAGAAAATGTTTGGCTTGAATAAAACTGTTGCAGTATAATTGTGTTTCCTTTGATTTTTAATTTGCAAGCATTCAAAGCATAGTTAGTTTAATTTGTCCCAATGTAGTTTTGCATATTTCAAGCATTTCTAGTCAATCTAATTTGCCTGTATACACTGTGTGCAGAATTATTAGGCAAGTTGTATTGTAGATGATTATTTTTATTATTGATCAACAACTATGTTCTCATCAACCAAAAGACTCAAATATCAAACCTAATATTTTTGGAAGTTGGAGTGTTTTTTTTAGATTTGGCAATCTTAGGGTGCTTTCACATCAGATGCGGCAAGTGCGGTTTTGCACTTGCGGCAGGTGCGGCAGCGAAAAAAACCGCGGTCAGCCGCGGTTTTTTTCGCTGCCGCACCTGCCGCAAGTGCAAAACCGCACTTGCCGCATCTGCCGCAAGTCCCCCTATACTTCCTATGGAAAAAACCGCAACCGTGCGCAAGTGGAACCGTTATGCAGCAAAGCGGCAGATGCGGTTTTTTCACTGCATCTGCGCGAATTACGAAAAACGCTGATGTGAAAGGGCCCTTAGGAGGATATCTGTTTGTGCAGGTAACTATTACTGTGCAGAATTATTAGGCAACTTAATACAAACCTAATATATTTCCATCTCACTTGTTTATTTTCACCAGGTAAACTAATATAACTGCACAAAATTTAGAAATAAACATTTCTGACATGCAAAAACAAAACCCAAAAAAATTAGTGATTAATATAGCCACCTTTCTTTATGATGACACTCAACAGCCTTCCATCCATAGATTCTGTCGTTGCGACAATACACTCCTTCACCAGTCACTCCAAATTAGACTATGAATATATGGTACCAGATAAGAGTAAATCAGACGGAGAATCTGGTTCAAACTTATAATATGTTCGTTGCTTTATTAAGCAATGGCAGTGGTCACAGCAACTGAACTTTATTTCCGGGTACACAGCATTTTATACTCTAGGGAATAGGCGTGAAATGGCCAGGACAAGGTGGAATTAGATGGGGGTTAGGTGGGGTTAGGCTAATATATCTATCTCAATTAGTAATAATTAGTCCTTTGTCTTCTCTGCTGAGTCCATCCTTCTTCTTGACCCGGTGCCATCTCTGGGCTCCTGGCATATAGGACATCTCAGGTTTCTCCTGATACTCCTTGACACAGGCATCCAAGGACAGCTTATCTTCTTAGTTCTCATCCATCTCAACACAACAGTATCTTCTTTTCAGCAAACAGATATATCTATTGGGTGCTAGGTTAAGGGAAAAACTTATTGTTTCTCACCTAGAGTATTAGTAAAAATATAAAATATAAAAGTATATAAGGAACATATAAGTCAGTGGAAAAGCGTCCCCAACAGCTTGATCTGTTTACGATCAACATTGTGTGCAGCAGCCACCACAGCCTCCCAGACACTGTTCGGAGAGGTGTACTGTTTTCCCTCCCTGTACATCTCACATTTTACACAGGTTCTCTGTGGGGTTCAGATCAGGTGAACAAGGAGGCCATGTCATTATTTTTTTTCTTTTAGACCTATGCTGGCCAACCACACTGTGGAGTAGTTGGATGCATGTGATGGAGCATTGTCCTGCATGATAATCATGTTTTTCTTGAACGATACCGACTTCTTCCTGTACCACTGCTTGAAGAAGTTGTCTTCCAGAAACTGGCAGTAGATATGGGAGTTGAGCTTCACTCCATCCTCAACCCGAAAAGGTCCCACAAGTTCATCTTTGATTATACCAGCCCATACCAGTACCCCACCTCCACCTTGTTGGCGTCTCAGTCGGAGTGGAGCTCTCTGCCCTTTACTGATCCAGCCTCTGGCCCATCCATCTGGCCCATCAAGAATCACTCTCATTTCATCAGTCCATAAAACCTTTGAAAAATCAGTCTTAAGATATTTCTTGGCCCAGTCTTGACATTTTATCTTATGTTTCTTGTTCAAAGGTGGTCGTTTTTCAGCCTTTCTTACCTTGGCCATGTCCCTGAGTATGGCGCACCTTTTGCTTTTTGATACTCCAGTAACGTTGCAGCTGGTGGCAAATGGAATCTTGGCAGCTTCACGCTTGATTTTCCTAAACTCATGGGCAGTTATTTTGCGCCTTTTTTGTCCAACTCGCTTCTTGCGACCCTGTTGGCTATTTGCCATGAAACACTTGATTGTTTGGTGATCACGATTCAAAAGTTTAGCAATTTCAAGATTGCTGCATCCCTCTGCAAGACATCTCTCAATTTTGGACTTTTCAGAGCCTGTCAAATCTCTCTTCTGACCCATTTTGCCAAAGGAGAGGAAGTTGCCTAATAATTAAGCACACCTTATATAGGGTGTTGATGTCATTAGACCACACCCCTCCTCATTACACATCACCTGATTTATTTACTTGGTAGTTGGCTCTCAAGCCTATACAGCTTGGAGTAGGACAACATGTATAAAAAGTATCATGTGATCAAAATACTTATTTGTCTAATAATTCTGCACACAGTGTATGTTTTGCAATAACACTAGATTAATATATTCAGATTAGTGGTTAAACTAATATCTAAAAAGCATCTAGTATCATAAAATGGATATATTCACTTTTTCACTATTAGTACAATATCCCTAAATAACTAATGACTGACGTACTTGACTATTTCGTTGTCCATTGTCATTGTACAAGGTTAAAACAAATTGTAACTTATCAAACAATTTTACATCAAAAAAGTAAATAAAGAAAAACCTTCAAAACCTTGAATATGTATTCTGAAGACATGTCCACAAAACCAAATGACGTATTAAAGGGATCCTGTCACCTCCTAAAAGCCACCTAACCTATCAATACATATCCCTGCACCTTCCTATTACCATTATAACGATCTCTCTCTCTGCTAAATGCTTGCTTTCCATGTTGTAAAAAACGTTTTTATACTTACTCATTAAGATGATAATGAAGTGGTGGCTATATGCAATAGTACCCCTGGGCGTGTTGGTTTGCAGCCTCCATGATCCTTTATCACGCCCCAATGGGTGTGATATTGCAATAAGATTCATCTCTGGCCCAGCCTCTCTGTGCTGTGCTGTGCTGTCCTGGCTTTGCCCTACTCCTCTCTGTCACTCAGAGCATGCAAATCATTTGTCCTGAAGTCATCTCCAGAATCGTGCTCTGACAGAGCATAAACATCACGGTAGGAGGTGGCACACAGAGGCAAAGAGGGATGGAATGGCCACCATCAATCAAGCTCCCTCCAGCCATAGTGACTGCCTCCATTGCTTCTAACTGTAAGTTTTACAAAGCCTATATCTCGGGGTACACAGCACACAGACACATGTGGGACCCCTTCCCTGAATGCAGCAGACATGCTGCATTCAGTGCTGCATTTAGATTGCCATGCAGCAGGGGGGTGACAGGTTCTCTTTAAGGGCTTTCCGGTGAACAAAGATTATACCAATTTATGACAGCCAAATTTTTGTAGTTTATGCTTATCAAATATTCAGCTGAATTTGACCATTTTCTGCCTTCAATTTCAACATAGGAAGTTCTAGTTTTTCTCTTAATGTGGAAGGAAACTCTGCCCTATGTGAATACATCATCAATGCACCATATGACTGAAGGCATGAACGTTTCTTTGGTGTTTTGAGTCAAAAAATAATTTCAGACTCAATTCACATGTTTTTATTTCAAGGTCCATTTTCAGACTGTGATACCTGGCAAAATCTAAGTCTAGTGACCCAAAATCTATGTCTAAGAGGTTAATAATTCAGGTCAGGAGACACATAGTGAGCAGACTATTCTGGTCAAAGCATTGGAGCTGATTCACCAAGGGGTCTATGGGAACTTGGAACCCGGGTGTGGAGTTGGAGGGATGTCACTGGTGGCCCACCCTGTGGTGGTCAGCCAAAAATTTGAGGAAATGTAAAAAGGGACTAAAAGAAAATAAATGTTTTTCGTGACGCCACCTGCAGATTCTGGTGATGTTCACCAGCGCCGCTGTCAGACCGCCGGGGATGATGGTATTGCAGCTTGGGTGGTCTGGCTCCCTGCGGGTGGAGCCTGGTCCCCGGGGCAGGATAGCACTTGTTGTCGTGGTGCTGGACATGGGCAGCGCAGCTATGCATCAGTTCATGCAGAAAGGAGAAACGGAGGCCTTGTGACTCTATACTGGTAATTTACTGCAACCGGTTCAGATGGCACTTCAGGTTACAGTTTACACAGTCTTTGAATGGGTGGCTGCCCGGGTAATCACTGAGGAGGGTAGAATCTTTTCGAGGCTCCTGTAATATACCTTCTTTTGCTTTCTTATATCTCGCTGTTCTGACCTGCGCCTCCTCACTTTCCTTGTGCTGCTCTGCACAGCCCACTTGTCTATGATGCTATGAGGTACCCTTCTTCTCTCTAAGGGGCTCAACCAGTTTGGTGATCCTGGTGGGGCTGCACGTTCTAGACAGGGAGGTCGGGGCTGATAGTATGGCCCTCGAATGGCCGGTGCTGACAGCTCAGGGGTGAACTCACCTGTACCGTCACTCGGAACCGACACTCCGTTGGTGGACTGGGATTCCCCCAGACCTGTCCGGTGGTTTGGCACTGGGTTTCCCCTTTTTACCTGGGCCACCTTTTCTTCTCAGGCGCCCTCCCTGGGGGACCCCTCCAAGGCTCCCTCCTTTGCTTTTTCCCTCAGTAAGGACTACATCCAACTGTGTGACTTCCCGCCTTTCTCCTTACTCCTAACTCTCCTCCCCTGGGACCGGTTACACATGGACCCCAAACACAGACTTTCATGAGAAATCTGTGTTACTGTTTGGGTTCAACTGCCCAGAAAAAAGGGCTAGGGGGCTACAAAAAGAAGCAAAATGGGAATTAAAAGCAGGCAAATTATACTTACCAGTTTCTACATTGTGGTCCACTCATTAAGCCTCATGCATACTTCCTTGTTCCCCCGCCCACCCTCTATGACAGTATCTCTGATTGGTTGCAGTCAGACTACCCTTGCAGCTCTAGACCACAGAAAAAACAGTATAACAAATGTGTGGAAGTACACTGCTATAAAAAGGTAATAATAAAAAGCAAATGCTTGGTAAAAAACAGTATCAAAAACAGAGTACTTAGTTAAAACGTTTTTTGCAAAAAATGTACGTAAGCCGTTCCACCTCGCCACGGTGACCCTTATCAGAACGGTCCTATCTAACTAATTTAAAATTAGCAAGCAACACGAGAATATTTTTTTACACAATGACTTCATTTTAGATTTGAGATATATACATTTTTCATTGCGTATAAAATTATGGATGTATAAAAAAAGACTAATCGTTAGTACAACCAAATAGATTAATACAACCAAAGCAGAGAAGAAAAACGATCAAAAAACTTTATTTTTGAATGTGCAGAACAAGTTTATAAAAATGATCATCATAAAGCACATGGAGGTTCAAGTTGTTATTACTCTCACAAAGTAGCAAACGACAACCTGTTTTGAATATATATCTAAACAACACAGGTTTAAAGCCCTTGATTTTTTGGAATATGTATGTCACCCTCAGTCTATGAGCATCCCATATAAGTCATGCTGGTAAAGACATGGGAGTCCGCCAGATGGTCATAATTTTGTATTTATGAACACATGCATGGGAATGTCTTAGGCCGGCTTCAGACTGTGTTTTAGATCCGATCCGTAGCTGTCCGCTTGAAGCAGACAGCCGCGGACCGGATCAGCACACAGGACCGGGGGGCTATTATGCCCTCCGATCCTGTGTGCAGCTGCATGCAGTTCCTGATGCTGACAGGTGAGGACCGCGGGCCCCGCGGTCCTGACCTGTCAGCAGCTGCAGCTGCGCGCGCTGCACACAGGATCGGAGGGCATAATAGCCCCCCGGTCCTGTGTGCTGATCCGGTCCGCGGCTGTCTGCTTCAAGCGGACAGCTACGGATCGGATCTAAAACGCAGTCTGAAGCCGGCCTTAGTGGTCATACATACAGTTAGGGCCAGAAATATTTGGACAGTGACACAAGTTTTGTTATTTTAGCTGTTTACAAAAACATGTTCAGAAAGACAATTATATATATATAATATGGGCTGAAAGTGCACACTCCCAGCTGCAATATGAGAGTTTCCACATCCAAATCGGAGAAAGGGTTTAGGAATCATAGCTCTGTAATGCATAGCCTCCTCTTTTTCAAGGGACCAAAAGTAATTGGACAATGGACTCTAAGGGCTGCAATTAACTCTGAAGGCGTCTCCCTCGTTAACCTGTAATCAATGAAGTAGTTAAAAGGTCAGGGGTGGATTCCAGGTGTGTGGTTTTGCATTTGGAAGCTGTTGCTGTGACCAGACAACATGCGGTCAAAGGAACTCTCAATTGAGGTGAAGCAGAACATCCTGAGGCTGAAAAAAAAGAAAGAATCCATCAGAGAGATAGCAGACATGCTTGGAGTAGCAAAATGAACAGTTGGGTACATTCTGAGAAAAAAGGAATTGACTGGTGAGCTTGGGAACTCAAAAAGGCCTGGGCGTCCACGGATGACAACAGTGGTGGATGATCGGTGCATACTTTATTTGGTGAAGAAGAACCCGTTCACAACATCAACTGAAGTCCAGAACACTCTCAGTGAAGTAGGTGTATCTGTTTCTAAGTCAACAGTAAAGAGAAGACTCCATGACAGTAAATACAAAGGGTTCATATCTAGATGCAAACCATTCATCAATTCCAAAAATAGACAGGCCAGAGTTAAATTTGCTGAAAAACACCTCAAGAAGCCAGCTCAGTTCTGGAAAAGTATTCTATGGACAGATGAGACAAAGATCAACCTGTACCAGAATGATGGGACAAAAAAAGTTTGGAGAAGAAAGGGAACGGCACATGATCCAAGGCACACCACATCCTCTGTAAAACATGGTGGAGGCAACGTGATGGCATGGGCATGCATGGCTTTCAATGGCACTGGGTCACTTGTGTTTATTGATGACATAACAGCAGACAAGAGTAGCCGGCTGAATTCTGAAGTGTACCGGGATATACTTTCAGCCCAGATTCAGCCAAATGCTGCAAAGTTGATTGGACGGCGCTTCATAGTACAGATGGACAATGACCCCAAGCATACAGCCAAAGCTACCCAGGAGTTCATGAATGCAAAAAAGTGGAACATTCTGCAATGGCCAAGTCAATCACCAGATCTTAACCCAATTGAGCATGCATTTCACTTGCTCAAATCCAGACTTAAGACGGAAAGACCCACAAACAAGCAAGACCTGAAGGCTGCGGCTGTAAAGGCCTGGCAAAGCATTAAGAAGGAGGAAACCCAGCGTTTGGTGATGTCCATGGGTTCCAGACTTAAGGCAGTGATTGCCTCCAAAGGATTTGCAACAAAATATTGACAATAAAAATATTTTGTTTGGGTTACGTTTATTTGTCCAATTACTTTTGACCTCCTAAAATGTGGAGTGTTTGTAAAGAAATGTGTACAATTCCTACATTTTCTATCAGATATTTTTGTTCAACCCTTCAAATTAAACATTACAATCTGCACTTGAATTCTGTTGTAGAGGTTTCATTTCAAATCCAATGTGGTGGCATGCAGAGCCCAACTCGCGAAAATTGTGTCACTGTCCAAATATTTCTGGCCCTAACTGTATATGATCATCAAAGGAATATTTCAAAACCACATATAAATAAATTTAAAAACCACTTACGTTTTTTGCAAAAAATGTACGTAAGCCATTCCACCTCACCACGGTGGCCCTTATCAGAACAGTCCTATCTAACTAATTTAAAACCTGATCCTGTATAAATATACCTCATGGATGCAGGGTGAAGACAAGCCAGAAACCAATATGGACACAGTGCAGCAGACAGCACTTTATGTGCCTCGCTCAGAAAAGGGGGGTGGGCACTCCCTGTCTTGCTAAACAAGAGAGTAAATGAAAAACTGCAACTGAGCCAGGGCATAATGTGAACGGGTCTGTAGGACTGCGTTCACACCACCACATAACTAGAGCACAGAAAAAACTGTATAACAAACGTGTGGAAGTACACTGCTATAAAAAGGTAATAATAAAAAGCAAGTGCTTAGTAAAAAACAGTTTTAAAAACAGGGTACTTAGTTAATAGGTTTTTTGCAAAAAATGTACGTAAGCCGTTCCACCTCGCCACGTTGACCCTTATCAGAACGGTCCTATCTAACTAATTTAAAACCTGATCCTGTATAAATATACCTCATGGATGCAGGGTGAAGATGGGCCAGAAACCAATATGGACACAGTGCAGCAGACAGCACTTTATGAAAAGGAGTGGTGGGGTACTCCCTGTCTTGCTAAGGCCGGTTACACACACCCGTGCCTCTGGCACGTGAGCGGTCTGTGCCGACACATGCCAGAGGCACGGACATACAGGGACACATGTTCCCCTATGGGCAAATTCACACTTCCATTTTTCGGCACGGACCGTGTCTCCATGTGGAGCACATGCATGTCCGTGTGCTCCACACGGCGACAAGTCAGTTTTTTTGCGGACACACAGACCGCTTTCACCGTGAAACATCCATGCACATATATGTCATCCGTGTGACATCCGTGTGCACGGACCATGGACAAAAGTGACAACCCTAAAAATAAAGAATTTCATACTCACCTAGCTCCAGTGCTGACAGTTCCTCTCTCTTCCGATACTGCTCATTAGGGTCATGAATATTCACTTCACTGAGCCTGACAGCGGCCCGGAAGTGAGACAAACTGTCTGCGCTGGAGCGAGGCGAGTATGCGGTGACAGGCTGTCCATGTGCTATCCGTGGATCCACGGATAGCACACTGACTGCACTCATCATGTCACATGTCCTTGACACATGAGTCTATGCCCCGCCCCCAAACGGCCTTGTTTCACACGTCCATGGTGATACGGATGTGTGAAACCGACCTTAACAAGAGAGTAAATGAAAAACTGCAACTGAGCCAGGGCACAATGTGAACGGGTCTGTAGGACTGCATTCACACCACCACATAACTAGACCACAGAAAAAACAGTATAACAAATGTGTGGAAGTACACTGCTATAAAAAGGTAATAATAAAAAGCAAGTGCTTGGTAAAAAACAGTATCAAAAACAGGGTACTTAGTTAATACGTTTTTTGCAAAAAATGTACGTAAGCCGTTCCACCTTGCCACAGTGACCCTTATCAGAACGGTCCTATCTAACTAATTTAAAACCTGATCCTGTATAAATATACCTCATGGATGCAGGGTGAAGACGGGCCAGAAACCTATATGGACACAGTGCAGCAGACAGAAACTTATGTGCCTGGCTCAGAAAATGAGGGGTGGGGCACTCCCTGGCTTGCTAAACAAGAGAATAAATGAAAAAACTGCAACTGAGCCAGGGCACACTGTGTACGGGTCTGTAGGACTGCGATCACACCACCATATAACTAGACCACAGAAAAAACAGTATAACAAACATGTGGAAGTACACTGCCATAAAAAGGTAATAATAAAAAGCAAGGCTTAGTAAAAAAACAGTATCAAAAACAGGGTACTTGGTTGCAGTCAGACTACCCTTGCAGCTCTGAAGGTAATCCACAATGAAGTTGCACGAAGTTCTCTGCCTCTGCTACATTCAGAGTTTGCATTGAGCAGTGACATAAAAGTGACCACTCCACACAAGCTCCAGCACACACTGATGGCACCGAGAGCCACAGCTGTGATAGCAGTGATGTCAGTGCACTCACAGCTGCGGTACCTGGTACCCCAGATGTGACCTCAGGTGAACTCCCTGATGTCACTGCTCTCATAGCTGAAACTCTCGGTGCCGTCAGTGTGTGCCGGAGCTTGCGGGGTGTGGTCACTTTAATGTCACCGGTAAGCGCAAGCTCTAAATCCAGAGATCCAGAGAGCTTCATGGAACCTTGTTGTGCATTACCATCAGAGCTGCAAGGGTATGTTTTGGGTTAATATATGGGTAAAAGACGGTGTCAGTGTTTTTTAATTCAAATAAAGGATTATTCTACGTGGCTGTTTTTTTGCTATTTACATACAGGATTGGTAATGTGGGGGTCTCATAGACCAATTCAAGGCTTGACGTCAGCTGTCTATTCACAGCTGTCATCAACCCTTTATATTACCCTGATTGCCACCACACCAGGGCAATCAGGAAGATCTAGGTTAAGCCCTGGAAAAAGTGCATCTATTGATTTGCCATTTCTTGGGCGGCTGTGGGCTGGTATTTTGAGGCTGGGAGGGGCAATAACCACGAGCCCTCCTAGGATGAGAATACCACCTCCCAGCCATGTGCTTTATCTTGAGCAAGTATCAAAATTAGGGGTAACCCATGCCATTTTTTTTAAGTTATTTATGTCAATAATAAAAGCCTGCATGGGATTCCCTGTATTTTGATACCCAGTCAAGATACTGCACACTGCTGGGGTTTGCTTCATCCGCACTGTGTATCAATATACGTGGGACTCCATGTAATTTTTTTCAATTATTTATTTATTTTTACACTTCACTTCGGGATCCACACAGCTAGTGTTAGAGTCACCAATCAGATGTGCTGTCACAGAGGGGACAGGGAAAGAAGTTAATATTCATGAGGCCTAACGAGCGGACCCGGAAGAAGTGTGACTGCAGCACAGAGACTGGTAAGTATAATTCTGCTGCTTTTTATCCCCAGTTTGCTTCCTTTTGAATTCCCCTAGACATTACTACCACCATTTTATCGCACTAAAGTTCAGGTTCCAAAATACCTATATGATGTTCGAGGTAAGGGCTCAAGTTCGGGTAAAGTCCAGTCAGAGTCGCTGATCCCAAACATCTGCAGGTTCACTCATCTCTATAATGAACACCAAGTTTTTTTTCCTTTTACATACACTGCAGCGTTTCTTAATTTACAGTCATCAAGTATACTTATGTGCAAAATAATAGCAGTGTGACAACAGTAAGACAACTGAGAAAAAGCTCAATCCTCATAATAGCATAACAAAGGCACTGCGAACACTGCACGTTAATTTCCAGATGAAAACATGAACAAAATATCTTTTTAAACTGAGAGTGGAAAAAAAATGAATGTTAGGATGTCAAAAAAATAACAATGTCTGTATTCTCATTGACAAACTTGGTTATTTACAGTATAAACTGAAATGTGTTACAGATTAAGCTTTTCTGTTAATCACTGAACTAATATTTAGTTGTCTTATCCTTATTTTTGATAACTGCTTTACATCTGTGTGGCATGGTGTCAGATAACATCTGACAAGTGTGAACAATATTTGTTGCCCCCCTTCTTTATAATAATTGACACCTGTTTCTTCACAGAATTAAAGGGACTCTATCAGGCCAATTTGAGTATGATAATAAGAGTACCCTTGAATAGTGCTTTGGCAGCCCTTTTAAAAAATGTAAAATTAATTATTGTACCCTCTGTAGTTTTCTTGCTATAAGCATGTTCACACCCTGCAGAAAGCTGGCTGCACTTGTCTGGTCCATTACTTTCTTTCACTGCCGATTGATCAATCACGTCTAAGGGCCACATCACACACACATGTACACCAGGACCCATGGAAGCGGTAGTTACCGCGAAACGGCAGGCCGTCGTCCGCCGTCTCCTCTCCCCCTCCCCATGCTTTTTGATCGCACTAACAAGTACATGGAGGTGCGAATAAAGAAAAAGATCTACTCCGGTGAGTGCCGCAATTTTTTCTGCATTTGAGAATTGATTAACTTTATTTGTGAGCAACACCACTTGGAGACTTGCACTATAGGAGGTCACAAACAAAGTTAACCCATTAACACCGTATAGTGCCCAGTATTTTTCTTGTTTTGGCAAAAGTATTTTAAACCCGCATACCCCACCCAACACGGTGTGTCAATAATTTATAAGGCGTTGATTTAAAAAAATGAACAACTCAAACTTCCGTACATGAAGACATGGAAACGCCGTCTCTCCTTCTCAGCCTCCTTAGACTCATGGTTTATTGCAGCCTCGTATACTTCCAAGTTCTCGTTATGTATCAACCACTTAGAAGAATCCTAAAAGATTAAATTGAGCTGGTATATTGCCACCCCCCTACGACTGGCGAAAATCCAGAAAACCAATATGTCTCTTTGCTGGAAGGGTTGCCAGGAAACAGGAACTATGGAACATGCGTGGTGTTTTTGCCCCAAGATATACACTTTTTGGTGCACTGTTGAATCTATTTTGAATGAGGTGTTAAAGATCCCTTTTGTGTTGGAGAGTCCCATGGCCTTATTGGGTATTGGATTACAAAATGTTCCTACTATGCTTAGCCCTATTGCAACCAACATACTGATTGTGGCCAGGTTGTGTCTTGCCAGACATTGGAAGTTACCATCTACACCTTCCAAGGAAGAGCTGATAGCTCAAATAAATCTCCATCTACAGCATGAGTCTATCTTAGTTCATGACCTGTCCACAAAAAATAGGAAACTTAATTGGTGGGACCCCTGGGTATCTTTGCCATACGGTTCCCCTCCCCGATAAATTTGCTTCATGGTACCTGAAACATGTGTTTGTTCTCTTTTCTTGAATGCTATGTGTATACTGTATTGTTGGTCTCCGTGAGTTATTGATGCATGTTTTTATAGCCTACTATGCTGGTAATATCCCTATTTTCCCTTACTTCATCCCTCCCCCTCCATTTCTCGGTTTATGTTTTATCAGTGCACTCCATATTCCAACGGGAAGTTTACTCCTCTGCACTCTGTTTAGTGCAGCACTCTGTTTAGTGCAGTGTTGTTTTATTTCTTGTTATTCATTTTCAATAAAAATCAATTGGTTTAAAAAACAAACAAACAAACAGTGCAGTAAACTTGATCATGGAAGCAAAGTGCAAGTGCCTAATGCCATAGCAGCCAGTCTAGTAGATAAATATCGTGTGCATAAGTGTAACTGAGCACAAAAATCTAAAGTAATGGCACATAATTACAGAAAGCAAGTATACTAAAATTAAAAGTATAACTGAAGCAAATTAAGTATAACACATTAGTGTGTGAATATCCCAGGCAATTGATGGCGTCTCACCGCAAGACACGTTTCGGATTGGCGCCTTCATCAGGATAAGTGTTTAGATTGTAGTGGGCTCAAGATTAAAAGGCAAAAAGGGCTAATCAGATGCCTAGATTGGCGCATGCATCAATCAAAAGGCTTCCAGGTTTCAACTGCGAGTCCGTGACATGTGACAAGCAGTACTGTGATGATATGAACCATCACTAAGGAGATTCATGTGCCCCAGCAACAGCGCGCATACAGGGAAGCTGGGTCGCGAATGGTGTCTGGACTCTAGAAAGGTGCATGCATAATGCCAGAGAGCAGCCAGAGCTGTACAGCATAGGAGAAATATTACACTTCCTGACAGAAGTTATGTCTCTTATCCATGTTATGTAAATAAACGCTTAAAGCCTGACGTTAAATTCATCGATTGGTTGTATAAATTGCTCTTTTGAAAGCTGAAACCTTCTGAAATGTGGTTTAGGTAAAGCAAATAAATTGGCATCAATGCTGAAATATTGATCATTTAATGAACACAGAATGGTCAGATTTTGGCAAGACAAAAGTTTTGTCGCCTGGTCATATAATGCACCCAATCCTAGTTTACATCCTCACCTGTGCTCAGTAAATGATTGGTTAATTAGTGGGTGTGCATAAAAAGAAACCCAGCAGTCCAAACTTCACTTGTACTTCAACTTGAGCTCTGACAACATGCCAAAAATCCACCGTGCGACCAAAGCCTTGATTATCAAGAGGCTGAAGACCAGATCCATTTCACAGGTGGCTGGCACCTTTAATGTGTCTCAGCGTCAAGTACAATGAATTAAAAAAAAGATTTGAAGAGACTGGAGATGTGTTTGACAAGCCCAGAACCTTCAGACCCCGCAAGACAACCGCTCAGGAGGAATGTTTGTTGGTTAGAAAATCCAAAGCAAGCTCCTTTTCCACTACAGCAGAGCTCCAACAGGCCTGGTTACCTCAAGTCCCTGTGTCAACTAAAACAGTTTGCAGGATTCTGTTTCGAAATGGCCTCCATGGTTGAATCAGTGCCCAGAAGCCAGGACTAACCAAAAGGCAAATAAAAAAAACGTGTGGCGTTTGCAAAGTCTCACAGCCTGCTGAACAGATGGATGCTGGAAAAGTGGCAGAAGGTGAATTTCTCTGATGAATCTTCAGTACAATTACAACACAGCCGCCGAAAATACTGCAGGAGACCTACGGGAGCCCGTATGGATCCAAAATACACCCAGAAAACAGTTAAATTTAGTAGTGGAAAGATCATGGTCTGGGGTTATATTCAGTATGGGGGTGTGCAAAACATTTGCAAGGTGGAAGGCAATATCAATAGCCAAAAATATCAAGAAGTATTAACTACCTCTTATATTCCAAATCATAAAAGGGGTCAAATTCTGCAGCACAATGGTGCTCCATCTCATACATCCATCTCTACAAGAAAGTTCCTCCAGGCAAAAAAGATCAAGGTGCTCAAGAACTGGCCAGCCCAGTCACCAGACATGAACATCATTGAGCATGTTTGGGGTAGGATGAAAGAGGAGGCTTGAAAGACAAAACCAAAGGATCTAGATGAACTCTGGGAGGCATGTAAGACTGCATTCTTTGCTATTCCTGATGACTTCATTAATAAATTGTATGAATCATTGTTGAACCTCATGGATGCAGTCCTTCAAGCTCATTGAAGTCACACAAAATATTAAATATGACTCTAATAGCACCACAACTTCATTCACCAATTTTATGCAACATATATTTGTATTTTAAGTTAATTATTTGTTTGAAAATCATATTACTTTCTGTGGGCAACAAAACTTTTGTCTTGCCAAAATCTAACAATTCTGTGTTCATTAAATGATCAATATTTCAGCATTGATGCTAATTTATTTTTTCTTAACCTAAACCACATTTTGGAGGGTTTCAGCTTTCAAAAGAGTAATTTATACAACCAATGGATGAATTTAATGTCAGGTTATAAGCTTTTAGTTACATACCATGGATAAGCGACATAACGTCTGTCAGGGAGTGTATATAGATATATGGGCTAACGAACCAAAGAGCACAACCATCTAGGATATTTGAATGGAAGCAGAAATATAACTAATCATAACTAATAATTAGAAATTAATATAAAAAAGTGCTCAATCATATAAATTAACAATAAAGTTTATATTTACAAATATAAATATTAATAATTAATAAACACATACTAATAAAAAATGTGAAAATAGAAAAACCCTATATACTATGTTCAGTGGGATGCAAAAGTTTGGCCACGTCTGGTCAAAATTACTGTTATTGTGAACAATTAAGCAAGTAGAAGATATAATGCTCTCTAACCGGCATAAAGTGAAAGATGACACTTTTCCTTTGTTTTTAAGGCACCAAAAAAAACATTTTTATCTTAATCATTTTAAAAATGACAAAAAGTTAAATAGGCTTATAAAAAGGTTTGGGCACACTTGGAGATTTGTGTCATCAGATAACTTTGGCCAAGGTTTCAGATCTTAATTACCCTGTTATGGTACCTTTACACGCCGCTACCGAAGGTTAGAAACCAACGGGTGTCGGAGACAATTATAACTTGTACCTTCAAACACCGCGAGGTAGCGGCGTGTAATTCAGGTTGTTGCCACCGGTCTCTGTCGACACCTGTCTTTCAGCCGTGGGGAGAAAAAAGTTTTACTTATCTGCATTGTTATGCCTGGAAATACAGCGGTAGTAAGTTGAATATATATGTGGGTAAAGGATTAACAAGGATATGTAAGGACGAGAACAATATAGAATTTTAGCCTATAGAGGGGCTTGATTTGGACCCCTCGGTGAGTGACCATTGTGGCAAATTTCTAGCAATGTTTAAGCCATTTTCGATAGTTTGGTCAATGTCC
Organism: Allobates femoralis; assembly: GCA_033576535.1. NCBI lineage: Eukaryota > Metazoa > Chordata > Amphibia > Anura > Aromobatidae > Allobates > Allobates femoralis. Next base: position 176,710,797 of record JARQOC010000002.1, read on the forward strand.
CACATATAAAATTTAATGTGAGACATCCACCAAAAATAAACAAGATAAATGATGAAAAGTGAAAAATTGTCTTGCCCCATATATTATGTTTCGAGAGCCCTCTACACTTAGAATCCAAGTATAAGTGTCGACCCTCTGTCTCAGGATTGTGATCTGTTTTGGGGTGCCGCATCCCACGGTGTATACTGCATCGTGTGATGTGACACTACCTGGGACGTATTACAACTGTGACATACAGAGGTTGTCAATAATGGTAAACAATAAACAATGTAGGTAGTAAATAGTTTAACATCTAAAGTGGCCATTTATGGCCATAAAAAAAACAAAAAAAAAAAACCCATGACTGGTTGAGGGAGGACTTCTAAGAGTATACACTGACAGCAGGAACATGGATCATCACAGCAAACAGCTGTGATGATAGTCACATGACATAAGCACCGGACTTGATTGGTTAGTAGATCCTTTTTAACTCACACCAGCTCTCACTAGTCTCACACCCCCTGACGAAGGAGGACCGACATGCGCATTGGGGCGCAAGGACCAGGGTTATAGGACGCCACACCAGAATCTCCCCTGCCATACTTAAGGTATATCTTACTAATTGATACACACAACATCTTATAGTGAATGTGAAGCTATTAATGGACTGCAGTGGTATAGCTGTGTATACTGAGCAGAACGGTGGTGTAAGCTACAAGTTACACCCTTGTTGATTGCTCTTGAACTATAATGTTCAGTGTCATGAGGCAATGGATTGCATAGGCACAACAGTGCACATTTTGCAGCATGGAGGTATAAGCTACAAACTATATAATTTGATTAATGTTACCAGGTTATAACATTAGGTTGTATGTGGCAATAAATAGATAATTACCATCCAAGCTGGGTACTTGGTACTTTATACATTCAAAGACCTACCCACTTTTTTTTATATATTGCAATTCTATACATATAGTTTATAGCTATACCCATGCAGTTGATGCTTCACTATATTAATGTAAAGAGTATACTTTGGCCATATGAGAGGGGGGAAACATCACCCATAGTGTATAACACGAAGTATGGGAAGGTCTGGTCTGTCATATGAGTGAGCATGTCACTTACACCTGATATCCTTGAGCGTGTTGATGTATCATTTACACTCAAGGAGAATGTAGTTATGGATAGTAATAATGTCTTTAATAATGTTCCATAATATTTGATGTATACAATATCAGTGACCCCTGCCATATTATGTATATAGTCCAAATACCCTGTCACCATGTCTGTATAGCACATTGCACTTTATACTGCACTTTAATAAATATGAAATCAATACTATTCATGAGTTGTGTCGCTGAAGTTTTGTATGGTTAAATTGTAGGTATCGCGACCACCGAATATTGTAGTCCAGGTACTGTTTGGGAATTAAAAATTCCCAAAAATGTGTATTAGTATTGTTTGGAGTTTGTTTCTAATAACGTGTATATCTGTGTTCCACACAGTAGTTGTCTCCAAAAAAATGGACTTTAGAGCAAAGGAAAATTCCTGGCATGAAGAAGCTGATAAAGTATTTGGTGCAATGTTGACACAAACAGCCACGGATGAGACCTCTGACATGGAAACGGTGTTTTCTGATATATCGTACCTAGCGACCAAACGGACACGTCTGTGGTGGAATAGAATTCTATTGAAAAAATATCTACTTAAAAAACTCATACCACGAGGTCTGAGGGTGAAAGTAATACCATCTTTTCCAGTGGAGGATGATGAGATTATAACAAAATGGGAGGAGGCATGTGACACATGTTCTGAGACACTAATGGGCTTATTAGTTGATCTCAATTCTACAACACTACTAGAAATCGAAGAAAAACTAGATAAAAAGCAAGGAGAACTGAAGGCTATGTGTAGTGCAGAGAAATTGAAGGAATTTGACTCAGTACTGGAGAAACAATTGGAGGGATGTGTAAAGAAAATTAAAGAGGTCCATTCAAAAAAGTACCAACGGGATCTAAAAGACAGATTCGAAAGCAAAATCTATATTTGGCGTAAACCTAAAATACCTAAAAATGAGGGACGTAAAGCATCACAATCCTCAGTTACGTCATTCAGTGATCAATCAGAAACGCCAGGTCCATCAAGTGGGACCCGATCTGGTGCAAACATTGGCAATAAGAAAAATCCAAACGGTTCGAATAGAAGAAAACGAAAGAATAAGTCAGGCTCACCCTATGACTACAATGACAGACATGATAATAAGGTAATTAACTTGAGTGATCATGAATTGACTAGGGAAGATCTATCAGTACTAGGAAGGGGCCTAACCTTTGCACCAGTAGGCGGAGTAGACACTTTTACATTAATTAAAGATCTGAATCTGTTCGCTAGATCCCTCTACTATAAAAGACACTTTTTTGATGGAACTCTTCACTCCCTTTTTCCTTTAGAGGAAGAACAGGAAGTTCTGAGAGATCTGGGAGGTTTAGTGGAAGATAACACCTTGTCCATTAGAGGTAAGATTCCCGACATTATTAGAATTAAATCTAAAAAATTTCCTTCTTTTAATATGTGCGCAAATCTAGACATGTTTGTAAAAATAGTAACAAAAGAATTTGAAGAGATCAGACATATCAGAAGTGGAGATAATCTTACGAAAGTAGAAAGAGAAAGACTTGGGGAACTACAAAAGATCAAGGATGTGGTATTAAAACCGGCAGACAAGGGTGGGAACGTCGTCGTCTGGCCAAAAACTATGTACGAAAATGAGGTATTTCGTCAGTTAAACAACAATACATGCTATAAAAAATTAACATTTAATCCTTTGGCAAAATTTACAGCTGAGCTTGAAATCATCTTGAAAGATGTGACAGACGGCGGCGTTCTCACCCTTGAGCTGGCAAGAGCACTAAGGGTGTCAGAACCAACAGTGGCAACAATCTACATGCTGCCAAAAATACACAAAAATTCAACCGTCCCCCCAGGCCGACCAATTATTTCCGGCAACGGTAATTATTTGGAGCGAGTAAACTTATGGATTAATAGTATACTACAACCATTAGTTGAAACTCTACCATCTTTCACATTGGATACGTTAGACATGTTGAGGAAAGTCGATGGCATACATATGGGACCTGATGCAATAATGGTAGGAGGTGACGTTGAGTCATTATACACGAGTATTAAACATAATGATGGACTGGCAGCGGCAAAATATTTTTTGTCGATGTCACGGCATCCAGAAGATGTGATCAAGGTTGTGCTGTGTCTTCTGGAGTTCGCTTTAACACACAATTTCTTCACCTTTAGGGGGTCCTTCTACCTACAGCTCCAGGGGACCGCAATGGGGGCATCATTTGCCCCAGCGTATGCAAATCTATTCCTGGGGCTGTGGGAGAGGGACCTCCTGAACTCAGATCTGTCGGCGTCGATGGAGCGCGTCCCGATGTGGACACGCTACATCGACGACATCTTTTGGATCTGGCAGGGTGATATGAGATCATTAGAAAAGTTCATTGAACAATTGAACTCCAGTGGACGCGGCAGAAACATATTCTTGACATGTCAATACTCGAGTGATGCCATCGACTTCCTGGATGTAACACTATATAAAGACACTACAGGGTGTATCCAATCAAAACTTTTCCGTAAGCCAACATCTACTAATACACTCCTCCACGCCTCCTCCTCACATCCTTGACATGTGATACGTGCTATCCCTACAGGCCAATTTTTGCGCCTAAGACGTATATGCTCAAATGAGAAAGACTTTGAGGAACAGGCTAAAACTATGAGTACACGATTTTTGGAGAGAGGCTATAGTAAGAAAAGTGTTAAAAAAGCCTACCATAAGGCTAAATATAGCCAAAGAACGAAGTTACTCTATAATCAAAATAAAAAAAGTGCTGAACAACCAGTCCGCTTTATTACTAACTTTAATCCTGCCATAGACAACATCAGAGATATATTGCGTAGATCATGGCATATTTTGAAAGCAGATCCTATCCTCAATAGTATTCTCCCAGATATTCCTCTGATTTCTACAAGAAGAAGTAGGAATTTAAAAGACTTATTGGTGAGGAGTCATTATGAAGGGCCACCTAAAATAACGTTTTTGGATAAATTTCCCAAAGGGGCGGGTTGTAAACCGTGTGGCAAATGTGTAGCCTGCCCGAATGTGGAAAAAACTTCCATATTCACGAATTCATCTGGTGACAAGGAATATAGAATATTTAAAACCATTAACTGTGAAACGTCAGCAGTAATCTACTTTGCCACATGCCCCTGTCCACTTATATATGTAGGAATGACGACACGCCAATTAAAAACAAGAATACGTGAGCATGTACTAGGCATCGAGAGCGCAAAAAAGTAAAAGATGAAGACGTAGACAAACTAAAAACAATTCCGAGACACTTCAGACAGAAACATGCGTGTGATAGCACAATGCTTAGAGTCAGAGGGATTGACTGTATCTCATCAACAATCAGAGGGGTAATATAACAAGGAAGCTAGGACAAATGGAGACAAGATGGATATGGCGGTTGAAAACTGTCAAACCATCAGGTCTCAATGAACACAATAGTTTTGCACCGTTTCTTTGAAGTCGTACCAAGTGAGATCCAGGGTGCTTTTTGTATATTTGTATTTGTTTTTAACTCTCGATTTTAATTTTCAGAATCCGTACACAGTCCGGAAGTATTGTCTAATAAGATGCTGTAATATGACCTGCTGTCAAGTATACTATATCAAAGAATACAACTGAAATCCTCTACGAGAAATCTCAACTGAACGGACCGATACAACCTTGCAGCGATAATGTAATGGAATAGGGTTTCTATAGTTTTTCCATACATCTGTATAGTGGTGCTATATAACTGTAAGTGGATTAGTGGTCTTGACATGTGATATGTTGTGGGGAGAAAAAAGTTTTACTTATCTGCATTGTTATGCCTGGAAATACAGCGGTAGTAAGTTGAATATATATGTGGGTAAAGGATTAACAAGGATATGTAAGGACGAGAACAATATAGAATTTTAGCCTATAGAGGGGCTTGATTTGGACCCCTCGGTGAGTGACCATTGTGGCAAATTTCTAGCAATGTTTAAGCCATTTTCGATAGTTTGGTCAATGTCCCACATATAAAATTTAATGTGAGACATCCACCAAAAATAAACAAGATAAATGATGAAAAGTGAAAAATTGTCTTGCCCCATATATTATGTTTCGAGAGCCCTCTACACTTAGAATCCAAGTATAAGTGTCGACCCTCTGTCTCAGGATTGTGATCTGTTTTGGGGTGCCGCATCCCACGGTGTATACTGCATCGTGTGATGTGACACTACCTGGGACGTATTACAACTGTGACATACAGAGGTTGTCAATAATGGTAAACAATAAACAATGTAGGTAGTAAATAGTTTAACATCTAAAGTGGCCATTTATGGCCATAAAAAAAAAAAAAAAAAAAAACCCATGACTGGTTGAGGGAGGACTTCTAAGAGTATACACTGACAGCAGGAACATGGATCATCACAGCAAACAGCTGTGATGATAGTCACATGACATAAGCACCGGACTTGATTGGTTAGTAGATCCTTTTTAACTCACACCAGCTCTCACTAGTCTCACACCCCCTGACGAAGGAGGACCGACATGCGCATTGGGGCGCAAGGACCAGGGTTATAGGACGCCACACCAGAATCTCCCCTGCCATACTTAAGGTATATCTTACTAATTGATACACACAACATCTTATAGTGAATGTGAAGCTATTAATGGACTGCAGTGGTATAGCTGTGTATACTGAGCAGAACGGTGGTGTAAGCTACAAGTTACACCCTTGTTGATTGCTCTTGAACTATAATGTTCAGTGTCATGAGGCAATGGATTGCATAGGCACAACAGTGCACATTTTGCAGCATGGAGGTATAAGCTACAAACTATATAATTTGATTAATGTTACCAGGTTATAACATTAGGTTGTATGTGGCAATAAATAGATAATTACCATCCAAGCTGGGTACTTGGTACTTTATACATTCAAAGACCTACCCACTTTTTTTTATATATTGCAATTCTATACATATAGTTTATAGCTATACCCATGCAGTTGATGCTTCACTATATTAATGTAAAGAGTATACTTTGGCCATATGAGAGGGGGGAAACATCACCCATAGTGTATAACACGAAGTATGGGAAGGTCTGGTCTGTCATATGAGTGAGCATGTCACTTACACCTGATATCCTTGAGCGTGTTGATGTATCATTTACACTCAAGGAGAATGTAGTTATGGATAGTAATAATGTCTTTAATAATGTTCCATAATATTTGATGTATACAATATCAGTGACCCCTGCCATATTATGTATATAGTCCAAATACCCTGTCACCATGTCTGTATAGCACATTGCACTTTATACTGCACTTTAATAAATATGAAATCAATACTATTCATGAGTTGTGTCGCTGAAGTTTTGTATGGTCAAAAACAAGTAGGTAATAAACCCTATGGTAGCGGCATGTAATCAAGGAACAGGAAGGTATTCGACACCTAGTGAACTCCCTGGGGCGTGACACAGCCTCCGGGATACCGCGCCCCATCAGCGATCATTGGTGGAAGCTCCTGCATTACGATTGGTTGTCCCTGCATAGGGCGGCATATTTAAGGAGCTGACCAGTCACACTACACAATTGCAATAGCATCATGTATTAGCCAGCCTTCCTGCGCTGGCTGGCCAATCATGATGCTATTGCATTGTCCAACGACCGTACGAGCGGCGCGTAAGACACAACTCTGGCACGATATGTATGCCCATATTCCCTTGTGGTAGCAGTGTGTAAATCAGGGAAGGTGCTCTACAGAAGGTAACCTGCGGCACCCGTCGGTGCTTCCAGGGATCGAAAAAATCTACTGTGGAGCACCTTGTAGCGGCGTGTAATTGTGGTATCAGGTACCGTTAGGAACCATTGAAACGCGCGCGTGCACGTGCGACACCCGGTGGTTTCTAACCTTTGGTAGCGGCGTGTAAAGGTACCATTAGGGTTATGGCTTGTTCACTATCATTGTTAGGAAAGCCCAGGTGATGCAAATTTCAATGTATTATAAAAATCCAGCCTCCTCTAACCATGTGCCAAAAAAAGTAGTCATGGGTTCTTCTAAGCAGCTGCCAATCTGAATATAAAAATGGTGGAGGACCACAAAGCAGGAGAAGGCTATAAAAAGCTAACAAAGCATTTTCCAGTTGCCCTTTTCTCAGTTCAAAAAAACAATTAAGAAATGGCTGTTAACAGGAAGAGTGGAGGTCAAACGATAAGGTCTGGAAGACCAATCAAAATTTCTGTGACAGCTGATCATAGGATTGCTAGAGAGGCAAATCAGAACCCCTGCTTGACTGCAAAAGACCTTCAGAAAAGTTTTGCAGACTCTAGATTTGTGGTACACTGTTCTATGGTTCAGAGACACCTATGTAAATATGGACTTCATGGAAGACTCATCAGAAGAAAACATCTACTTTGTCCTCAGCAACAAATATTCAGCATCAGAAATATTCAAAAGAACATCTAACCAAGTCTGATACATTTTGAAAACAATCTCTGTGGACCACTGAGTATAAAATAGAGCTCTTTGACCACAATGATGAAAGGTACGTATGGAAAAAAAAAGGACACAAAATTTCAGGCAATTAAAATCTTGTTAACCATTAAGTATGGGGGTGGATCAATCATGTTTTGGCGTTGTGTTGCAACCAATGGTATGGGAAACATTTCACAGATAGAGGGAGGAATGGATTCAATGAAATTTCAACAAATTTTTGATGGAAATACAACACCATATGTAAAAGCACTGAAGTTGAAAAGGGGAATGGCTTCTACAAATAAATAATTATCCTAAACACATGTCAAAATCCACAATGGGCTACCTCAAAAGGCAAAAGTTGAAGATTTTACAATAGCCCTCACAGTCTTCTGATCTAAATATCATCTATAATCTGTGACTAGACCTCAAAAAACTATGTCACAGAACTGGAAGATGTCTCCAAGGAAGAATGAATGAACAAGAATTAAAAGACTCTTGGCTGGCTACACAAAGTGCTTGCAAGTTGTGATACTTGTCAAAGGGGGTTCTACTAAGTACAAATCATGCAGGGTGCCCAAATGTTTGCATAATCCCATTTTCCTTTTTTGTTCATTTTAAAATCTAAAAGATGAAAATATTTTTTTTTGCCTAAAAATTGCACTCTAAATACAAATATTAACTAAATATATGAAGTGAATTTATGTCAAACAACCCCTTGTATAATAAAGTGCAAAGTGCATACAAAAAAAAAGATACAATACATGTAACTACTGAAAATACAAAGCAAAATAGAAATTCATAAAAAATAGCAAGTAGAAAATGAAAATAATAAATAAAAATATAAAAAAAATAAGTGATACCAATGTTGCTTGCAGCAATCTGTTGAGTCTGACGAGCTGGTTAGAAGAAATGATGTCTTAATTTTGAAGAGAGATGTATGATAATTATGGAACTGCCAAAAATTTTTGGTAATAGTCTTAATGTTGATGGATCATCTTCATTACATGCAACAGTAATTCTATCTACATGTTCCCGTATCGTGATTACAAATTGTCTCTTAGTTAAAGGGACACTGTCAGGTCATTTTTCAGTATGATACTAATATTAAAACAAAATATTTAAAAACATGTAAAATCATTATTGTACAATTTGTAGTTTCCATACTATCAGCATTGTCAGACCCTGCAGGGAGCTCCTGGATTAGTCCTCTCCATTATATTACCAGTCGATTAGTCCGGCTGTTGTATAAGTGTTATTTAAATATCCACACCAATCCAAGCATGTGTTCACTCCATCCCTTCTCTGCTCTGTGCTGGGAGGAGGTGTTTTGTGCTACAGCCTGTGGTGTCTAAGATTTCTATGTGTTCATAAGGTAAAGAATATTTTACCGTGTTAGCCAGTAGATACAAAAATATATTAGAATGTGAGAGTCCTCAGTGGTTGATAGCTTTTAATAGCTAACTGAAAAGATGGTAAGCATAGCAAGCTTTCGGGACACTGTGGCCCCTTCGTCAGGCTAGTAATGACACAAATTTTGAAGACACATATTTTATCTTTCCCCCCATATTCACTGACCACCAGGGCCACAGCCTCAGGCAGCCACCCGTGACTTCCAGACCGCCCGCCTGAGATCTGAGTACCCTGACCTGGGTGCGTCACATACATATATACATAATGCAGTGGCGAAACAGCTGTTAGGGGCGTGCTGCAGACCAGGGCTCCTTGAGTAACTGCCAGGTTGTCATCACAAGTGTGCACTATGGGTGAGTGATTGGTACTATCTTTCATGTGGGCTAACATACCCATATACATTGTGCATTCTACTATTGATGTGAATTTTGTACCTTATATGTGCAGTGCTTGCTCAGGGAGTTACTACCTGACTGCAGCTTTTTGTGGGTTTCCCTTGTACTTCGTTCATAACGTTTATATGTCTGCTTTTATATAATTAATAAAAGTTATATTTTATGTAACAAAAACTCCATAGTGGTTTCCACTTAATTAATGATTGAGAGGAGTGTTACTTATTCCTATGCACGCACACCTTAAGGGATGATGCATCTTTAACCATGAGATTATTTGATATAAGGTTTATGGTGATTTTGAATATTTATAATATATACATAAGCAAACGAAACAAAAGGAAAACAGTGTTATATGCTGTGGTGCATATGACAGGTGATGTAAAGCGGAGTCAGGTTAGGGAGGGGTGGAGGAGCAGGGACAGAGAAATCAGATTTCTAATATAAGCGGAACAAATTGTATTAGGTATATGGTTAGCAACCCGTGGAGACCTGAAAATACTTAAGTGGGTTGTGGAGAGCAGAGTTCTAAGTGAGACAGTTCACAGAAGTGTCAAAAGTTCATAGTCCTATAATTTGAGTGTGTTGCACGATGTCCCCAAATGCACTTTCATTTTATATAAAAATGCATGAATCTGCTATCCCCAAATTTCCGTAATGAAAAATGAACAATAAAATCTTGAAAGGGCACCTAGTCATCCTATAATTTTATGTAGGAATAACTACCTAGAAAATGTAGGCAAATTCATAGATAACAAATTCAAACCATTTGTTGAATGCTCTAAAAATTAGATTGGTTGTGTGTTCATGAAGACACCCTTCTAGTTACATGCAATGTTAGTCACTTTATGCAAACATTGAACATGTTTATAGGCTCACAGTGACTCAATTTCTTTTTACAAACATCTCATATTTTCTTTACAGTGGCGAAATTGAAAATGCAATCATTGGAATTTGCCCTTTACGCAACATTTTTTCTTATATTTAAAGGGTCCTTTTACAAGCAGCTCCAGGGCACTGCTATGGTGGCCTCTTTTGCACCCTCATATGCAAACTTGTTTCTGGGGTTGTGGAAGAGGGATTAAAGGATTAACAGAGGTCGATGGACAATGTCTTATCTTGGACGCAGCACATTGATGACATATTCTCGACCTCTCAGGGAGAGTTTTCAATCATTGTGCAAATTCATTTAATCTGTTAATGACAACAATCGCATTATACATATCACTTACCAATATGATACGAACAGGATTGATTTCTTTGACGTAACCATTAAACGTGATTCCAACAATTTTATTTAAACTAATGTCTTTAATCCACTTCAATAAATACTCTACTACATGCCAACCTCATGCATCCGTTCTTTATGTTGTAGTCTATACCTACTGGTCAATTTCTATGTTTGAAAAGGATTTGCTCCTCTGAATCAGATTTTGAAACTTAAGCTGTCTGTGGAGACATGGGGGTCAGTGGGTGTCCGGCCCCCTTTAGAAAGACAGAAAGGACCAGGGCTCAACCCAACTGATCACCCGACATCCTTAACCGTGGACGGAATACTACTCAGACAACACAGGGTGAGGGAACCACAATATTAAGGATTTATTGGATTCCTAAACAGTTAAAAGTATATAATACATAACCAGCAAAACATAAAATGTAACAGGCAATAGTTTCTCACCCTTCAGCTGGCTCACCAGGGTTTAGAATAGTCATGCCTTAGAGCTTCAAGGGCTACTTACTCCAAACCAGCAGCACCCCCCTTTTGGCGGGCACCAACCGAGAAAGGAATAATGCCAGATTTAGGAAGCTGACTGAGCATAGTGAAGTCTATAGCCAGGTGACTGGATTGTCCCAACCTGGGTTTCTTTCTTATGTAGTCTTTGATATCCCAGCCGAATACTAGCATTCAATGCTGAAGTCCATTTAGTATTATAATCCAGGTTCTGATCCCCTTGGTCGGCACTGAAGTGCCTTGGCCTCGGGTTATGGCCTGCCAATCAGATTCCCAGATCCTAGATTGGTATTGGTCCATGTAATTAACACACCCTGGTCAATGAACAGTCCTCTCTTATATACCCCGAGCACTCAATTCAGAACATTGGGAACTTCACGATTGGTTTTACTAAGACGGCTCTCATTGGCTAGATTTCAAGCCGATTGGATAATGTTCATTTAAATGATGTGGAAAGAAAAGGGGCTAAGGCTATTTACAGTTAGTCTGCAATCCATGACATCAAACAATGGTGGCTGAAAATAATTTACATAGAGTCATCAATACATATGTAACACAATTTAAGGCTCGCATAAGTAATTTTTCTGACTGTCTAACCTTCCCTGACAAAGGGGTGAGATAATTACATTACAAACTTTAAACACCAGCAGAGTCCAACAGTCTTGTTGAAACAATGAGTGGATTATCACAAGTTAGTAAACAAATACAACATATCTGGCTAATGTAAGAATTTAACTTTTAGTATGCATTGAAAAAGTCCATGTCGTCACACTCTCAAACATACATTTCATAACAGAGTATACCGCAACCAGATTGTATGTTTCATCATTGGTTGCAATTCACAATTATCAGCATTGCAAAACTGTCTGGAAAAATCGTGGCATATTCTATTGGCGGAAGCTATACTAGCCAAATACCTAACTCCTAGACCCTGTGTTACCATCTGTAAATCAAGCAATTTACAAGACCAATTGGTGTATAGCCACTATGACTATGCACCAACTACTTTTTTTGATAGTTTTCAACCTACTAATGGGCATCTGATTGGTTGATGGTTGCCATAGGTATAGTTGAGAAGAACTCGATCCTGGCACCGCCAGTGAATGTACATTTATCTGAAGTAAAGCATGGACGTTGGCAACATCCTAGACTGGACCACGATCACCAATAAGTCTGCTGTGTCTGCACGAGCATAAACCAGCCTTAGGAGCTGCATGTGGCCTGAGGGCCGCCTGTTTGAGCCACCTACTAACCCCTTTGGCCTTAATGATAATCTTAATTTTGCTCCATTTTTGTGACCATTTGATTTATATAAGTGGTGCTTTTATGCTATGTTTTTATTCATATTTTAGTGTATATTTTCCTGTCTCTGTATATTTTTTATTTATTATATATTTTTTATTTTTATTTTTATTATTTTTAATTTTTACTTATTTTTTACAATCTTTATTTTATTTTCAATTTCTACTTCCTATTTTTTATTGTTTTACTATTATTTATTATTCTTTGCATTTTCAGTAGTTATATATATTGTTTCCTATTTCTATATGCACTTCACATTTTATTATACAACAAATTGTTTGAGATCAATGCACTTCATATATTTAGTTCATATTTGTAGATATATACAGGGTGGGCCACTTATATGGATGCACACAAATAAAATGGGAATGGTTGGTGATATCAATTTTCTGTTTGTGGCACATTAGTATATGAGAAGGTAAAAACCTTTCCAGATGGGTGGTGACCATGGTGGCCATTTTGAAGTCGTCATTTTGGATCCAACTTTAATTTTTCAAAGGGAAGAGGGTCATGTGAAATATCAATTTATAGAGAATTTCATACGAAAAACAATGGTGTGCTTGGTTTTAATGTAACTTGATTCTTTCATGAGTTATTTAAAAGTTTATGACCACTTATAAAATGTGTTCAAAGTGCTGCCCATTGTGTTGGATTGTCAATGCAACTCCTCTCATTTCTCCACACATTTTCACCATCCACTACTGGATAGCAACCCCCACAGTATGCTAAATGTCATTTAGCACAGGCCTTCCCAGTATTTTTTCCGTTGCATCTTCCCCGATTGCTGCCACATACATTCTCGTATATCTTACACAAGCCCTGAAGTACAAATATTCCTTTTCAATGATGTTTACGTGAGGAGGAGCAAACGTTTTGTGAATGGTGAAGTTAACAAACAAAACCACCGCTATTGGTCTGACACTAACCCACACTGGATAGATCCCTCCAAGACTGTTGGAACACAAAAGTTGATGGTATGGTGTGGTATATGGGGTGCAAAGATAGTGGGGCCATTCTTCATCAATGCAAACCTCAATGCCATTGGATATCTGAATCATGTAGCAATTTCAGATATCCAGTGGCATTGAGGTTTCCACTGATGAAGAATGGCCCCACTATCTTTGTACCCCATATACCACACCATACTATCAATTTTTGTATTCCAACAGTCTTGGAGGGATCTATCCACTATGGGCTAGTGTCAGACCAATAGTGGTGGTTTTGTTTGTTAACTTCACCATTCACAAAAAATTTTGCCTCATCACTCATCTGAAGGCAATTGTCTATGCTGTGAAGATACAAGATGTGCAGCATCTGAAACAATGGATACTGGAATTTTTGCTAGCATTTCTTCTGCGGTGTTGCTATCAGTGTGTCAAGAGTGGGAGAAGAGGGTTGCATTGACAATCCAACACAATGGGCAGCACTTTGAATACATTTTATAAGTGGTCATAAACTTGTAAATAACTCATGAAAGAATAAAGTTATGTAAAAATCAAGCACACCGTTGTTTTTCTTATGAAATTCTCAATAAGTTTGATGTGTCACACGACCCTCTTCCCATTAAAAAAAATAAAGTTCGATCCAAAATGGCTGACTTTAAAAAGACTGCCATGGTCACCACCCATCTGGAAAAGTTTTACCCATCCCATATACTAATGTGCTACAAACAGGAAATTGATATCACCAACGATTCCCATTTTATTCAGGTGCATCCATATAAATGGCCCACCCTGTATATACAACCTCTGGCAAAAATTTTCGAATCACTGTGCTCGGAGGACGTTCATTCAGTTGTTTAATTTTGTAGAAAAAAAGCAGATCACAGACATGGCACAAAACTAAAGTCATTTCAAATGGCAACTCTCAGCCTTGAAGAAACACTAAAAGAAATCTTGAAAAAAATATGCTAGCCAGTAACGGTTACTTTTGTAGAGCAAGCAAGGTATAAATTATGGAATCACTCAATTCTGAGGTAAAAAATTATGGAATCATGACAAGCAAACAAAACAACACTGAAATACATTACTAGTATTTTGTTGCACCACTTTTTTTACAGCTTGCAGTCTCTGAGGCATGGACTTAATGAGTGACAAACAGTACTCATCATCAATCTGGCTTCAACTTTCTCTGATTGCTGTTGCCAGATCAGCTTTGCAGGTTCGAGCTTTGTCATGGACCATTTTCTTCAACTTCTACCAAAGATTTTCAATTGGATTGAGATGCAGACTATTTGCAGGCCATGACAATGACCTTATGTGTCTTCTTTCAAGGAATTTTTCACAGTTTTTGTTCTATGGCACAATGCATTATCATCTTGATAAATGATCATCATCCCCAAACATCCTTTCAATTGATGGGATAAGAAAAGTGTCCAAAATATCAATGTAAACACGGGCATTTCATTTATTGAAGATGTAATGACAGCCATCTTCCCAGTGCCTTTACCTGACATGCAGCCCCATATCATCAATGACTGTGGAAATGTGCATGTTGTCTTCAGGCAGTCATCTTTATAAATCTCATTGGAATGGCACCAAACAAAAGTTCCAGCATCATCACTTTGCCCAATGCAGATTCATGATTCATCACTGAATATCACTTTCATCCAATCATCCACAGTCCACGATTGCTTTTCCTTAGCCCATTGTAACCTTGTTTTTTTCTGTTTAGGTGTTAATGATGGCTTATGTTTAGCTTTTCTGTATGTAAATCCCATTTCTTTTGGGTGGTTTCTTACAGTTCAGTCACAGACATTGACTCCAGTTTCCTCCCATTCGTTCCTCATTTGTTTTGTTGTGCTTTTCCTGTTTTGGAAACATATTGCATTAAGTTTCCGGTCTTGACGCTTTGATATCTTCCTTGGTCTATCAGTATGTTTCCCTTTAACAACCGTCCCATGTTGTTTGTATTTAGACCAGGTTTTAGACACAGCTGACTGTGAACAACCAACATCTTTTTTAACATTGCTTGTTGATTTACCCTCTTTTAAGAGTTTGATAATCCTCGCCTTTGTTTCAATTGACATTTCTCGTGTTGGAGCCATGATTCATGTCAGTCCATTTGGTGCAACAGCTCTCCAAGGTGTGATCACTCCTTTTTAGATACAGACTAACAAGCAGATCTAATTTGATGCAGGTGTTAGTTTTGGGAATGAAAATTTACAGCGTGTTTCCATAATTTTTACCTAAGAATTGAGTGATTCCATAATTTTTCCCACTGCGTGGTCTACAAAAGTAACCGTTACTGGCTAACACATTTTTTTTCAAGATTTCTTTTAGTATTTCTTCAAGACAGAGAGTTGCCATTTGAAATGACTTTAGTTTTGTGCCATGTCTGTGAGCTGCTTTTTTTTTCTACAAAATTAAATAACTGAATGGACATCCTCCGAGTAGGTGATTCCATAATTTTTGCCAGGGTTGTATATACATATATATATATATATATATATATAGTGTATACATATATATACACACATATACAAGCCCCTGCAGATATTTTGCTTTTTTGGCCTTTTTGTCAGAGAAAATGAATATCAACACAAAAACGTTTTTTCCACTCATGGTTAGTGGTTGGATGAAGCTATTTATTGTCAAACTATTGTGTTTTTTCTTTTAAACCATAATGACTCTGTCCTGGAGTTGCCCTGTTAGCCAAATAAGCACTGTTTGGAGTTCTGAAAAGAGCGAGGCCTGTTTTTTGTTCATTTTATTTATCCACTTCCCAAATTTAGCTCCAGTTGTGCTTCCCCCTGCTGGATTAGCAGGACTGCAGCCTTCAGGCTACACCTCAAAGCTCTTAATGGCCGGCGTCCCTTTATTTTGATAGCCTGTACATCATTTTAATGCCGTCTGCTGACCCTTGTGGGACTTTCTTATATACTGTGTTTATTTATATATATATATGTATCTTTTAGACTTAGTATAGTCTTTGCTAAGTGCCTATTTTAAAATGATCAGTGTTTGTGTAACATAAATGTGTAAAATGACATCATGTACAAACGTGTTTTTTTTAATTTGCTACAGTAAAGCTTTTTAGGATTTCCTCTCCTTTGCATTGCACAAAGTGTTGGAATCATCACCTGTGCAGATTATTAAATTACCACCTGTACAATGCTATGGAAATCCTAAAAACTTGCACTGTTTGCAGCCCTTGAGGACTGGAGTTGCCCATCCCTGCCATAGAAGTCTCTGTGGAGGTAGCCAGGGGACAAGAGGAATCCTCAAGACAACTGTGGTTCTGCCTTGACACTCTTACAAGTGTATGGGGGAATCACGTTCACATAAAGCATCTCCCATATGCTGTGAGAGCAGGCATGCAGGCACTCGTGACAGTGTGACAAGCAGTTCCTTTACAAGGATTACTGCAGTTCAGACTCAAGGAGTCACACAGGGGCTACTATCCCACAAGTTTGACCTGCACTCCCTGACATCACTGCTCCTCACACACGACATCTCACAATGCCGGCGAGATATGATAAGTATAATGAATTTTTATTTATATAGCACCAACATATTTCCCAGAACTTTACACTTTAAGTGGGGCAGTGTACAGTAACGACAATACAAAGTAATACATAGTTCACCAGTTACAGGAGGGGTGAGGGCCCTGCTCGAAAGCTTACAATCTATAAGGACATAGGGAGACACAGTAGGTAGGACATGGTTGTAGGGTCTGGTTCAGCCATCATTATGATAAAAAAAGGGGGGTTTTCATATGAGGCCACATTCTCCAGTCTTCAGCCAGTACTGTCTATATGCACTTATGTGCCTTTCGTTTTAGGGAGGATATGAAGACAGGTGAATAAAAAAAGTGCAGGTTGTGTTTAACATTTAGTAGGGTGGATCAGGAAAGAGAGAAAAGTTAATATTAGGGAGTTGATGTGATAGGCCTGTCTAAAAAGATGTGTTTTTAAGGCACGTTTAAAAACATGGGAGCTAGAAATTGTTCGCAATGTTTGGGCCAGTGTTTTCCAGAGCACAGGCGCAGCATGAGAGAAGTCTTGGAGATGGAGGTGTGAGCTTTGGATTATGGGTGATATTAATCAGAGATCAGTTCCTGAACGGAGGATATGGGAAGGGTGATAGACAGAGATGAGGGATGAGATATAAGGGTAAAGAATTGTGGAGGGCTTTGTGGGTGAAAGAGATAAGTTTGTATTGTATCCTGTAGTAGATGGGCAACTAGTGTAATGACTGGCATAAGGCAGAGGCATCAGTGAAGCGGCTGGGCAGAAAAATGACCCTGGTACTGTGTTAAGGATGGACTGGAGAGGAGAAAGTTTAGTTAGAGGGAGCCCAATCAGTAAAACGTTGCAGTAGTCCAAACAGGAATGAATAAGAGCTACAGTAAATGTTTTTGCAGTTTTTTTAAGGGTAAGAAATGGTCGAATTCTAGAGATGTTTTTTAGGTGCAGATAACTTGAGCGAGTAAGTGATTGGATATAGGGGTAAAGGATAGCTCAGTCAAATATGATCCCAAGGCAAAGAGCCTGCTGCTTGGGACTTATGACTGACCCATCAAAGGTAATTGAGATGTCGAGTGTCGGATGGCCAGTTGAGGGTGGAAAGATGAGAAATTCGATTTTGGGGAAATTCAGTTTCAGAAAGAGGGAGGACATGGTGTGAGAGATAGCAGACAGAAAGTCCTTGGTATTTTATATTAATGTAGGCGTGATGTCGGGGCATGAAGTGTATAATTTGGTGTCATCTGCATAGAGGAATCTGCTGATGATTTGACTGATAGGGGCAGTGTATAGAGAGAAGAGAAGGGGGCCCAGGACTGAACTCAGAGGAACACTGACAGTGAGACGAAGAGTGGAAGTGGAGCCATCAAAAGATACAGGAAGGGAGAGTTCAGAGAGGTGGGAGGAGAACTAGGAGAGAGCAGTGTCCTTGAGGCCGAATAAGTGGAGCATAGAGAGGAAGAGCTGGTGATCCACGGTGTCGAAGGCGGCAGACAGATCTGGAAGGAACAGCAGGAAGTAGTGGCCATTTGATTTAGCCATTAGTAAGTCATTGGAGACTTTGGTGAGGGCAGTTTCAGTGGAGTGTAAAGAGCAGAATCAAGATTGTAAAGGATCAAGGAAACTGTGATCAGAGAGTCATAATGAAACGATGAATCCAGCTCACCCTCACAGGTACGGCATGCACGGATCAGCACACTGGCAGTGTTAGACATCAACATAGAAAAACAAGGGTCCAGCTTTTGGTTCAAGTGAAATTTATTCGCAAATTAAGTGGTTCCATAAAAACAATTCCAAGTATAACAAAAAATAGAAAGGTGCATACAGTCTTACTCAGAGAGCCAGAAGTTGTTAGTTGATGTGGTGTACCGCAGCGACGCGTTTCCGACGCAAGCTGTGTCCTTTGTCAAGCCTGTACTGCATTTTCTGAACTGTTCCTTTATGCTAGAATACAGCCTTGTTTTTATGGAACCACTTAATTTGTGAATAAATTTCACTTGAACCGGAAGCTGGATCCTCATTTTTCTATGTGATCAGAGAGATAGCGGATCAGAAAGGGAGCAGACCAAGCGCTCCAGGAGTTTAGAAATAAAGGGAAGATTAAAGACAGGTCTGTAGTTAGCAGCGCAATTCTGGTTGAGGGATGGTTTTCTGAATAGTGGAGTTACGATGTTGTGTTTGAATGAAAAGGAAAAGATACAGGCTGAATCAGAGAGGTTAAATATTTTAGTTTAGATGGATAATGGCAGCTGGGGAGAGGGACTGAAGGAGAAGTGAGGGAATAATAATAATAGTCTTTATTTATATAGCGCAATATATTCCGCAGCACTTCACAATTCAGAGGTTCATATTTAAACAATCATAAGAAACAGTTATCAGAAAATACAATACAATACAAAAAACAATACAATACAATACAAAGCATAATATAATACAATAATTAAAGCAAAATAATGACAGCCCTGCTCATAAGAGCTTACAATCTAACAATGAGGTGGGGGTAACACAAAGTACAGGTGATTATTTAGAATGATGGTATAGTCAACTTGAGGAGATGAGGAACAGATAGAAGCAGTATACCTGGCCACCAACCATTATTTATGATCCACTTGATACTGGTGGAGCAGATAGGCTATGTCTAGATGACTTTGACTAGGGATCATGATAGGCCGCCCTAAAAAGATGTGTTTTTAGGGATCACCTGAAACTATGTAAGTTGTGGATGCACCTAATTTCTTGGGGTAGAGCATTCCAGAGAATTGGTGCAGCTCAGGAGACGTCTTGGAGCCGGCAGTGGGAGTTTCGGATTAATGCAGAAGTGAGTCTAAAGTCACTTCCAGAGCTAAGAGAATGGTTGGGGTGATAGACAGAGATGAGGGAGGAGATGTAGGGGGGTGCTGCACTGTGAGGAGCTTTGTGGGTGAGAATAAGCAGTTTGAATTGGATCCTATAGGTTATAGGCAGCCAGTGCAAAGACAAGCATAGAGCAGATGAGTCTGAGTAACGGTTAGCTAGATAGGTGATCCTGGCTGCTGCATTAAGGTTGTACTGGAGAGGGCAGAGTCTAGTGCGGGGGAGGCCAATTAAAAGAGAATTACAATAGTCAAGGCGGGAGTGATTCAGGGCCACAGTTAGGGTTTTTGTGGTTTCCAAGGTGAGAAAGGGGTGAATTCTAGAGATGTTCTTCTGGTGCAAGCGGCAAGAGCAGGTGAGAGATTGTATATATGGGGTGAAAGAAAGATTAGAGTCAAACATAACACCCAGACAGCGAGCCTGCTGACTTGGCGTTATCATAGTGCTGCACACTTAGAGAGAGCTGTCATATTTAGGGAGGTTAGTGGAGGGTGGGAGCAGAACAAGTTCAGTTTTGGAAAGGTTGAGTTTCAAATAGAGAGCGGACATGATATTGGAAACTGCGGTTAGACAGTCATTGGTGTTCTTTATTAGAGCGGGAGTAAGGTCAGGGGAAGAAGTGTGTAATTGTGTGTTATCAGCATAAAGATGGTACTGAAAGCCAAATCTTCTGATGGTCTGTCCAATCGGGGCCATGTACAGAGAGAAGAGAAGAGGTCCAAGGACTGAACCCTGAGGGCCTCCAATAGTGAGAGGAAGAGGGGAGGAAGTGAAGCCAGCAAATGATACACTGAAAGAGCGGTGTGAAAGATAGGAAGAGAAACAGGAGAGAGCAATGTCCTTGATGCCAATGGAGTGCAGCATGGAGAGTAGGAGATGGTGGTCAACAGTGTCAAAGGCTGCAGAGAGATCAAGAAGAATAAGCAGAGAGTTGGTCACCATTAAATTTTGCTGTCAGAAGGTCATTAGTCACTTTGGTGAGGGCAGTTTCTGTAGAATGTAGGGGGTGGAAACCAGACTGTGATGGGTCTAGAAGAGAGTGAGTAAAGAGGTAAGGAGTGAGGCAGGAGTAGACCAGGTGCGCCAGGAGTTTAGAGATGAAGGGGATATTGGAGACTAGTCTGTAGTTGTTTTGGTTGAGAGAAGTTTTCTTTAGTAATGGAGTAATAATAGAGTGTTTGAAGGAGGAGGGGAAGATGCCAGAAGAGAGGGAGAGATTGAAGATTTTGGTTAGGTGAGCGGTGACCACTGGTGAGAGAGACTGGAGTAGGTGTATGGGGATGGGGTCAGCAGTGCATGTGGTGGGACGAGAGAAAGAGAGGAGCCTGGAGACTTCTTCTTCTGTTACTGGGTCAAAAATGGAGAGTGAGCTGGAGGAAATGTGGGGAGAGGTAGGGGTAACAGCGATTTGAGGTTGGGAGTTGATTTCCTGATGGATGTTTTCTATTTTTTCTGTGAAGTAAGAAGCCAGATTATCAGCACAGAGGTCAGTGATAGGGCAGGGCCTCACCGTCCATTGGACAAGGTGAGCCCTGTCATTCAGGCGGCAGCCGGCAGGGGGAGCGGCAGTGCAGAAGCGGCGCCTCATGCACGCAGCCTCCCCCTGTCATGGCGCCGGCCGCTCACCCCGAGCGCACCGCAGGTAAGCGGCGCGACCCGGGGAGAGGGACAGAAGAGGCGCCCACGGCTCAACAGCACCCCCAAACCCCCCCCCCCGGTACTCACGGCCGCGGCGGCAATATTGCCGGTGCCGCGGCTCGGCGGCTCGGGCGGCAGAGGGGGCGGCAGTGCTGGGCTCCACCAGCACCCCCCCCCCCCCGTAATCGGTGCCGCGGCTCAGGCGGCAGAGGGGCTTGGTGCACCCCTGGATAGGGGCCTGCACTATTAGGACAGTTGTAAGTTCTCAGCATAAATTGATAGGTGAATGAAGTTTTTTGGAGTGCAGGTTTTCCTTCATAGACGTTCAGCACTCCTAGAGCATTGTTGGAGGAATGAAGCTTGTAATGTGGGCCAGGGCTGTTTCACTCTATGTTTGGAGGTTCTGAGGGTGAGGGGCACTACTTGGTCCAGGGAGCTTCTGAGAGAGTCATTTAATTGATTGACTGCCAGATCGGAATAGGAGAATGAGGAGATTGGGGACAGTGATAAGTGTAGAGAGTCTGTGAATGTATGAGGGTTAATGGCCTGTAGATTTCAGAATGTGTGATAGGTCGGATTGTGCTGGAGTGGGCGAGGGTTTGTAAGCATATAGGAGAGAATTTTGTGGTCAGAGAGGCGAAGAGGTGAATTATCTAAGGAGGAGGTTGAGCAGAGCTGGACAGATATCAGGTCAAGAGTGTTACCATCCTTGTGTGTCTCTGAGGTTGAGAGCTGTGAGAGGCCAAGGGATGTAGTTAGAGATAGGAGCTGGGATGCAGATGAGGAGATGGGGCTGTTTATGGGGATGTTGAAGTCTCCCAGAATAAGGGTTGGTAATTCTGAGGACATGAAATGCAGCAGCCACGTGGAAGAATGGTCAAGGAACTGGGTGTGTAACCCTTGGGGTCGGTATACCACTGTTACTCTGAGGGAGAGGGGACGCAAGAGCCTAATTGTGTGGACTTCAAAAGAAGGGAATGAGAGTGATGAGGCTGGGGATGACCTGGAAAGTACACTGAGGGGAAAGGAGTAAGCCAACTAGACACCATGTCTGTTCCCAGGTCTCAGGGAATGAGAGAAATGTAAGCCGCCATAGGAAATTGCACCAGGGAACATTGTGCCTGAATCCTAGATCCAGGTATTGTGAGAGCCAGGAGGTTAAGAGAGTTAGTGAGAAAGTAGTTGTGGATGAAGGGAAGCTTGTTGCATACAGACCGTTGATTCCAGAGAGCGCAATTAAAAGAGGGAGATGAAGGTGTGCATGTAATGTTGATAAGGTTAGCATGGTTTCTAAGTGTGGTGAGAGAGGGATTGAAGTTGGTGGAGGGTGGACCAGGATTTGGAGAGATATCACCTGACAGGAGCAGCAGTAAAAAGAGAAAAGGCAAATAGTTTTTGTAATAGTGACTTTGTTTCTGATGCAACACCCTGGAATATGGTGGTCTGAGATTATTCAGTATGTTGAAGAGAATATGGTAGCTCAATAAAGTAGAGGGAAGGAGAGAGGGGCTTATGTGGATGAGGGTTGATGGAGGGGGGATGGGTGGTAAAGGTGAATGGCAAAGGCACATAGAAAAATAGACATTGATGTAAAGAACATGGTAAGAAAAAAAAAAAAAGAAAGAAATGTTAGAGAGTGGTTTACCTGACTCCTGCCCTGACTAACTGCCATGAAGTAACTGCAAGCCACTTAGCATTCAATGCCACTTTGCATGAGATGGCCCACGTGCAAACCCCCCACAAGTGTACCTCTTAAGAATTATCTAAATTTATAGGGCACACTAAAGAATCAGGTGAGGGGGATTGTGGGAAGTCACATGGTATCAGGTAATTAGCACTAGAGCAGGTTGTAGACTTGGAAGAAAAAAGGAGCCGGTTGACTTCTTCTGTAGCTGGCTTGCTCAACATGGTAGCAATCAAGTCTAGGTACCATATCAGCTTGAAAGCTGAAAGCCTACAACCTTAAGGGTAGGCAAGATCCAGCACTAATTAGAGATGTCTTAGACTAATGGGATGAATGCTCAGTCATAAATGAGTAATGATGAACTGTGCATTCTCAACTCCTAACCGTCTCGTGTGACACATTAAAATGGCAGCTGCTTTTCCTGGTTCATCTTATATAGTGGCTGTGATAATCCCACCTGATTGGCTGCACAAGACCATGTGATGTGACAGCATTATAGGAACACTCTCACAGTCACGCCTGACTTCATGTGATCCAGTTTTCTTTGCTGATACAAACACAAAAACTTGGGAGGAGTGGGAAAAAACTGGACACTTGACCTAGTGACAGGTCTTTTTCTAGTATGTTTTACTTAAAGAAGCCATTGTTGCAAAAAAGACATATAATGCAGATACTTGATAATTACGGTTATGGCCAAAAGCACCCTTAAAATTGTTTCAGAAAATGAAGTATTTTTCCCAGAAAATTATTGAAATTACACATGCTTTGTTATACATATGTTTATTCCCTTTGTGTGTATTAGAACAAGCAAAACATTAAAAAAAAACAGAGAAACAAAAAAGGCAAATTGGCCATAATTTCACATTAAACCCCAAAATGCCATGGGCAAAATTGTTAGCACCTTTCCAAAATTGTGGGTAAACAACTTTGTTACAAGCATGTGATGCTCCTTCAAACTCACCTTTGGCAACTAACAAGTGTGGCAATATGAAAATCACACCTGAAACCAGATAAAAAGGGGGGAAGTTGACGCAATCTGTGCATTGTGTGTCTGTGTGTGCCACACTAAGCATGAAGAACAGAAAGAGGAGAAGATAACTTTCTAAGGACTTGATAACCAAAATTGTCTAAAAATATTAACAATCTCAAGGTCACAAATTCATGTATAAAGATCTTGATGTTTATTTGACCATTGTGCGCAACATAGCCAAGAAGTTAAGAAATGATGGCTCTGTAGCTAATCTTCCTGGATGTGAACAGCAGAGAAAAATTTAGAAAAGATTGCAATGCCAGATGGTGGATAAGCAGCTCCAATAAAGTTCCAAAGAAATTCAAGCTGTCCTACAGGCTCAAGGAGCATCAGTGTCAGCATTAACTATCTGTAGATAGTTGAATGAAATAAAAAACTATGGCAGGAGATCCAGGAGGACCCTACTGCTGACACAGACATAAAAAAGGTAGACTGCAGTTTGCCAAAATGTACACAAATAAGCCAAAATCCTTCTGGGAAAGCATCTTGAGGACAGATGAGACCGAGATAGAGCTTTTTGATAAAGCATATCATTTTGCTGTTTATCTTCAATGGAATGAAGCCTTCAAAGAAAAGAACACTACCTACAGTCAAATATTGCAGAGTTACAAAGATGTTTTGGGGTTGTTTTGCTGCCTCTGACACTGGGTGCCTTGACTGAGTGCAAGGCATCACAAAATCTGAAGATTAAGATGACCAACGGTTTTGGGTGGAAATGAGTGCACAGCGTCATAGAGAGGTTTGATTCCTAGTTCATGGGCAGGACAATGACCCCAAACATTCTTCAAGAAGCATCCAGAAATGGATAGAAACAAAGAGCTGGAGAGTTCTGACGTGGCCAGCAATGAGTCCGGATCTAAATCCCATTGAACACCTGAGGAGAGATCTTGCAACTGCTGTTGAGTGAAAGCACCTGTGAGGTAGCACCACCTGGGGAACCCACTTGGCAATGGAAAACTAACACAGACAACCATGTTTTAACGTAATACCACATGGCTGCAGTTTATTTGAGGTGTCACAAACTGCAGGCAACACACAATACTTGGACATTTCACATATAATACTGACATAACACATTATAGAACATTCACATATCACATTACACATTATATACACTATACACTTGTAGAAATCAACGGGACCATAACATGACCTAGGGTCGGTCCCAATGGTGGGTACGGCCACCTGGCCTTCTGACAGAGCTCATTCCCCATCCTATTCCAGGGAGAATCTACCTCCTACAGGGATCCTCAACCTCATACAGGGATCCTCCACCTATTCCATGGAGAATCAACCTTACCTCATACATCTATTTTATCACCCAGGATAATTTTACATACACCCTGGTGATACACTCATACAGGGTAATTTTGCAAACGCCCTGATGAGACACTCACACTTCAACGGGTCCTTCAGTTGGACCCAATGGCGGCTATGCCCACCTGGCACACGTATATGCCTCCTGTAGGGCTATACATCATCACAATAACACATATTCGACTCCATAGGGCTATTCACATAAGCACATCATATATTTGCCTCCCTTAGGGTTATTCACATAAACACATCATGGTGGCTATGCTGGCCGGGCACACATATACTTAGCACACTTAGTCAACCTTAACATCCGTGGACTAAGTCCTTACCGGGCACAGAACTGGGTCTAACAACCTGAGTTACCGGGTACACCAGGTGTCCCCCCAAGGTCTCCTCCAGCACGTGTTTTGCCCCATGCCTGAACAAGCACCCTCCAGGGTCAGCCACAGTTCCCCAACTCCAGGAGCCATCACAACCCGTTCCTGGCCACCAGCTTACACCTGAGCAAGAGAGGGATAGGAGCCTCCTACGTGGAGAAGGGCTGGTTCCCCTCACGTCCCAAAGGGACAGATCGTCTCTGACACATCCTCACATCTCAGTGGTCTGGAGTGCTCTGGTTCCCATCTTCCTCTCACACCGACACCTGGCAGGTTAAGTCCTGCTCGCCACACCCATCTGACACACCCACACCTGGGACTGGTAGCAATTAGCACACACTACTCTTTTAGTGGCCGCTCATTAGTCTCAACAGCCCCTTAGGTGTTAACCCACTGTGCACTGGTTCAGTCTTGCAGCACTCACACCCAGTGAAACAGGCTCATGTGAACAGGCACCTGTGCTGAAAGCCCATGTGATGCACTCCAGCTATGGGACCACGCGGGCTGTGCCTCACACACCCTTCAAATATCAAGGACCTGGAGCACTTTGCAAAAATGTTGAGAGGTGTAAGGAGCTTGTTGAAGGTTATAGAAAGCAATAAATTACATTTCTTATGTGACCAAGTCCCCCAAAATAATGCAAATAATGTAAGAAAAAGTTTATACTCACCTCCTGCATCGGTGACATTCCAGCAATATTGGCTTTGGGTTTCCCAGCACCTATGTGACATTGTTATTGCTGATAATGAAATAGGAAAGGCTGTAGCTGTTTAGCAGCCATTGATTGGTTGCAGCGCTCACATAACATAATAATGTTATACAAGTGCTGGAAGTCTAAGTATTTTCTGTTTACTAATTATGCTGGAGGGACTCAAGTATTTAAGAACGGGTTGAAGTGGACAACTAGTTTGTAACCTAATTAGCCTATTGGCAAACTGTCATTTTGTTACTGCTTTATTTTGTTTTTTGAGAAAATTACAGCTCAATTTTGTT
Source organism: Allobates femoralis (assembly GCA_033576535.1). Classification (NCBI taxonomy): domain Eukaryota; kingdom Metazoa; phylum Chordata; class Amphibia; order Anura; family Aromobatidae; genus Allobates; species Allobates femoralis. The sequence goes on from JARQOC010000002.1 coordinate 176,737,553, forward strand.
TACATGGAGAAAGCTTTCAAATCAACCTATGATTGATTGATGGTTTGAGAAATCATTCCTGATAATATGACATTTCCATCTGTCATGCCTCGGTACTTCATCCAGTGACATTGTGCTGCATGGTTATTTTCATCCTTTGCTTAGCCACAACCTGTCCCTGTCCAAATTCTGATGGTTAATTTACTTTACCTTTGCGTCTCTTCCTATGGAGTGTGGTTATCACTTGTTTTCAATTGCTCATTGTCTCTGTCCTATCAGAGCTTGGGTGGGGTTATTTATTATTTATTTATGTGCAGCTATAGATATTCTGGTCTGTGCAGGAGTCATTAGGGTGCTATGCAGGAAGGGATACTATTCTGTACAGGAACCAGTAGAATGCAGGTGCGACAGCTTGAGATAGGCTTTATTTCCCCTTACCCTCGTAGGCTTACAGTATGCAGCAGTTTACACCTTGTATCCATATATAAAGAATCCGGTCTAGGCATTTTATGCTATTCTTGCCCTCAAAAGTAATAGCACCTCAAAGTGAACAGGGCTAAATTATCAGGAAATACCCATTTACTGTTATTGAAGGTAGGATCAACTATTTGTTTTCTATATCATCTTAAAGTGAATCTATCAGCAGAATACTCATGTAGCTCTTTTAAAGACAAATTCAGCAATACCTTTACATGTATAGTCCGTTCATCAGTTTCTGAGAAATTAGTGTTTGAGTTGCTATGCAGTGAGGTTGTAGATCTGAAGCCTCTGTCACTCCGCCATATTCTCCACCCAGCACCATCTCCTTCTGCCTGATTGATAGGTTCCATGTTGTTTGACTTAAGGTAAAGGAGTCATCAATCAAGAAGGTGGTGGTGGCACTGGTCGGGAAAAACAACTGGAGTGACAGAAACTTCAGATGTTCACATAGTTATTCAGACTCATTTGCATATTAATTAAATCACTGATTTCTCAGTAATGAAGGAACAGACTGGCCATGTAAAGGTATGGCTGAACTTGTCTTTGAAAGAGCTAAGTGTGTAATACCATATTTTTCGGACCATAAGATGCACTTTTGGAGGTGTGTCTTATGATCCAGATATATGGACCTGTGCGGCTGTAGGGCTGTGCTATAGTGTACAGGAGGAGGCTGCAGAGACAGCCTGTGGTCACGTGCCCTTGCTCATTATGCTCATGTAATATACACTGCATTTCGCTGTTCATCACCTCTCAGCACTGAAGCCATCGGTGAGAGGTGGGCAGGGGGAGGGGCGCATATTATATGAGCCTGTGTACACCCCCCCATTCTGCATATGACCCCATCCTAGCACACACACATATATAAGAAATGAGGTAACTCACCTATCCCTCGTTCCCCTCCATCGCTCCCTGCTTGCAGCACTTCACATCCTGAGTCCTTTGTGTGTGCCACTGTGCTGTGCCAGCCTCATGATCGGATGCTGAGAGGATGCACAGGACTCAAGATGCAAAGTGCTGCAAGCAGGGAGCCATGGAGAGAAACAGAGGAATAGGTGAGTTACATCGTATATTATTTTTGTGTGTGCGCTAGGATGGAGGTCATATCCAGGATGGGGGGTTAATGTACCAGGATCCAGGGTGTTATATCCCAGCATGGGGGGCTATATCCAAGATACAAGAATAGGGGCCATATCCAGGACAGAGAGTAATGTACCAGGATGGGGGGGGTGCTATATCTCAGTATGGTGGGGCTATATCCCAGATAAGGGGCAATATACCAGAATGAAGGCCATATCCAGGATAGAGGGTAATGTACCAGGATTGTGGTGCTATATCCCAGTATGGGCTATATCCAGGATCAGGGGCCATATCCCAGGATGGGGAGCCATATTCAGGATGGGGGGGACCTCTCCAGGATGAGGGACATTACCCCCATAAGTGTCAGCAACAGATTTCTTTCCCCGCTCCCCATATTAGTGCAATATAACCACATTTGTTGCTTAATTTTTTCCCTATTTTCTTCCTCTAAACTGTGGGTGTGTCGTATGGTCAGGTACATCTTATAGTCCATACAATACAGTAAATAGTTTGCGGATAATAGACTATACAGTGGGTACCGAAAGTATTCAGACCCCTTTAAATTGTTCACTCTTTGTTTCATTGCAGCCATTTGGTAAATTCAAAAAAGTTCATTTTTTCCTCATTAATGTACACTCTGCACCCCATCTTGACTGAAAAAAAACACAGAAAAGTAGAAATTTTTGCACATTTATTAAAAAAGAAAAACTGAAATATCGCATGGTCATAAGTATTCAGACCCTTTGCTCAGTATTGAGTAGAAGCACCTTTTGAGCTAGTACAGCCATGAGTATTCTTGGGAATGATGCAACAAGTTCTTCACACCTGGATTTGGGATCCTCTGCCATTCTTCCTTGCAGATCCTCTCCAGTTCCATCAGGTTGGATGGTAAATGTTGGCGGACAGCCATTTTCAGGTCTCTCCAGAGATGCTCAATTGGGTTTAGGTCAGGGCTCTGGCTAGGCCAGTCAAGAATGGTCACAGAGTTGTTCTGAAGCCATTCCTTTGTTATTTTTTGTGCTTAAGGTCATTGTCTTGTTGGAAGGTGAACCTTCAGCCAAGTCTGAGGTCCAGAGCACTCTGGAAGAGGTTTTCATCCAGGATATCTCTGTATTTGGCCCCATTTATGTTTCCTTCAATTTCAGTGAGCAGTGCCTGGTTTTCTCCACACATACCACTTAGTATTATCACCAAAAAGTTCTATCTTCATCTCATCAGACCAGAGAATCTTATTTCTCATAGTCTGGATGTCCTTCATGTGTTTTTTTTGCAAACTCTATGCGGGTTTTCATATGTCTTGCACTGAGGAGAGGCTTCCGTTGGGCCACTTTGCTATAAAGGCCCAACTGGTAGAGGGCTGCAGTGATAGTTGACTTTGTGAACTTTCTCCCATCTCCCTATTGCATCTCTGGAGCTCAGCCACAGTGGTCTTGGGCTTCTTCTTTACCTCTCTCACTAAGGCTCTTCTCCCATGATTGCTCAGTTTGGCTGTATGGCCAAGTCTAGGGAGACTTCTGGTGGTCCCAAACATCTTCCATTTAAGGATTATGGAGGCCATTGTGCTCTTAGGAACCTTGAGTACTGCAGAAATTATTTTGTAACCTTGGCCAGATCTGTGCCTTGCCACAATTCTGTCTCTGAGCTCCTTGGGCAGTTCCTTTGACCTCATGATTCTCATTTAGTCTGACATGCACTGTGAGGTCTTATATAGACAGGTGCGTGCCTTTCCAAATCAAGTCCTATCAGTTTAATTAAACACAGCTGGACTCCAGTGAAGGAGGTAGAACCATCTCAAGGAGGATTACAAGGAAATGAACAGCATGTGACTTAAATATGAGTGTCTGAGGAAAGGGTCTGCATACTTATGACCATGTGATATTTCATTTTTTTTTTAAATAAATTTGCAAGAATTTCTACATTTGTTTTTTTCAGTGAAGATGGAGTGCAGAGTGTACATTAATGAGAAAAAAGTGAACTTTTTTAATTTACCAAATGGCTGCAATAAACAAAGAGTGATAAATTTAAAGGGGTCTGAATACTTTTTGTACCTGCTTCACTGGGTAATTTCACAAAAATATGAAGTAAAACCACTATAAAACTATTTGTAAAAAGCTTTACATGTTCCAAATAGTTTCCTTTGCTTACACGAAGGTCAGCAGTGGTTTTCTGCTATATTTATTGCTTGTTTCAATGAACTATAGTACATCCACAGAATGCTGCTATATTTTCCTGATTCACTGACAGAAGTGACCTTGACAAATAAATACATGCTGGCGCACTCTCATTGTTGAGCAGAAAGTTGATAGTGGATTGTTTTGCTTTGAATTGAATATGCTTTTCATATTTTACTTCAGTTTATGGTATTTTTTCATCCACATAAATTACCCTTGAATTCCGCATCTGCCTTTGGTTTCTTTTACCATGGGTTTATCTGTTCTTTAGTTTGAATAGTACAAAGACACGGTCAGAAGTATTTTCTTTTACCAACTGACTCTGAAAAATAAGTAGAAATAGTAAAAAATGAGAATAGTATGGGGGAGAAAGCATGCACAGTGCAGAACAGAACGGAATGTATCTTAGTATTTGTCTTATACAATGATATCATGAATATCATGCAGGATATAGAACAGCACTATTTAGCAGGGTTGAATAGGTAGATAGGCACACAAGTTTTGAGTAGCTAATTTAGGCATTACGGGGAAACAAAATATAACACTGATATATTCTGAAGAATGATAAGAAAGATAAGAATACACAACGTCTAATAGATGTGGGTGAACCTGCCAAAATTGCCAAGTGGAAGAAAGAAAAACTACCGGAAAATATCTATAAAAGACAAATTAAAAAAACAGCACTGGTCCAAAACGTATGGTGTTTTGGGGATGTCTTTGTACTGGCATTTTCCCCTAATTTTTTTTCTTCTTTGAACAATAGAGAAACTGCTAGTGGTTTCTGAAACGATAATGCTCGGAAAAAGCTCAAAAAGGTGCCTTGGTGTATTCCATGCGTGTATTGAGCCGTCACATTGACTTGGGTGGGCCATTTATATGGATGCACCTAAATAAAATGGGTATGGTTGGTGATTTCAATTTCCTGTTTATGGTACATTAGTATATGGGAGGGGAAAAACTTTTCCAGATGAGTGGTGACCATGGTGGCCATTTTGGATCCAATTTTATTTTTTTCAATTGGAAGAGGGTAATGGGACACATCAAACATATTGAGCATTTCATAAGAAAAACTATGGTGTGCTTGGTTTTAACATAACTTCATTTTTTCATGAGTTATTTATAAGTTTATGACCACTCATAAAATGTGTTCAAAGTGCTGCCCATTATGTTGGATTGTCAATGCAACCCTCAATGCCACTGGATATCTGAATCATGTAGCAATTTCAGATATCCAGTGGCATTGAGGTTTCCATTGATGAAGAATGGCCCCACTATCTTTGTACCCCATATACAACACCATACCATCAATTTTTGTGTTCCAACAGTCTTGGCGGAATCTATTCACTGTGGGTTAGTGTCAGACAAATAGCAATTGTTTTGTTCGTTAATTTCATCATTCACATTAAAGTTTGCCTCATCACTTATCTAAAGGCAATTGTTTATGCTGTGAAGATACGAGATGTACAGCATCTGAAACAACGGATACTGGCAGCCTGTGCTAGCATTTCTTCTGCGGTGTTGCTATCAGTGTGTAATAAACTTGTAAATAACTCATGAAAGGAAAAAGTTATGTTAAAACCAAGCACACCATTGTTTTTCTTATGAAATTCCGGTACGCTTGGTGTGTCACATGACCCTCTTCCCATTGAAAAAAATAGCGTTTTATCCAAAATGGCCGACTTCTAAATGGTTGCCATGGTTACCACCCATCTGGAAAAGTTTTCCCCCTCCCATATACTAATGTGCCACAAACAGGAAGTTGATATCACCAACCATTCCCATTTTATTTAGGTGCATCCATCAAATTGGCCAACCATGTATAAAATACTGTGTATCTTACAAGTCGAAGACACTTAAAGGTTGCTTATTTTAAAGGGAATCTGTCAGGTAATTTTTACCTCCTAACGTATCACTACCTTGTCCTTGCACCTTCCTAGCACATCCCTAACCAGGGGCGGACCTACCGTGGTGCAGCTGGTTCAGCTGCACCAGGGCCCCGAGCGGGTAGGGGACCCTCAAGCACCTGTACGAGGCCCTGCACAGCCGCCCCCCGTGACCTTCTGTCAGAGGAGAGGAGGTTAACTGAGGGAAGCTTCCTGCTCCCCTTGGCTGTTCCCACCCCTCCTATCCTCTGCCGCCCCGGCTTCCAAAACCACAATGCGCGGCTCGGTGCAGGTAGGAGCCGCTCACAAACCCCCCCCCGCTCCTCATCTGCTAGGACCCCCCGCTCCTCACCTACAGCTGCTAGCACCTACCCCCCCCTCCACTTCTCACCTACAGTCGCACCAGGGCCCGCCAGGCTCAAATTCCGCCACTGTCCCTAACCATCCTTGTCTCACCTAATAGTGTCCTATGCTGGCTGTCAAAAATGACTTTGATACTCACATTTTCGCATGCACGAAAGGCTACGGTCTGTAGTCGGACTAGGGTGGTCTCCAGCGCTCCGTCTCCCCTTCTCGCTGCTGTTATCACACCCTGCTAGGTGTGAGAATTCATCCTCCAGCACACTCCTGACTTCAAATATCTGCCTCCTTCTTCCAGGCATGATACACCAGCCAGATGTTACTTCTGGTGTATTGTGGGGCTGTTCAGACCTGCTCCAGAGCATGCGCAGTGCACTTATTGAAGCCAGGTCACACACCCGATAATCACCCACAATGCACCAAACTGGAAATGACGTCCAGCCGGTGCATCATATCTGGAAGAAAGAGGTGGGTATTTCAACTAAGGAGTGCGCTGGGGGATGAATTCTCACACCCAGTAGAGAGTGATAACAGCAGCGAGGAGGGGAGACAGAGCCCTGGAAACTGCCTAGTCAGGTTACAGACATATAGAAAATGTGAGTATCAAAGTCATTTTTCACAGCCAATATAGGACACTATTAGGTCAGAAAGGGATGGTTAGGGATGTGCTAGGAAGGTAGAGGGACAGGTAGTGATAGGTTAGGGGGCAAAAACGAGCTGACAGGTTCCCTTTAACTACTTGGCATCTTTTGAAACTTGAAGTAATGAGCCTTTTTTGACTTTCATAACCAGGCCATTTTTTCCAATTCTGACTAGTGTCAGTACATGAGGTTTAACAGAGGGGGAGACGGAAGCGCACAATAGGGTCTTATCCAATGATAAAATCGTTTCACAGATATGGATCCACTCACCTGGTTCAGTTGTGTGGAACACAACAACCAATAGTACAAATGGGTAGGATCCGATGAACTGCAGCAATCAGCCGGTCACTAGAATTGCATATATAGAAAGGAAAGAAGTCCGGCTTTCAGGATCGCGCTGTTCCAGTCCAAAGTCCACAAGGAATTAATCCAAGGACCAAGCAGTGATAATAACTTTCTTTTTTATTCCATAAACTCTACGCATTTAGTGTAGTGCTGTACACTTCCTCAGGAGCAAAGTTACACTGTCATCACATTCCATTCTCATTATATTCTAGCTCCCCCCAGGAAGTGAAGTAGATGCTGCATCATTGCACATAAAAAATTCATGTTCATTCAATGTTATAGTATGGACACCAAACAATTATCAGATGCCAATACTACTTCAATCCTTAGCAGACAAATATGTGAAAAAAACTCCAAATTTTACAAAGACTAAAATGAAGATTCCTAAAACCCTCTTTTAAAACTATAGTAAGTGAGGTCCCCAAAAACACTGTTGCACAGGTAAAACAAACGGGTTTATGTGAAACAGGAATTACTGAAAAGGACACCAACAAGAGGAATAAAAATGAAAATAAAAATGGAAATGAAAATGTTAATGATTTGACAGCTGAGATAAGTGAACCGCGGATCATTAGTGACAAAGGTGACAATGACAAAATGGATGTGACGGATAAATTAAGAAATAATGATTTGGGTGCACTAGTAAAAATAGTGGATAGAAATACCGGTACAACCAATAATACTAATATTACTGGGGAAATTATAGACTCACAGATGCAGATTAAGAAAATAATAGAACAATTAGATGCTATAAAGAGAAGTGGGAAAAATCAGGATAAAAAACAGGAGAATAGTAAAGATGGAAATAAAAGCCTGCCACCTTCTATGACTCCAGTGAGGATTGAACCCCCGGATATGATTAATTTTTCAGATGATAATATAAAGAGCAGTCTCCTGGATAAAATTGATGATCATAGACAAAATATGTATATTCTCTCCCATGTGGGGTTGGATGAGAGGTTAATTGTGGGAGCAACAGATATTGCAGTTGCAGAGAAGGAGTCCATCGTATGTGACAACTTACAAGAGTTAAACAAAATGTGCATTAGTGATAACTCTAAAAATCAGAGTAGTTTGGTCCCTTTTCTTCCAAAATTTAACAGTAGTGAACAAAAGAACAAACAATCTTTTCGAGATGGTATACCATCTTTTTTAGTGAAAGGAAAAAACCAGCAGAATGTAATAACTCATTTGTTTCCAAATCAGTCAAGAAAAAGAAAAAGTGTTACAGAGGCGGGGCAAACGCAACAAAACAGAATAAAGATAGCAACGCCAGAAAATAAAATAATAAATAATATTTTAAATTTATCATCTACCGATTTAAATACAGCAGAAATTTCAGTGTTGCAAAAAGGATTATCCTTTTGTCCTGTCACGAATTCACAGGAACTGGATCTTTTTATTGATTTGCAAACATTTAAAAAAGTGTCTTTAGTTGAGGAAATCTCATCACAGCAGACTGAAAATGGAATATTACACACTACATTGTGGAATAAATCTAATTTTTACCCGGTACAGAACCAGGGACACCATTTGAAAACATTTTCTGATATAGTACTGAAAGATTTTGAGAATATAAATCCTGCAGATTATAAGAATGAAAGAAATATGACTAGAGCAGAAAGGGAGGCTGTCAAAAGTCTGAAAGAGAATACAGAGATGGTTATTAGGCCAGCTGATAAGGGGGGGGAAGTTGTAATCCAAGATAGGAAGGAATATTTGAAAGAGGCATATAGAATATTATATGATGAGAATACATATAAAGTGGTTACAATGGATATTTATAAGAGTGCGGTAACTGAATATAAATTAATTGCAATTGGAAAAAAGGAGGGAATTTTAAATAAAAATGAATATAATTTTCTGACAATGAAAAATCCCCCTAGAGATTTTTTCTATCATCTCCCTAAGATTCATAAAGATCAAAACAACCCCCCAGGAAAGGCCATCATTTCTGGGATAGGTTCCCTTACGTCAGGATTGGCAGCGTATGTAGATAATATAATGTACCTCCATGTGATGTCTGTGAAAGGTTTTCTTAGGGATTCTGCACAAGTGATTCATTTGATGAAGGATATAGAGTGGAAAGATTCATACACGTTTTTGACTATAGATGTTGCATCCCTCTATTCAAATATTAGGTATGATCTAGGATTGTATTGTTTTGGGAGATATGTGAAAGAAGATGTCCGTTTACCATTGAATCAGAAAGCCTTTCTAATGGATAGTATGAAATTTATACTGCACAATAATTTTTTTGATTTTCAGGGAAAACTATATCACCAACGAGTTGGGACCGCGATGGGTTCGAAAGTGGCACCAACATTCGCTAACCTATTTATGGCCATTTTTTAATTCATTTATGTAGAAAATTACATTTTTTTTCGGAGCATATTATATTTTTTAAAAGGTACATAGATGACCTAATGATTATTTATGATAATGATCCAGTGTTGGGGAGTACGCTACCGAATAAACCAGGACTAACCTTTAAAAGATCCTCTACTCTTAAAAATATACTGGCCCCCAGTCGTCTGAAAAAAGAAAAAATTTGATAAGAACAATGCAAAAACACAGAAGTCTTTAAATGTAATACAGCGCGGTGTCTGTGTTGTGGCATGATTATGCATAATATGACCACATTCAGATCAATTCAGAATAATAAGGTGTTCGATATAAAGTTTTCCCTGAATTGTAAAAGTAGTTTTGTGATATATCTGATAGAATGCGAATAAGGTTTGCAGTATGTGGGAAAAACCACACAAGAGCTGCATAACCGCATGAATTTGCACAGACACAATATAATTGAAGGTTTTATGTTCCATGGAGTATCAAAACACTGTACTATAAAATATGGGAAGAAACCATGTATTAACCCCTTAACGACTAATGACGAGTATACTCGTCATGAAAAGCTGTCAGTTCCCGCATCATGACGAGTATACTCGTCATGGCTTTGAACTGTCACTGCTCCTAAACGAACAGTGACAGCTCAAATCTAAAAGCTGTCAGTGACAGCCAAGGGTTAGGGGCAGAGGTGTGGGCACCCCTGTTAACCCCTTCACCCCCCACCGCAATCACTCTTATCTGCGGGCGGGTTGCACCGCAGCCGCCGGCCATGAGCTGATGCTCCAGCTCCCCCTGTGTCCTGTCCCAGCCCCCTGTGTCCAGCTCCCCCTGTGTCCTGTAGCCCCCCCCCTGTGTCCTGAGCCCCCTGTGTCCTGTCCCCGTCCCCTGTGCAGCCCCTCCTGTGTCCTGTCCCCGTCCCCTGTGCAGCCCCTCCTGTGTGCGGTCCCCGTCCCCTGTGCAGCCCCTCCTGTGTCCTGTCCCCGCCCCCTGTGTCCAGCTCCCCGTGTCCTGTAGCCCCCCCTCGTGCCCTGAGCCCCCTGTGTCCTGTCTCCGTCCCCTGTGCAGCCCCCCTGTCTCCCGTCCATCCCCGCCCTCCACCCTGCATTGTTTGGCTGCCGGCGGGCTTGTGCGCCCGCCGACGAAGCTGCAGGGCCCCCTCCTCCTCCTCCTCCTCCCTGCTGGTCCCGGTCCCCAGCCCCCGGTCCCCGGTCCCCAGCCCCACTCACCTATCCCGGCGGGCTGCACGCTCGGTGCACCCGCCCGCACCGTCGGGCCTCCTCTGCAGTGTGGCTCCTCCTCTTCTCAGGGGCTCCTCCTCCTCATCGCTGGGTAAGTATGAATGAATGAAAGAATGAATGAAAGAATGAAAGAATGAATGAATGGATGGATGGATGGATGGATGGGTGGATGGATGGGTGGATGGATGGATGGATGGATGGGTGGGTGGATGGATGGGTGGATGGATGGATGGATGTGTGCGTGCGTGGATGTGCTTGTGTGGATGTGTGTGCGTGGTTGTGTGCATGCGTGGATGTCAGCACGTGGATGTGCGTACGTGGATGTGCGTACGTGGATATGCATGTGTGGATGTGTGTGCGTGGTTGTGTGCATGCGTGGATGTGCGTACGTGGATGTGCGTACGTGGATGTGCGTACGTGGATGTGCGTACGTGGATGTGCGTGCGTGGATGTGCGTACGTGGATGTGCGTGTGTGAATGTGCGTGCGTGGAAGTGTGCGTACGTGGATGTGGATGTACGTGGATGTGTGTGTGGAACGCTTGGCCCTTTCCATGCTGAGGATTCCAGCCCCCAGCTGCCTAGTTGTACCTGGCTGGGCCAAAAATATGGCGGAGCCCTACGTCATTTTTTTTTCTAGAATTAGTTCTAGAAATGAAAAAAAATGGGCTTCACTGTATTTTTGGTTGCAGCCAGGTACAACGAGGCAGCTGGGGGTTGCTGGCAGTCTGTAGCTGCCAAGTTGTACCTGGCTGGACCAAAAATATGGCGGAGCCCTACGTCATTTTTTTTTCTAGAATTAGTTCTAGAAATAAAAAAAAATGGGCTTTGCTGTATTTTTGGTTGCAGCCAGGTACAACGAGGCAGCTGGGGGTTGCTGGCAGTCTGTAGCTGCCAAGTTGTACCTGGCTGGACCAAAAATATGGCGGAGCCCTACGTCTTTTTGTTTTCTAGAATTAGTTCTAGAAATAAAAAAAAATGGGCTTCGCTGTATTTTTGGTTGCAGCCAGGTACAGCGAGGCAGCTGGGGTTGCTGGCAGTCTGTAGCTGCCAAGTTGTACCTGGCTGGACCAAAAATATGGCGGAGCCCTACGTCATTTTTTTTTCTAGAATTAGTTCTAGAAATAAAATAAAGTCTTCGCTGTATTTGTAGCCAGCCATGTACAACTTGGTAGCTGGCTGACTGGAATCCTCAGCGTGGAGAGACTCAAATGTTGTGGGTCCCCCACGCTGCAAATTTCAACCCACAGCCACCCAAGAAAATAGCGCATTCATTAGAGGCGGCATTTTCTGGTGCTGTACCCCAACTCTACCAGTTGCCCTTGTGCTGGTGGCACACGGGTTCTCCATATGCGACATAGTGTCCGCTAACAATTTCAATAGAAAATTAGCTCCAATTGTTAGCGGAAACCATGTCGGGTATGGAGAGCCCCTCCCTGTGTGCCTGAACATTGGAGCTCCCCCACAAGTGACCCCATTTTGGAAACTAGACCCCCGAAGGAACGTATCTAGATGCATAGTGAGTACTTTGAACTCCCAGATGCTTCACAAATTCATCCATAAAAATGAAAAAGCACGTTTTTTTCCACAAAAAGTTTCTTTTTTCATTTTTACGGATCAATTTGTGAAGCACCTGGGGTTCAAAGTGCTCACTATGCATCTAGATACGTTCCTTGGGTGGTCTAGTTTCCAAAATGGGGTCACTTGTGGGGGAGCTCCAATGTTTAGGCACATAGGGGCTCTTCATATCCTACAAGGTGTCCGCTAACAATTCCAATTGTTAGCGGACACCATGTCGCGTATGGAGAGCCCCTGTGTGTCTCCACATTGGAGCTCCCCCACAAGTGACCCCATTTTGGAAACTAGACCCCCAAAGGATTATATCTAGATGCATAGTGAGCACTTTGAACCCCCAGATGCTTCACAAATTGATCCGTAATAATGAAAAAAGAAATTATTTGTGGGAAAAAAGTGCTTTTTCATTTTTACGGATGAATTTCTGAAGCACCTGGGGTTCAAAGTGCTCACTATGCATCTAGATACGTTCCTTTGGGGGTCTAGTTTCCAAAATGGGGTCACTTGTGGGGGAGCTCCAATGTTTAGGCACATAGGGGCTCTTCATATCCTACAAGGTGTCCGCTAACAATTCCAATTGTTAGCGGACACCATGTCGCGTATGGAGAGACCCTGTGTGTCTCCACATTGGAGCTCCCCCACAAGTGACCCCATTTTGGAAACTAGACCCCCAAAGGATTATATCTAGATGCATAGTGAGCACTTTGAACCCCCAGATGCTTCACAAATTGATCCGTAATAATGAAAAAAGAAATTATTTGTGGAAAAAAAGTGCTTTTTCATTTTTACGGATGAATTTCTGAAGCACCTGGGGGTTCAAAGTGCTCACTATGCATCTAGATACGTTCCTTTGGGGGTCTAGTTTCCAAAATGGGGTCACTTGTGGGGGAGCTCCAATGTTTAGGCACATAGGGGCTCTTCATATCCTACAAGGTGTCCGCTAACAATTCCAATTGTTAGCGGACACCATGTCGCGTATGGAGAGCCCCTGTGTGTCTCCACATTGGAGCTCCCCCACAAGTGACCCCATTTTGGAAACTAGACCCCCAAAGGATTATATCTAGATGCATAGTGAGCACTTTGAACCCCCAGATGCTTCACAAATTGATCCGTAATAATGAAAAAAGAAATTATTTGTGGAAAAAAAGTGCTTTTTCATTTTTACGGATGAATTTCTGAAGCACCTGGGGGTTCAAAGTGCTCACTATGCATCTAGATACGTTCCTTTGGGGGTCTAGTTTCCAAAATGGGGTCACTTGTGGGAGAGCTCCAATGTGGAGACACATGGGGACCCTCCAAACGCGACATGGTGTCCGCTAACAAATTGAGCTCATTTTCCATTCAAATTGTTAGCGGACACCATGTCGCGTTTGGAGGGTCCCCGTGTGTCTCCACATTGGAGCTCCCCCACAAGTGACCCCATTTTGGAAACTAGACCCCCTAAGGAACGTATCTAGATGCATAGTGAGCACTTTGAACCCCCATATGCTTCAGAAATTCATCCGTAAAAATGAAAAAGCACTTTTTTTTCCCACAAAAAATTTATTTTTTCATTATTATGGATCAATTTGTGAAGCATCTGGGGGTTCAAAGTACTCACTATGCATCTAGATATGTTCCTTTGGGGGTCTAGTTTCCAAAATGGGGTCACTTGTGGGGGAGCTCCAATGCGGAGACACACAGGGGCTCTCCATACGCGACATGGTGTCAGCTAACAATTTGAGCTCATTTTCCATTCAAATTGTTAGCGGACACCATGTCGCGTTTGGAGGGCCCCGGTGTGTCTCCACATTGGAGCTCCCCCACAGGTGACCCCATTTCGGAAACTAGACCCCCTAAGGAACATATCTAGATGCATAGTGAGCACTTTGAACCCCCAGATGCTTCACAAATTCATCAATAAAAATGAAAAAGCACTTTTTTTTTCCACACAAATTTTCTTTTTTCATTTTTACAGATCAATTTGTGAAGCACCTGGGGTAGAAAGTGCTCACTATGCATCTAGATATGTTCCTTTGGGGGTGTAATTTCCAAAAAGGGGTCACTGGTGGGGGAGCTCCAATGTGGAGACACACGGGGACCCTCCAAACGCGACATGGTGTCCGCTAACAATTTGAATGGAAAATGAGCTCAATTTGTTAGCGGACACCATGTCGCGTATGGAGGGTCCCTGTGTGTCTCCACATTGGAGCTCCCCCACAAATGACCCCATTTTGGAAACTAGACCCCCAAAGGAACATATCTAGATGCATAGTGAGCACTTTGAACCCCCAGATGCTTCACAAATTCATTCATAAAAATTAAAAAAACACTTTTTTTTCACAAAAAAATTCTTTTTGCCTACATTTTTTCAGTTTCACATGGGCAAAGGGATAAAATACATCCCAAAATTTGTTGGGCAATTTCTCCTGAGTACACCGATACCTTATATGTGGTCATAAACCACTGTTTGGGCGCACGGCAGGGCTCAGAAGTGAAGGAGCGCCATTTCACTTTTTGAACGGAAAATTGGCTCTAAAATTCAAATTGCGCTCCTTCCCTTCTGAGCCCTGCCGTGCGCCCAAACAGTGGTTTATGACCACATATGAGGCATCGGTGTACTCAGGAGAAATTGCCCAACAAATTTTAGGATGCATTTTATCCTGTTGCCCATGTGAAAATGAAAAAATTGAGGCTAAAAGAACATTTTTGTTACAAAAATTAAAATGTCCATTTTTTCCTTCAACATTATTTTAGTTCCTGTGAAGCACCTGAAGGGTTAATAATCTTCTTCAATATAGTTTTGAGTAGCTTGAGGGGTGCAGTTTTTGGAATGGTGTCACTTTTGGGTGTTTTCTGTCATGTACACCCCTCAAAGGGACTTCAAATGTGATGTGGTCACTAAAAAATTGGTTTTGTAAATTTTGCTGGAAAAATGAATAATTGCTGATGAACTTTGAACCCTTATAACGTCCTAACAAATTTTTTTTTTTTCTTCCAAAATTGTGCTGATGTGAAGTAGACATGTGGGACATGTTATTTATTAACTATTTTGTGGCACATAACTCTCTGGTTTAGCAGAATAAAAATTAAAAATTTGAAAATTGCTAAATTTTCAACATTTTTGCCAAATTTTTTATTTTTTCACAAATAAACGCAAAAATTATCGACCTAAATTTAATACTAACATGAAGCCCAATATGTCACGAAAAAACAATCTCAGAATCGCTAGGATCCGTTGAAGCGTTCCAGAGATATTACCTCATAAAGGGAGAGTGGTCAGAATTACAAAAAATGGTCTGGTCATTAAGCTGCAAAGTGACTCGGTCCTTAAGGGGTTAAAGTAGCCGCAATTGATTACGTATCAGAAGACTCTGTGAACAGGAGCGTCATTCTGATGAGAAAGGAAATATGCTGGATTCATAGGTTGCGGACTCTGCAACCATACAGTTCAAATGAAGACTTCCGTCTTCAAGGGACTAAAATGACGTCACACGACGGAAGTGGCTTGGGCACTACACCCGCTGAGGGTGATCCAAGATGGCAGTGAGCGGTGGCGCATTAGCGCCCATTGCGAGCCGCTGTCAAAACGGCGAGCGGTGGGCGCGGTAGCGCCCACCAGTCCCCCGAGCGGTGGGCGCCGGAGTGCCCACCGCGATCCGCTATCCCGCCACCAGACCCCCGAGCGGAACTGAATGCGGCGACCAATCAGAATAGTGGCGCGCTGTATGGCGCCATACTTCAAATACACTGTACTCAGTGTATTTCAAATATGGCGGCCCTACATGTGCCTAAACAGTGGAAACCCTCCACAAATTACCCCATTTTGGAAACTAGACCCTCCACATGAATTTATCCAGATGTGTGGTGAGCACTTTGAACCCTCAGGTGCTTCACAGAATGTTACAATGATGAGCCATAAAAATGAAAAGTCCTTTTGTTCCACAAAAAATGTTGTTTTAGTGTCAATTCTTTTTCATTTTCACAATGTCAACAGGAAAAAAAGTACCTTAAAATTTGTTGTACAACTTCTCCTGAGTATGCCATTACCTCATGTGGTGGAAAACTATTGTCTATGTGCACAGTAGGGCTCAGAAGGGAAGGGTTTGAACAGAAAATTGTCTGGAATCATTAGCGAACTTCATGTCGTGTTTTGAAAGCCCCTGATAAGGCTAAAAAGTGGAAACCCCCTCACAAGTGAACCCATTTTGGAAACTAGACCTCCAAAGTATCTAGATGTGTGGTGAACAGTGGTGGATTATAATGAGGGCAAAGTGGGCTACTGCCCATGGAGCAGATCCCTGGGAGGGCCCAGCAAGAATGGATCCAAAAAGAAAATTGCCCCATTATAATCTGCAGGACCGTAGTGTCGGCAATGGCACAGGTTTAAAAGATGCTGAGGGCGTGGCCGCCCTCCTTATGACATGTGGTGCGGCCACCAGAAGAAGAAAGTAAAGAGAGTGGGTACGTGCAGTTGTTTGAGAACGGAGCAACACCTACCTCCTGTCTCTGCCATGCCGAAGAGGAGCCGAGCTGCTCAGCCTCTGAGTCTGCCGGGCAGTGAGCTCGGCCTGCTCTCACATCCCATGCTGCCTGATTCCTGTGAACACCCACGGTGACCTGAGAGGAGAAGGTGCCTGCTTGATCTGTGCTAGTCCTGCCACTGCACTGCAAGTTTGCACATCACTAGCAATGGGCAGCAAGCAGCTCTGTATGTGTAATGTAACTATATTCATGATAGAGTAGGGCACACGTCTGCTGGGGTCGGGGCATTTCAAAATGCAATCATGCAACTAGATCCATGATGGAGGGGGAATCACACCTGTGCTGGGGGCTGGGGAATTTCAAAATGCAATCATGCAACTAGATCCATGATGGAGGGGGAATCACACCTGTGCTGGGGGCTGGGGAATTTCAAAATGCAATCATGCAACTAGATCCATGATGGAGATGGGGTTCACTTGTGCTAGGGCATTTCAAAATGCAATCGTGAAACTAGATCCACCTTTAACCTTCCTAGCGTTATTCCCGAGCCTGACTCAGGGTTAACATTCACTACCAGAAGCGTTAACCCCGAGTCAGGCTCGGGCTTACCCGCGTTCGCGGCAGATGCGGTAAAAAAACCGCATCTGCCGCACTTGCCGCATAGCTGCCGCACTTGTGCCGCACTTGCGGCGCGGTTGCGGCGCGGTTGCGGTAATCTGCATAGTAAAGGGAACCAACCACCTCGGCTGACCCTCATACACTGGTAGTATGTGCCCCTGCAGCCTAGTAACCCATTAGCAGCACTGTTTTTGTAAGAAAAGTGGCTGCAGTAGAAGTGAGATAATGATTTTATACACTTACATGCCTGCGTACTTGAGGGCGTCTCCCTGTGTGTGCTGGCACTTGTGGGCTGTGCTCATCATGTCTGCTCTCCCCCTCCCTTATGCACGCCCCCTCTCAGCCTGCTATAGTGATGTGAGGCTGATCTCGTCATAAAGGGGCGGGGCTAAATCGCGGCATCCCGGTAGCCCCGCCCCTTTATGACGCAATCAGCCTCACATCACTATAGCAGGCTGAGAGGGGGCGTGCATAAGGAAGGGGAGAGCAGGCATGACGAGCACAGCCCACAAGTCCCAGCACACACAGGGAGACTCCCTCAAGTACGCAGGCATGTAAGTTTATAAAATCATTATCTCACTTCTACTGCAGCCACTTTTCTTACAAAAGCAGTGCTGCTAATGGGTTACTAGGCTGCAGGGGCACATACTACCAGTGTATGAGGGTCATCCGAGGTGGTTGGTTCCCTTTACTATGCAGATTACCGCAACCGCGCCGCAACCGCGCCGCAAGTGCGGCACAAGTGCGGCAGCTATGCGGCAAGTGCGGCAAGTGCGGCAGATGCGGTTTTTTTACCGCATCTGCCGCGAACGCGGGTAAGCCCGCTTTTAGCAAAGAATTCAAGACCTAAACAGACCGCCAGGGAGGTTAAAAAAAACAAAAAACAGAATCAGCAACATTGTGTTCTGGCTAATGCATTACTATAGGAGTTCCAGGCATGTGCGTCGACTTACGGTTTCAACATGATCTGGCAAATCCTGCACTCCAGGCTTGTCTTAAAGCCACAGTTAGCAGTGTTTTTTGTCCAGTGCCTGAAGTGCTGGATTTGCTGGATTCGATGGAAACGCAAGTCACCGCACATATCTGCAACTCCTATATGAATGAATTTGCCAGAACACAATGTTGCTACATCTGTGTTTTTTTTTTTTTTAAAAGGTGGAATTCTGCCAGATTTGAAAAAATGCAGATGTAAAAGTGAAAAAGAAATGAAGTTCAAAAGTACAGGTTTTGCCTTAAGTACCTGAACTGAGACTAAAGGCCACGTTACACACACAGATATCTGTGTCCAATATCTGAACAGATCTCTGGTTGCAGTGAAATCATGGATACATTGCTCCATGTTGTACACAGCCACAAAATGGAGCAATGTATCCATGATTTCACTGCAACCAGAGATCTGTTCAGATATTGGACTCAGATATCTGTGTGTGTGAAGTGGTCTTAAATGCAGATGTTCAGTATTTGGTGTATTTTTACCTCAGTATTTGTAAGGCCTCATGCACACATGGTGCATTTGGGGAGTTTTTTACTTCAGTATTTTTAAGGCCATGTGTATACGTTGAGTATTTAGCATACCTCCCAACGTTAGGAGAATAGAAAGAGGGATAAAAGATGTGGCGCGCACAGCGCAAATTTTAGCCACGCCCAAACCACACCCATTTACAAGTAACGGACATTCAGATGCCCTTATTAATATTAATCTTCTGATTATTGCATTTTTGCTGCATTTTTTTGCTATTTCCAATTCATTTGATGCGTTTTAGTGCGGTTTAGTACTGACAGCACAGACTATGGGCTGCCCCATCATACAACGCAGCAGGACGGCTGATGTGCAGTCAGTAGCCAAATCTCTTACTCCAAATCCTCAGTTTCTCTGAATCCAACTCCACCACAATGGACATCGTCTCAGACTCCAACACCGCAGTCATGGTGTGCAGCCGGTAAGCCAAACCTCCGACTCCACCAAAATGGACACAGAATCTGAGTCCACAGTATTGTGTATAGCGTCCCCTGATGGCAGGCTGCCGTCCACTACAGGACACAATACTAGCTCTGGGGATGCATTAGGGAGATGGGAAAAAGTTCCACAAGGTGAACTATCACTGCAGCCTCCACCAGTCGGGCCTTTATGGCAGAGTGGCCCAACAGAAGCCTCTCAAATGAAGGATTTCATATGAGTGATCCATTTTATACAGTGCACTGCAATAAATGGATCAGAAAATGCAGAGCCTATATATCCCCATATGGGTCCCCAACCTGGTATATACAGTGTTGGCCAAAAGTATTGACACCCCTGCAATTCTGTCAGATAATACTCAGTTTCTTCCTGAAAATGATTGCATTTTCAAATCACAAATTCTTTGGTATTATTATCTTCATTTAATTTGTCTTCAATGAAAAAAAACACAAAAATAAATGTCCTAAAGCCAAATTGGATATAGTTCCACACCAAACATAAAAAAGGGGGTGGACAAAAGTATTGAAACTGTTAAAAAAATCATGTGATGCTTCTCTAATTTGTGTAATTAACAGCACCTGTAACTTACCTGTGGCACCTAACAGGTGTTGGCAATAACTAAATCACACTTGCAGCCAGTTGACATGGATTAAAGTTGACTCAACCTCTGTCCTGTGTCCTTGTGTGTACCACATTGAGCATGGAGAAAAGAAAGAAGACCAAAGAACTGTCTGAGGACTTGAGAAACCAAATTGTGAGGAAGCATGAGCAATCTCAAGGCTACAAGTCCATCTCCAAAGACCTGAATGTTCCTGTGTCTACCGTGCGCAGTATCATCAAGAAGTATAAAGCCCATGGCACTGTGGCTAATCTCCTTAGATGTGGACAGAAAAGAAAAATTGACAAGAGATTTCAACGCACGATTGTGCGGATGGTGGATAAAGAACCTTGACTAACATCCAAACAAGTTCAAGTTGCCCTGCAGTCCGAGGGTACAACAGTGTCAACCCGTACTATCCGTCGGCGTCTGAATGAAAAGGGACTGTATGGTAGGAGACCCAGGAAGACCCCACTTCTTACCCTGAGACATAAAAAAGCCAGGCTGGAGTTTGCCAAAACTTACCTGAGAAAGCCTAAAACGTTTTGGAAGAATGCTCTCTCTTTTTGGGCAAAGGCATCAACATAGAGTTTACAGGAGAAAAAAAGAGACATTCAAAGAACAGAACACGTTACCTACAGTCAAATATGGCGGAGGTTCCCTGATGTTTTGGGGTTGCTTTGCTGCCTCTGGCACAGGACTGCTTGACCGTGTGCATGGCATTATGAAGTCTGAAGACTACCAACAAATTTTGCAGCATAAGGTAGGGCCCAGTGTGAGAAAGCTGGGTCTCCCTCAGAGGTCATGGGTCTTCCAGCAGGACAATGACCCAAAACACACTTCAAAAAGCACTAGAAAATGGCTTGAGAGAAAGCACTGGAGACTTCTAAGGTGGTCAGCAATGAGTCCAGACCTGAATCCCATAGAACACCTGTGGCGAGATCTAAAAATGGCAGTTTGGAGAAGGGAACCTTCAAATATCAGGGACCTGGAGCAGTTTGCCAAAGAAGAATGCTCTAAAATTCCAGCAGAGCATTGTAAGAAACTCATTGATGGTTACCGGAAGCGGTTGATTGCAGATATTTTGGCTAAAGGTTGTGCAACCAAGTATTAGGCTGAGGGTGCCGATACTTTTGTCTGGCCCATTTTTGGAGTTTTGTGTGAAATGATCAATGTTTTGCTTTTTGCTTCATTCTCTTTTGTGTTTTTTCATTGAAGACAAATTAAATGAAGATAATAATACCAAAGAATTTGTGATTGCAATCATTTTCTGGAAGAAACTGAGTATTATCTGACAGAATTGCAGGGGTGTCAATACTTTTGGCCAACACTGTATGGTCCCCACCGTGGTATACATGGTCCCTATCCTGGCATATGTGGTGCCCCTGAGGGTCCAGTCGCCACAGAGATACTGCACCTTAGTCAGAGTTGTGGTACCCCCCACCCCTGGTAAGGAGGGAGCACTACCCCTTACCCACACGCGCATCCAATCCCAGCCTACTCGGAAACAGGACGTGCGCAGTGAGGAGTCAGTGAGTCAGACCCGGGGACTGGAGTTGTGAGGAGCACATCCTGGGGAGCTGAAGCGGTATCTTATCGCTTGTCCAGCAGGCTGTAGTGCTACAGCCGCTATGTATAGTAAAAATCATGTTCTCCTATGAACACCAGATAAACGCTGACTCTCACACGAAAACTGTCATGATAGGTACGGAGGTCTTTCTGCAGACCCCTGGCTGTCATGGGAACCCATGACATCCTCAGACCTTACAATTTCCGTCGTCCTGTTGGGTCCGACGCGGCCAACGTCTCCTGCTGGGACCAGCGTCTCCTGCCGGGACCGACACGGCCAACGTCCCCTGCCGGGACCGACGCGGCTGACGTCTCCTGCCAGGAGCGGCGTCTCCTACCGGGAATGACGTCTCCTGTCGGGACTGATGCGGCCGGCGTCTCCTGTCGGGCCCGACGCGGCCGGCGTCTCCTGCCAGGACTGATGCGACCGGTGTCTCCTGCCGGGGCTGACATCTCCTGCCGGGACAGACAGACGTCTCCTGCCGAGACCGACAGACGTCTCCTGCCGACACCGACAGACGTCTCCTGCCGACACCGACATGTGTCTCCTGCCGGGACCGACATGTGTCTCCTGCGTTCACCAGTCTGTGGCGCCTGCGCAGCTCCTGCTCCCTCTTGTGAAGGCACGAGAGTTGAACAGACTGTGAACAGAGGAGACATCAGTCATGTCAATCAAGGCAGGAGGGTTGGTGAATTAGGACCACAGTGAGCGACTGTCAAACATATAACTGTTGTACCCGGGGAGCTGTCTCAGCCTCCTTCTCTATTTTCTTTAGGCTATGTTAACACGTAGCATATTTGCAGCTTTTTTTTGCAGTGGCTATTCTTTGCACGCGTTTTGTGCAAAAAAAGCACAACTGCATTCACACAGTGCGCTTTTTTCAGCGCGCTTTTCCTGAGCCCATTTTATAATGCATCCTATGGGAAAAGCTCGCTGAAAAAGTGCAAAGAATTTACATGGTCATTCTTTTTGCGCGCGTGCTTTGCAGTGAAAGCGTGCGCACAGAAAAGTGCAAAAATATGCAACGTGTGAATGCATTTCAGCAAAAGCCATAGCTTTTGCTGGATTGCGTATCCAGTGTTGCGTTTCACTGCATTTACGCCAGCGCAAAATAGCACTGCGTAGACGTAGTAAATACGCCACGTGTGAATGTAGCCTTACTACTGCTCTCTGTTATCAGCTTCTCATTTTCTTCCATATTGGTCACTGGTTTTAGTTCTTCATCCAGTGTCCCATTCTCCAGGGCCATATCTGCGGAAAGCTGCCTGGTAGGGCATTTGCCCCAGGTGCAGCAGGCTGGGAGGTACCACCGGACCTCCTGCTGCATTGGCCGAGGTCAGGTCTCCCCGACAGACGCATGTCATGCCCCCATACCCCCGCATTTTTCTCCTCCAGCAGACAGAGCTGCACACTACATCCACGGCTGCTCTGTGCTGACAGGAACTGTGATGTTGTCACATGTAGGGGAGGTGTTAGGGGTCACATGATCAGCTCCTCAGTGTATGCAGAGTCCTGCATGCTGGTTGTCATGGTGCTGGATGAGGTGAAGTTTATGTGTGGGGTCAGGAGGGATTTACAGCGTAGATGTAGCAGAGCCGAGAGTGCACGGGGCATACGGAGAGGAGCCGTGTCTGTATGAGGTGTATGGTGTGGAGCAGTGTCTGTATGAGGTGTACAGAGCGGAGCCGTGTCTATACGAGGTGTACGGTGAGGAGCCGTGTCTGTATGAGGTGTACGGAGCTGAGCGATGTCTGTATGAGGTGTACAGTGCAGAGCCGTGTCTGCATAAGGTGTTCGGTGCGGAGCCATGTGTGTACGAGGTGTATGGAGCGGAGCTGTGTGTGTATGAGGTGTATGGTGCGGAGCCGTGTCTGTATGAAGTGTACGGTGTGGAACCGTGTCTGTATGAGGTGTACGGAGCGGAGCCGTGTCTGTACGAGGTGTACGGTGCGGAGCCGTGTCTGTATTAGGTGTACGGAGCTGAGCCATGTCTGTATGAGGTGTACAGTTCAGAGCCGTGTCTGTATAAGGTGTACGGAGCTGAGCCATGTCTGTATGAGGTGTACAGAGTGGAGCCATGTGTGTATGAGGTGTACGGTGCGGAGCCGTGTCTGTATGAGGTGTACGGAGCGGAGCTGTGTGTGTATGAGGTGTATGGAGCGGAGCCATGTCTGTATGAGGTGTATGGAGCGAAGCTGTGTCTGTATGAGGTGTATGGTGTGGAGCCATGTGTGTACAAGGTGTACGGAGCAGAGTCATGTCTGTATGAGATGTACGGTGCTGAGCCGTGTCTGTATGAGGTGTACGGAGCTGAGCCGTGTCTGTATGGGGTGTACGGAGCTGAGCCGTGTCTGTATTATTATTATTATTATTATTATTATTTATTTATATAGCGCCATTATATTCCAAGGCGCTTTACATGCTAAAAAGGGCAGACTAGGACAAGTAACATAGTAACAATACAAGTAATAATAAATGTTGACAATTCAGTTGTACAGAAACAAGAGGGGAGAAATCCTGTCCACAAAGGCTCACAGTCTACGAGGGGCGGGTGGGGATACAGTGGGAGGGGGAAATTCCAGTCATGAGGCGGTGTGGTGGACCGGGTCTTATTGCAGGTGGTAGGCTTGGCGGAAGAGGTGGGTCTTCAGGCTTCTTTTGAAGGTTCCCAGGGTAGGAGAATGTCTGATGTGTTGGGGCAGTGAGTTCCAGAGTCTGGGTGAAGCACGGGAGAAATCCTGTATGCGGTTGTGCGAAGAGGAGATGAGGGGGAAGTAGAGGAGAAGCTCTTGGGAGGATCGCAGGTTGCGTGAGGGTAGGTATCGGGAGACCATGTCAGAGATGTATGGAGGGGACAGGTTGTGAATGACTTTGTATGTCATGGTTAATGTTTTAAACCGGGATCTCTGGGAAGTAGGGAGCCAGTGAAGGGCTTGGCAGAGGGGGGAGGCAGGGTAATAGCGAGGAGACAGATGGATTAGGCGGGCAGCAGAGTTCAAGATAGATTGGAGAGGTGCAAGGGAGGTATTGGGGAGGCCGGTGAGCAGGAGGTTGCAGTAATCGAGGCGGGAGATGATGAGAGCGTGAATAAGGGTTTTAGCAGTGTCGTGGTCAAGGAAAGTGCGAATCCTATACATGTTTTTGAGCTGGAGACGGCAGGAGGTGGCGAGGGCCTGGATGTGGGGCTTGAAGGAGAGGGAAGAGTCAAGGATAACCCCGAGGCACTTGGCATGGGGGACTGGAGAGAGAGAGCAGTCGTTGACGACGATGGATAGGTCAGGTAGTGAGGGGGAGCGTCATGGGGGGAAGACTATGAACTCTGTTTTGTCCATGTTCAGCTTAAGGAAGCGAGCAGAGAAGAAGGATGAGATGGCGGACAGGCAGTGTGGAATTTTGGATAGAAGGGAGGTGATGTCAGGACCAGACAGGTAGATTTGGGTGTCGTCGGCGTAGAGGTGATATTGGAGGCCATGGGACTCAATGAGTTGCCCTAGGCCGAGA
Source organism: Allobates femoralis (assembly GCA_033576535.1). Taxonomy (NCBI): domain Eukaryota; kingdom Metazoa; phylum Chordata; class Amphibia; order Anura; family Aromobatidae; genus Allobates; species Allobates femoralis. Next base: position 176,762,357 of record JARQOC010000002.1, read on the forward strand.
GTGTAGATTGAGAACAGTAATGGTCCAAGAACCGAGCCCTGGGGGACCCCGACAGATAGGGGGTAGGGCGAGGAGGATGTGTGGGAGTGGGTGACGCTGAAGGTGCGGTCCGTTAAGTATGAGGAGATCCAAGAGAGGGCAAGGTCCGTGATGCCAAGAGATTCCAGGATTTGTAGTAGAAGGGAGTGGTCAACAGTGTCTAAGGCGGCTGACAGGTCGAGGAGGAGGAGAACAGAGTAGTGGCGCTTGCTTTTAGCAGTCAGTAGGTCATTTGTGACTTTGGTCAGGGCTGTTTCAGTGGAGTGGAGGGGTCGGAAGCCAGATTGCAGGCTGTCAAAGAGGGAGCAGGAGGAGAGGTGAGAGGACAACTCAGAGTGGACATGCTGTTCAAGTAGTTTAGAGGCAAAAGGGAGGAGAGATATAGGGCGGTAGTTGGAGACAGTTGTGGGATCGAGGGAGGGTTTTTTGAGGATGGGTGTGATCAAGGCGTGTTTGAAGGCTGAGGGGAAGGTGCCGGTGGTGAGTGATAGGTTGAAAAGATGAGTTAGGGCTGGGATGATAACGGAGGTGAGGTTGGGAATGAGGTGGGATGGGAGCGGGTCTTGGGCGCTGGTGGTGAGGTGTGATTTTGACAGGAGGGAGGAGAGCTGGTCTTCAGTTATAGGGGGGAAGCAGTTGATGGAAGTAGAGGGCAGTATAGGTGAAAGGGGAGGCTGTGGGGACAGTGGATCAAAGCTGTTTCTGATTCTGTCAATCTTTTCTTTGAAGAAGGAGGCAAAGTCTTCTGCAGAGATAAGGGGAGAGGGAGAGGGAGCAGGCGGGCGGAGTAAGGAATTGAAGGTTTTGAAGAGTTGCTTGGGATTGCGGGACAGGGAGGTTATTAGGGATAAGAAAAGGTTTGTTTGGCGGTGGCAAGTACAGTCTTGAAGGAGATGAGGGACTGTTTGAACAGCGCAAAATGCTCAGTGGAACGTGATTTTTTCCATCGCCTCTCAGCAACCCTGGATGCCCGTCTCAGGTCTTTAGTGAGGGTGGTGTGCCAGGGTTGCCTATTAGTGCGTGCAGCGTGGTGTGTGAGGGGAGCTGCTAGGTCGAGCGCCTTTGTTAATGTGGTGTTGTAGAGGGTGGTGGCAGTGTCTGTGTCACGTATAGATGTTATGTTGGCGAGAGGGAGAAGGGATTCTGAGAGTAAGTGTAGATCAATGTGTTTTAGGTTTCTGCGGGGATGATCAAGTTTGCGGAGAGGAGGTGATGTAGTAGGGGAGGTGAGGGAGGAGAAGGTCAGCAGATTGTGGTCAGACAGGGTGAGGGTTGAGTTTGTGAGATTAGTAAGGGAGCAAAGACGGGTAAAGATGAGATCCAGCGTGTGGCCATCTTTGTGGGTGGCAGAGGAGGACCATTGGGAGAGCCCGAAGGAGGAGGTCAGGGAAAGAAGTTGAGAGGCGGTTGGGTGGGCAGTGTCAATGGGGATATTGAAATCGCCCATAATGATGGTGGGGATGTCAGTAGAGAGGAAATGAAGTAGCCAGGTGGTGAAGTGGTCGAGAAAGGTGGGGATGGATCCAGGGGGGCGGTAGATGACGGCTAGCTGGAGGTTACAGGGGGAGAAGATGCGGACAGAGTGGGCTTCGAAAGATGGGAGAGTAACAGAGGGGGGTAATGGAATAGGGGCGAAAGAGCAGGTGTCGGATAGGAGTATGCCGACACCTCCGCCATGTTTGTCAGAGGGGCGGGGTGTGTGGGAGAGATTGAATCCGCCGTAGGATAGTGCAGCAGGGGAGGCCGTGTCGGAGGGGGTGAGCCAGGTCTCTGTGATGCCAAGGAATGAAAGTTTATTAGAAATAAAGAGTTCATGGATGTCTGTGAGCTTATTACAGACTGAGCGGGCGTTCCAGAGTGCGCCTGGCAGGGAGATTAGCGGAGCAGGGGCTGGGGGGATGGGTCTAAGGTTGGTCAGGTTGCGAGGGTGGGTGATGGTGGGGTTATGAGAGTTGGTGATGGGACGTGGGGGTAGGGTGTAGGTGACTGTGGGGATGTGGCGGGGGGGGCCGGGATTAGGGGAAATGTCACCAGCGAGTAGGAAGAGCAGGGAGAGGGTTAGCAGGTGGGAGCATGAGAGTTTACGTGGTGGCCGTGCCTGATTGGAGATGGAGGATTGAAAGTGCATGAATAGTTCAGAGGAGTGGGTAAGGTGGCTAGGTAGAATGGAGGGTGAGATAAGTACTTTGTTGCTGGGTGGAGGGATGAGCGGGGGTAGCAGGAAATGGAGAAGGATGGGAGTGAGAGTGCAAAGGAGGGGATACATTGTGGATGGTGAGCGGGGGATGAGAGTAGCGTGGGTCAGATGCAGCGGGAAGGAGAGCTGTAGTGGTGGGTGAGAGGTCAGTAGTGATGAGTAGTCTGGGGTTTACATAGTGAATACATAATTGTAGTACAAGTGAACAAATTGCATATCTGTTTGTTTGTCTTGCATGACTTACCCGTTTCCTGTCCCGTTTAACTGCCCGGTGTAACTGCACTTGTACAGTCGGCACTTATGCAGTTGGCATGATTGCAAGACCCCGCATGATTGCACCCCTTTAGCTGGCTCTACATATATAGTGAGTTTCTACTTAGATCTGGGTGTATTACAATTGTTAATCAATCAATCAAAGAAACTCAGCACAGCAGAAGGTAATAAACGCAAGACAAATAAACAAGAGTTTCTGGCCATCCTGGGTCATAAACACTTTTAACCAAAGATGACCTCTGAACATCCCACATCACACACAGTAAGATGATTTCAGTATATTACATTATTAAAAGACAAGTATATTGTTGATTGAAGTTACAGATTCAGATACCTCTCATTGTGGAGAGACACATGCAGGAAAGATGAGTGAATTGAAGTTACAGATTCAGATACCTCTCATTGTGGAGAGACACATGCAGGAAAGATGTATGAGGTGTATGAGGTGTACAGAGCGGAGCCATGTCTGTATGAGATGTACGGAGCAGAGCCATGTGTATACGAGGTGTATGGAGCTGAGCCATGTCTGTATGAGGTGTTCGGAGCGGAGCCGTGTCTGTATGTGGTGTACGGAGTGGAGCCGTGTCTGTATGAGGTGTATGGAGAGGAGCCGTGTCGGTACGAGGTGTACGGAGCGGAGCTGTGTCTGTATGAGGTGTGCGGTGCTGAGTCATGTCTGTATGAGGTATAATATATATAAAACCCCCTTGTGTCTATGAGGTGGTTGACAGCGTAGGGGGTACTTGGGTACCAGGGCTGATGGTGGCTTTGACGGGGAATCACGGCTGGTCGGTTCCCGGTCCTGTGCCCTGGACCCTCAATGGTGGGGAATGGTGGGGGATAAGGGAATTGGTAACGTGACGCCACCTATGGTACCTGGTAACGGGTATACCAGCGCTGCAGCCTGGGACTAACTAACTCTTCCCCTCAGGTCTGGATATTTTAAAGGGGAACTGGCTTAAGGCAGCCAGTAGAGCTCCCCCTTCAGGTCTGAGGTGGAAGGTGTGGTGTGCTGTACGAACCAAGGTGTAACTCCCTCCTTGCACCGGTGGATCCTGTGGCAATCCCTCGCCGGGGTGCCACATCTATCCTCAGCCTGTGCACCCATGTCTTTGTGATACCTGTGAGCTGTGCTCCTGGGTCCTGTCGATTCCTCCCAGTCAGTCATCTGTGCTCCAGTGTGGAGGCATAGCCCTCTGTGTCCTGGCTGCTGCTGATAAAGAAGGCATCCATAGGAGAACTTCACAGAGGCCCACGCTAACCCAGGATTGGTGGAATGAGCTCCTCCCCCTCTACACAGTGCAGGAGAGAGGTCACACGACTCACTCTCTGCACTGTGATTGGAGCTCAGTCTTCCCAATAAGCTGCTGTGAGGGGGCGTGACCGGCAGTTAGAGGGGCATGGCCGGTAGCTAGAGGGGGTGTAGCCGGCAGCTAGAGTGGCCGTGCGGCTCTCAGTGAAGTGCCAGAGTGGGACACTTCAAGTCCCGCACGGGACAGCGGGAAGCTGCCTCCAAATCGGGACTGTCCCGCCCAGAACGGGACAGTTGGGAGGTATGATTTACTGAGTTTTTACCTCAGTATTTGAAATACCTCATGCAGATGTTCAGTATTTTTTTTAACCTCAGTATTTGTAAGACCTAATGCAGATGTTTAGTATTTGGTGTTTTTTTACCTCAGTATTTGTAAGACCTATTGCAGATGTTCAGTATTTGGTGTTTTTTTTGCCTCAGTATTTGTAAGACCTAATGCAGATGTTCAGTATTTGGTGTTTTTTAATTTAGTATTTGTAAGGCCTGTGGGGCAGCGCCGGGATTGCAAGACAGGAAAAATGTTGAGCCCGGTAGTAGTGCACACAGTACCTGGATTTATTGCTGAAAACACAGCGGTGGCACAAGATGCCAGAATCCGGGTCGCAGCCGGGTACAATGAATACAGTTCATAGCTAGTAACCCGGTCCCTTCCAGTTATGAGCTCTCTGGCTGAGGTCGCACTGAGCTCCCAGCCCTCCCAGGCTAGGCCATGTTATTACCTCAGACGGCTCCTGGAGCTCTTCACCTGTCCAGTCGTTAGATGCTGCTGCTTCAGCTTCAGGCCAAAACTGTCCACAGGGAACCCCGCTCTGTCTCCTAACCAGGCTTTTAACCCCATGTCTCCTTCCTGGAAACCTGCAAGACCCAGAGCGGAGGGAGCGGACTGTCCCTCTTTCCTACACCCTATACCAGGCTCAATATGTGACAGTGCGCATTCTGGCGGAGACATAGCGCCCCTTGCATATCATCCCCCGCACTATCTCACACACCCCCCCTCGGTTTAACCTTGTGGGGTTGAAACCTAGCCACCAACAGGGTGCCCGGGACAGGGCATCCGCATTGCCCTGCAACTTGCCAGCCCGGTGCTCCACTGAAAAACTGAAGTTTTGGAGGGACAGGAACCACCAGGTGACCTGAGCGTTCCATTCCTTGGCGTTTCGCATGCAGACCAGGGGAGTGTGATCCGTAACCAACCGGAACTGTTGCCCAAGCAAATAATAGCGTAGGGACTCCAAGGCCCAGTTAACAGCCAAGCACTCCTTCTCTACTACGCTATAATTCTTTTCCGCCGGGGACAATTTCCGGCTTAAGTGACCGGATGTTCTTCTCCATCCACTTCTTGCGATAGCACAGCCCTCAGCCCCACCTCCGAGGCGTCTGTTTGCACAACGAAGGTGTGTTTGAAGTTAGGATTGATGAGGACGGGCTGTCCGCACAAGGCCAACTTCATGGACTGAAAGGCTGCCTCTGCTTGGGGATTCCAACGCACCACAACAGATTTCTTCCCTTTTAACAGGTCGGACAGGGCCGCCGTTCGCCCAGCAAAGTTGGGTATGAAGCGTCGATAGTACCCAACTATGCCGAGGAACGCCCTCACCTGTTTGGTAGACACCGGTTGGGGCCAATTTTGAATTACCTTGATTTTGTTTATTTGGGGTTTAATAACCCCTCGCCCAATCACATACCCCAGGTACCGGGCTTCCTCGAACCCCATGGCACATTTTTTTGGATTCGCTGTCAGGCCGGCTGCCCTGAGGGAATCCACCACTGCCTGTACTTGGGATAAGTGGGTTTGCCAATCCTTACTAAAGATGATGATGTCATCTAAGTAAGCGGACGCGTATTTCCGATGAGGCTCCAACACTATGTCCATGAGCCGCTGGAATGTAGCCGGGGCCCCATGCAAACCAAAAGGCAATACAACATAGTGATAGAGGCCCTCAGGGGTAACAAAAGCGGTCTTCTCCTTGGCTGACTTTGTTAGCGGCACCTGCCAGTATCCCTTGGTCAGATCGAGCGTCGTGAAGTACTGGGCCTGCTCCAGTCTTTCAATTAGCTTGTCCTCCCGGGGCATTGGATAAAGATTGAACCTTGATACTTCATTCAACTTCCGGAAGTCGTTGCAGAACCGCAGCGATCCGTCTGGCTTCGGAATCAGCACAATGGGACTAGCCCATTCGCTCCGGGATTCCTCTATGACTCCTAACTCGAGCATGTGTTTCACTTCGGCCGCGATGGCTTGCTGTCAGGCCTCGGGTACCCGGTACGGTTTCACTCGCACCTTCACCCGGGCTCGGTGACAATGTCATGTTGAATGACGGAAGAAAATACATCTGGATTCTGCTGCACCAGCTTTCGAGCCTCCCGTCGCTGGGCCTTAGTGAGAGTGTCACTTATCGTTACGCCTTCGGTCTCCCTCCTGGCCGAAGGTGGAGGGTCTCCGGTCAACCCAGCCGGGGGAACCTCCGTGATCAGGCACTCCCGGTCTTTCCACGCTTTGAGTAAATTGACATGGTATAGCTGTACGGGTTTCCTCTTCCCAGGCTGGTATACCTACTTTTTCCCGGATTTCATATGGCCCTTGCCATTTGGCCAATAATTTGCTTTCCGCAGTGGGCACTAAAACCAATACTTGGTCCCCCACCTCAAAGGTCCTAACGGTGGCCCTATTATTATACCTGCGGCTTTGAGCTCCTTGGATATCAATTAGGTGTTCTTTTACAATAGGCCGGACCGCCGTAATTCGGTCCTGCATCTTAGCCACGTGATCAATTCCGCTCCTGTAGGGAGTGGGTTCCTGTTCCCACGTCTCTTTGGCGACATCCAACAGCTCTCTAGGATGCCGGCCGTACAACAGTTCAAAGGGAGAAAATCCCGTAGACGACTGCGGTACCTCCCAGATGGCAAACATTAAATACGGCAGTAATATGTCCCAATCCTTTCCATCCTTGACTACCACCTTTTTGAGCATGGACTTTAGGGTTTTGTTAAACCGCTCAACTAACCCATCGGTCTGGGGATGATACACCGAGGTCTGCAGCTGTTTTATGTTGAGCAGTTTACACTGTTCCCGGGTCACTTTGGACATAAAAGGAGTGCCCTGATCCGTGAGGATCTCCTTAGGTAGTCCCAGGTGACAGAACATGGCAAACAGTTCTCGGGCAATCAGTTTCACCGAGGTGTGGCGTAACGGAATCGCCTCCGGGTACCGGGTGGCGTAGTCGACGACCACGAGTATGTGTTGGTGGCCCCGTGCTGACTTAACTATAGGCCCCACCAGATCCATTGCAATCCGTTCAAAAGGTTCCTCTATAACCGGTAGAGGTACCAATGGACTACGGAAGGTGGCAATGGGTGTGGTCAGCTGACATTCCGGGCAGGAGTCACAGTACCTCTGGACATCCGCATAAACGCCCAGCCAGATGAACCTCCGCAAGATGCGCTCTTGCATTTTTTTAGCCTTAGGGTGGCCCCCTAGCAGGTGGGAGTGGGCCATCTCTAGGACCGCCCGGCGGTGTGTCTGTGGTACTACCAGTTGGTCCACGACCTCATCCCGGATTTTGTCCACCCTATAGAGTAACTCCCAGTTAACCACCATGGTGGAAACACATTCTCTGCCCCCGGTTGCTGAGCTACACCGTTTACTTCTGTTACCCTTTCTTGGGCCCGGGTCAGTGTGGGATCCTGTAGCTGGGCTGTCCCAAACACTCCCCGGGATACTTCCAGCTCTGGAATCGGTGGGGTCTCCTGGACCTCTCCTGCCAATACCTCTAGGGGGAACCTATCAGGGTGACACTCTAGCCCTATGTTGGCGACCCCTACGGCAGGTATCCCGGTCTCAGGGTTGTCGAGTTCAGCACCCTGATTCCCTGGTATCAAGGGAGGGTTACTCCTCCCCCATAAGGACCAAAACAATGGTAAGTCTCTTCCCAGCACAGTCCCGTAGGGTAGAGACTTCACCACTCTGACCACATGGGCCACCTCTCCACACGGAGTGGACAGAGTTACCTCTGTGGTCAGATACTCGCGAAGGTCCCCGTGTATACACCGGACCCCGATCAGTCCCCCAGTGGGTTGCAACCCGGGGATTAAGGACGCATGAACCAGCGTCACCAAACTGCCGGAGTCCAAGAGAGCTTCTGCTCGGTGTCCATTAATGAGCACCGGGCACAGATGTGGTTCCATTGGGGGAACCACCGCATCTGCGGTAAGCACAGGGCTGGCATACATCAAGACCCGGCGTGTGAACCCGCAGTTCATGGGTTCCATAGTTAGTGGGCAATAGGCAGCCACATGTCCCGGTCCTTTGCACCACCAGCACCACGTAGCAGTGGCACCGCCGGTCCGGAAGCTCCTACTAGGGGAGCCTGGTCTCCTGCCAACCTCATTCCGGGGTACCCTCTCAGCGGGTACGTGTTTATGAGGGTCCCCAGTGGATGGACATACACCTTTGCCCAGCTCCAGAGGCCGGCGTGACAGCCGCAGTGGGGCAGAGTCCCGTATGAACTCCTGGGTGGCTGTATATCGATCAACCAAGCTACCCACCTGGTCCAAGGTACCCGGGTCCCCTTGCCCCACCCAACGCTGTATCGCGACCAGCAAAGTCTATACCAGACGGTCGACCACCACCCTTTCCACCATCTGTCCTGGAGTCAAGCTCTCAGGCTGGAGCCACCGTTTTACCAACTGCAATATGTCATACGCCTGGAAGCGAGCTGGCTTGGACTCCACATAGGTCCAGGAAAACACCCGTTGGGCTCGTACATAAGTATTGACCCCCAGTCTAGCAAGGATCTCACCTTTGTGTCTCCCGTAGTCCTGTGCATCCTCCCAATTGAGGTCCGTGTAGGCCTTCTGGGCGTCGCCCATCAGTAGTGGCGCCACCACTTCAGCCCACTGCGTGGCAGGGAGGCCTTCTCGCTCTGCGGTGCGCTCGTAGACGGTGAGGAAGGCTTCTACATCATCCTCCGGACTCAGCTTCCTCAGTGCCGATCGGAACCGGTCCCGGGCCTCACGCCGTGTCGGGGGAGGCGCTGATGGTGGGTCTTGGAGGGCCATAATTTGCTGCAGGAGCAGTTCATTTGTTTTCTGCTGTTGTTAAAACTGCTCCTGTTGTCGCAACTGCTGCTGCTCCTGCTGTCAGAGCTGCTGCTCCTCGTGTCGCTGTTGCTGTTCTTGTTGCCGCTGCTGGGTAAACACCAGCTGCCTTTGGATTTCTTCCATACTGGCGGCGGACCCGAACTGTAGCTTGGCCAGCTTAAGTATGGACATGCAGTTCGTAGTTCAGGCTGCCCGCATTCTCCACCATATGTGGGGCAGCGCCAGGATTGCAAGACAGGAAAAAACGTTGAGCCCGGTAGTAGTGCACACAGTACCTGGATTTATTGCTGAAAACACAGCGGTGGCACAAGATGCCAGAATCCGTGTCGCAGCCGGGTACAATGGATACAATTCACAGCTAGTAACCCGGTCCCTTCCAGTTATGAGCTTTCCGGCTGAGGTCACACCGAGCTCCCAGACCTCCCAGGCTAGGCCGTGTTATTACCGCACACGGCTCCTGGAGCTCTTCACCTGTCCAGTCGTTAGATGCTGCTGCTTCAGCTTCAGGCCAAAACTGTCCACAGGGAGCCCCGCCCTGTCTTCTAACCATGCTTTTAACCCCATGTCTCCTTCCTGGAAACCTGCAAGACCCAGAGCGGAGGGAGCGGACTGTCCCTCTTTCCTACACCCTATACAGGGCTCAATATGTGACAGTGAGCATTCTGGGGAGACATAGCGCCCCTCGCATACGATCCCCCGCACTGTCTCACAGGCCTCATGCAGATGTTCAGTATTTGGTGTTTTTTACTTCAGTATTTGTAATGCCTCATGCCCACGTGTATTTTGTGAGTTTTTTTTGCCTCAGAATTTGTAAGGCCACGTGTACACATAGTGTATTTGGTGAGTTTTTACCTTAGTATTTGTAAGGCCTCGTGCACACGCTGAGTATTTGGTGAGTTTTTACCTTAGTATTTGTAAGGCCTTATGCACACGCTGAGTATTTGGTGAGTTTTTACGTTAGTATTTGTAAGGCCTCGTGTATACATTGTGTATTTGGGTAGTTTTTTACTTCAGTATTTTTAAGGCCATGTGCATACGTTGTGTATTTAGTGAGTTTTTACCACAGTATTTGTAAGGCCTCATGTAGATGTTCAGTATTTTTTTTTTACCTCAGTATTTGTAATACATAATGCAGATGTTCAGTATTTGGTGTTTTTTACCTCAGTATTTGTAAGGCCACGTGTACACCTTGTGTATTTGGTGAGTTTTTACCTCAGTATTTGTAAGGCCTCATGCAGATGTTCAGTATTTGGTGTTTTTAACGTCAGTAATTTGTAAGGCCTTGTGCAGATGTTCAGTATTTGTTGTTTTTTACCTCAGTATTTGTAAGGCCTCGTGCAGATGTTCAGTATTTAGTGTTGTTTTTTTTTACCTCAGTACTGTAGGTTTTTTTTAAGTTCACACAGGGCATTTTTTCATTGCTTTTATGCAAATCCATGGTAATAAAAAGCTACTTTTTTACAGCATCAGCAAAAGCTATGAGATTCCACAAACCTACGGTACACAGACACACCTGTTTTTTTCCTTTTCTTGACTGAAATGGAGCACAGCTTCGTATTTGCTGTGTTTGTTTTGGTTTAATTTAAAGCAGCATGTCAATTATTTCAGCGTTTTTGTTGCTTTTTTTCAACCATTTGAAGCAAAAAAAAACTGGGAAAAAAAATGCACAGATGTGTTTTTGGTTTGGTTTTGGTGCGTTTTTGTGGCAAAAACAACAGTTCATTTTACTGCCAAGAGATCAGGTTTGGCTTTTTTTTTTAACTGAAGGGTAAATTTACTAGATCAATGGATGTTTGTCAGTTTAGAGTTTCACTTGCAACTATTTTTCAATAATAATCTGTTTCAGGTATATGATAATGACACTGTCATATGGCTCGTCATATGGGGGGCCCCACAGAATCTGAACAGCCCGGAGCCCTGACTATCCTTAATCTGCCGCTGATGGTGAGCACTTCGAACCCCCAGGTGCTTCACAAAATTATATAATGTCAAGCCATAAAAATGAAAAAGTCCTTTTGTTCCACAAAAATTATGCTCCAGCGCCAATTTTTTCATTTTCACAAGGTAAGGTCATCCGGAAAAAATGTACCCCCAAATTTTTTGTGCAAATTCTCCTGAATATGCCGATACGCCATATGTGGTGGAAACCCATTGTCCGTGCGCATGGCGGGGTTAGGAAGGGAAAGTGCACCATTTGACATTTTCAACAGAACATTGCCTGGAATCGTTAGCATACTCCATATCGCATATAGAGAACTCTGATGTGGCTAACAAGTGGAAGCCCACTCACAAGTGACCCCATTTCGGAAACTTGACCCAAAAAAGGATTTTATCTAGATGTGTGGTGAGCACTTTGAACCCCCAGGTTCTTTACAAATTGCAATAACATTGAGCCGTAAAAACTAAAAAGTACTTTTTTTCCACAAAAATGTTTTTAGCGGCAATTTTTGCATGTTCACATGGTCAGCAAGACAAAATGTACACCAAATTTGTTGTGCAATTTCACCTGAGTACGCTGATACCCCATATGTGGTGGAAAACGTTTTGTGAGCAAAGCAGGTCTTGGGAGGGAAGGAGCGCCATTTGATTTTGGAGCATAGATTTTCCTATAACAGTTTGCGGAGTCCCTAAATGCCAGAACAATAGAAACCCTCTCAGGAACCACATTTTGGAAATTGATGGCTGTAATGACAATTTTATCAATGGAAAACACCCATGGAGTCAAACACAGTGAGTGTTGTACTATTACAAATTGTAAATGAGCCCTTACAGTGCTCAGCACATTGTAGTACTCGTACATTGTGCCCAGCTTATGCTTCGGGAGACACACCCCATAAATTATAGGGGAACTCCAGTGAGAGAAAACTTTTTAGTACAGTTCCTGCCCTGCTATATGATGAAGCCGAGCTGGGCACTACAGTTCTAAGATCTATAGATCACTTATAAATTGATAAAATCATACCTGCTCCTTTGATCTCCCCATCCCTCATGGAACCGTAGATTTCTGCATGTCAACTTCATCTAGGAGCAGAGAAGAGGAGGTGTGTCGGGGGCGTGGATGCTGGGAGCTGCAGGATCAGCCTACATTCACGCCCCCTCACAATTCTGTTTAGTGAGGGGGCATGGCAGGGGGCATGCAGAGATTTAGGTTCCCTGAAGTAGGGGCCAGAGCAGAGGAGCAGGTATGATTTTATCTATTTGTAATAATCTATAGATCATACAACTGCAGTGTACAGCTCTGCTTCATCATGTAGCAGGACAGGGACAGTACTAAAACATTTTTCTCTCACTGGCTTTCCCCTGTAAGTGGGCTTCATCATTACAACAATGCGAACATGTGGACATTAATTATGGTTTTGACATTGTGGGGCTGAGAAGGGAGGGGAGCATTTGGATTTGGAAGAATAGGCTATGCCTGTTTTCTATTTAGGATGTGAGAAGCCATAGTGCTTTTCCAGAGCCTTTGTGCCACCAGTGAAGTGGAAACCCACTATATTTCCGTTAACAAATTACGGACCTTGTTGGGAACTTGTTTTTATGGGGGTTGAGTTGAATGCTATTGGTGGCAATTTGGATACAAAACATTTTGGATCAGATCACATTTATCCTGTGCTCTATGCAAAGCACTTACATTTAAGTTTCTATCTACATCTGCATAACATGTAATTCAGGTGAAACCCCCAAGGATCCATTCAGTAATGAGACAGCACAGTTACTCCAGACTCCGTTCGTCCTCTGTTCAATGGTGTCCTTCTTTTCAGAAGCTGTACAAAACTGTGAAAGACCGCACTTTTGTGCACGCCTAAAAAGATAGTCGTACGATCACAGTGATACCAGATTTAAATAGTAGCCAAACTTAAAAACAAGCCTATCACACTTAAAACGCGTTTTTACAAAATAATGGATTTTTGCATTGCTAAGTTTTAAAGGCTATAGTTTTTATATTTCTGCTGACAAGGCTCATGTGACGGCTTGTGTTTTGCAGGATGAGTTTTAGTTTTTATTGGTACTATTTTCGTCCACATAATATTTTTTGATTCTTTCTATTCTGCATTTTCTGAAGCAGAATGATGAAGAAACAGTAATTCAGGAATAGTTTTTCTTGTTTTTTTTTTTTTTTACACCGTTCAAAAGTGATGACAGACAGCTTTATTCTCTGGATTAGTACGATTCCAGTGATACCACATTTACATCGATTTTTTTATGTTTTGCCACTTTTACACCATAAATACTATTTTATAGAAAATTTTTGCAAAGCTGTATTCTGAAAGCTATAGCTTTTTTCATTTTTTTTCTCTGATGGAGCTGTATGGTGGTTTATATTTTTCTGGGACAAGATGGTGTTTTCAGCGGTACCATTTTTATTTATATGACTTTTTGATTGCATTTTATTACACTTTTGTTGCCAGCTGTATGATGAAAATACATTGTTTTTGCTATGGTTTTATTTTTTTTCTATGGTGTTCACTGATTGGGTTAACTAGTGTGACAGTTTTATAGAGCAGGTTGTTACAGATGCGGCAATACGTAATATATGTAGTTTTTTGTGTACATAAATATTATTATTATTATTTATATAGCACCATTAATTCCATGGTGCTGTACATGAGAGGAGTTACATACAAAATTATATAGTTTACAGTAAATAAATTAATAATGACAGACTGGTACAGAGGGGAGAGGACCCTGCCCTTGTGGGCTTACATTCTACAGGGTATTGGAGAGGAGACAGAAGGTCAGGGATGCAGCAGCTCCAGTGGCGGTGGGGTGGCAGCTCGGTCATTGCAGGCTGTAAGCTTTCCTGAAGAGATGGGTTTTCAGGCTCCATCTGAAGGATCCAAGCATGGTGGATAATCGGACATGTTGGGGCGCAGAATTCCAGAGGATGGGGGATATTCGGGAGAAATCTTGGAGGCAGTTGTGTGAGGAACAGATAAGTGTGGAGGAGAGGAGGAGGACTTGGGAGGATCGAAGATTACGTGAGGGAAGATAGTGAGAGATTAGGGATATAGGGAGGAGACAGGTTATGGATGGCCTTGTAGGTCAGAGTTAGTAGCTTGAACTGGACTCGTTGGGGAATTGGGAGCCAGTGAAAAGATTTACAGAGCGGAGAAACAGGGGAGTAGCGAGAACAGAGGTGGATTAGCTGGGCAGCAGAGTTGAGGACAGATTGGAGAGGTGCAAGAGTGTTAGCAGGGAGGCCACAGAGGAGGAGGTTGCAGTAGTCGAGGCAGGAGATGCTGAGGGCATGTACAAGAATTTTAGTAGATTGAGGGCTGAGGAAAGGACTGCAATTGTTGGTGACCATGGCTGCAGACCAGGACCTCTGGGGATCATAGGATGGCAGCATTGATTGCATTGCTGCGAACGGGTGGAGCGGGTCCCCAGGGCATCCAGAGTAAGGGGGAGATGGGTGCTTGAGAGCCAGCAGGGCTGAGCTGGCTGCGGGGCAGGATCAGGGCTTCTCCCAGGCAGGCTCCTGCTGCTTGCGCGGCGTGACAGTCTACTGCTCCTCCGGTGGGAAAGAAACAGTCTGACACAATGCTGAGTTCCAAACTCGGTATACTGAGCTCTCTCTTCCACAAGCAACACAAGTTACAGCTCAAGTACAGTGGCGGTCCGGGTGTTCCTTAGCAACCAGGATGGCTTGTCCAGTACACCCTGTTTCGTGTGCCTTCCCTCACAGGCCTCTCTTCCTCAACGCTGCCTGTTCTCCTCCTTCCTGCACGTGCCTCTGCACATAGAGCGGGCTGTGCCACCTCCTATTAGAAATGCCAGCCTCTTGTGATCATGAGATGCTCGGGCCGGAATGTCTTATCCGGCCTGGTGCATTGTGGGGCTGATCACGTGGTACGGGCCGGACTCCGACGCAGTGTGCATATTGAAGCCAGCCAATACCACGTGATCAGCCCCACAATGCACCAGGTCGTATATGACGTTCCAAACAGGGTATCACATGATCACAAGAGCATTTCGGGCATTTCGAATAGGAGGTGGCACAGCCCAAGGGGAAAGAAGATGCAGAGCGGGGCATGCGGAGACAAAGCGTGGAGGGGAGAATGGAGCTTGGAGTCCGCCTTTCCAGTCTCCAACTGGAGACTGTATGTAAGTATATAAGATATTTTTCTCCCTCATTATAGGGCCCCTTTAGCTCAGAGAGGGATGCTTAGGGATCAGAAGGTACAGGGAAAGGTAGTGATAGGTTAGAGGGGTAGCGCGACTTGACAGGTTCCCTTTAAGGTCAGGTGGA
This sequence comes from Allobates femoralis, assembly GCA_033576535.1. Taxonomy (NCBI): domain Eukaryota; kingdom Metazoa; phylum Chordata; class Amphibia; order Anura; family Aromobatidae; genus Allobates; species Allobates femoralis. The sequence goes on from JARQOC010000002.1 coordinate 176,777,528, forward strand.
ACGAATACACAGAGGAATTCTATGCCACTGCTAGCAATAACCTCTCGGTCGAACTCTCTGTCCATGATGACTCAGAGTCGGATCTGCTGGATAGTGAATTTTAATAGGCAATGAAATAATTGCCAAACAACAAGGCACCTAGTATCAATGGAATTCCTACAGAACTGCTGAAACCTATCCAGAGAGCAGCAATAACAGCCCTATGTCAAAAAATATGGAAATCATGCTCGTAGTCATGGAAATGGAAAGAATTGGTCTTCACCCCGTTGCCAACGAAAGGTGACCTGAGAGACTGTGCCAACTACAGAACCATTGCCCTGATCACACTTGCCAGCAAGGTGCTTCTAAAAATCATCCAAAAGAGACTGGGCAACATCATTGATTGCAAACTTCCAGATGTCCAAGCTGGTTTTCGCAAAGGCAGGGGAACCCGATACCACATTGCTAACATAAGATGGATCATGGAGAAGGTAAGGGAGTTTTAGAATGAGTTCTATCTGTGCTTCATTGATTAAAGCAAGGCATTCTACTGCGTCGAACATGAAAAGGTCTGGAAATCATTGTATGAGCTAGGACTACCTACACACCTGATCAAATTGATCAAGTCACTATCGACAACCAGAAAAAAAACAGTACAAGCCAGATTTGGGGACACAGAGTATTTTAAGATCAAAAAGGGCACAAAACAAGACTGCATCCTCTCACCTTTCCTTTTCAACCTCTATGTAGAAGTGATCATGAGGAAGCTCGACTTAAATTAATCATCAGTTGGCGTGAGGATAGGTGGAAGGTTGATTAACAACCTGAGATACACAGATGATACCACCCTTTTGACCGAAAATGGGAAGGATCTGAGGATGCTGATCTGAAAACTCAATGAAGAAAGCAAGATGTTTGGTTTGCATCTGCATGTGAAGAAGACCAGGATAATGATTACCGCAAACAAGAAGGTGATTTTGACAAATTGACAATGAAGAAAGAGAAATGGTACACAGTTTCATCTTCCTGGCATCCCTCTTTGATTGTGTTCGTGGCTCTACAGCTTAAATCAAGTGGCGGCTTGCAATGGGTCATGCAGTAATGATGAACATGGAACAACTGTGGAAGTGCAAGGACTTCTTGATCACCACCAATCAACAATTGGTCAAAGCCATTGCATTTCCAATCACGTTGTACAAGTGTGAGACGTGGACCTTGACAGAGGGTGATCAAAGAAAGATCCACTCCTTTGAACTATGGTGCTGGAGGAGACTCCTACAAATCCCATGAACAGCCAAGATCACAAATAAAGGTATTCTGGAACATGTTAATCCACTGACATCCCTGGTAGGAAAAGTCATAAAACAGAAACTGTCTTACTTTGGCCATGTGATGAGAGCAAATTTCCACAAGAAAGACATAATGCTTGTGTGGCACCCCAGAGTCCAGTTGCCACTATGACACTGCCTCGGGGGGTCGTGCCGTGCTTGGAAGCAAGGGGAGGTATCCACACTAGGTAATCCCACCACACACAACACCTTCCCAACTACAGACCAGAAGGGGGAGCTCTGAAACCCAAGTTTAGGGGAGGTCCCCTATAAATTCTGACCTCGGGGGGGTTAAGCAATTCTGTTCCTGGGAGGACTCTGAAGAGGACCTGCGGTCTGGAACTGTGCCAAGCTTGTCCCAGGTAGAGCAGGGAGACACAGAGTTCAGTCCCTAGGACTGTGAAGAGGTCCCGGGGACTGGAGCAGAGTAAGGCTCATCCCAGGACAAAGACTAGCCAGCATGAGGGCCCCGTAGGAAAGGATCTGAGGAAGAGGAGAAGCAGGTCTGGGTTGGGGAGCCAGTTACCGGGTTCATCCCAGTGCAGAGGGCCAGAAGCAGACACCGGAGTCCCAGGCTGTGAGGGACTCCAGGCCTAGTAGCCAACACCGGAGGGCGGGAGATTTCAAGTCTCCCAGCCACAATGAAGCCCAGGAGGCACAGCAGCACCAGAGAGCTCATGGACAACAGTGAGAGGAGTAGTACCCGGGAAGGTCTCGAGATGCCTGCCACATGGGTGAGAGACTGTATGCATGAGGAAAGGGTTGCAGCTAGCTACAGGCAGCCAGGGCCCGCCAAGAGTAGCGCAACAGGGAGGTCTCAGAACTCACTAGGTGAAGAGAACTCCAACTTGCTTCCATGCCACTCGGACTCACAAAATCTCTTGTGGACGGTAACCTGGAATACGCCTGCTACTTCTACCAGTAAAGGTAATGGAGACTTCAACCCTTGTGTCTCTCGTTTATTCAGCTCCCTCAGTCCTGCACCCCCAACAACCTACCACCACCATACTGTAAAAAGAGAAATAGGGAGGGGGACAAGAGGCGCAATAGTGCCCTATCACTAGTGACACTCGTGTATGCAGGTAGTGCTATGAAGCTCCTCACCTGGTCCAGTTGTGATCCCCACAACTGGTTTGAAGGCGTTTTGGAATCAGTGTTCCAGCTGCTGCAGGACCTCCACCGACCACTGGATAGTGGTTTAAATCCAAGAAGATGATGGGAGTACTGGTGTGTCACGGTCCGCGCTGCTGTGGTATGAATAAACTCACCAAAGAGCCCAGAGTATTTTCATCCTTTATTTCCTCCTCTCTGAGGAAGGCGCCGGGTGTGGCGCTGAAACGCGTTGGAGAGAGGAGGAAATAAAGGATGAAAATACTCTGGGCTCTTTGGTGAGTTTATTCATACCACAGCAGTGCGGACCGTGACACACCAGTACTCCCATCATCTTCTTACCACCACCATAGACATTCCCGGTTGCCCTGGGGGTCCACTCCACCCGTGGGGGCAAAACCATCACCACTGCACTCCCATCACCCCCAGAGGTCCCGCACCGCAGCCGCGGCCACTAATAGCCGCATTCCACAGGTGGAGTCACGACAACGATCCCTAAATCACTACCCCCAGAACCTTTAAGTTGATACCCAGGGTCACGAAGCCGGGTTTCAGCCCCTGTGACTCCCTGGAAGCATCAAAGCCCAGTTACGAGTACCCCATGGCCCCGGGGTGCATCACTTGGTATGGTCAGTGGCAGTAGATGTTGCAGAAGACCTATGACCCACTGGCTGGACACCATCATGGGAATGAACATTACAGAACTGAAAGATGTTGTGACAAACAGAGAAGCTTGGAGGAAAATGGTTCATATGGTATCCAATAATCAGACATGATTGAATGGACAAAATTGGAAGTGGAAAACACTTTAAAAAAAAAAGATTTTTTTCTTCATGGTCCAATAGCAAAAATTCAGTAAAACACATATAGTTAGGGCCAGAAATATTTGGACAGTGACACAATTTCCGCGAGTTGGGCTCTGCATGCCACCACATTGGATTTGAAATGAAACCTCTACAACAGAATTCAAGTGCAGATTGTAACGTTTAATTTGAAGGGTTGAACAAAAATATCTGATAGAAAATGTAGGAATTGTACACATTTCTTTACAAACACTCCACATTTTAGGAGGTCAAAAGTAATTGGACAAATAAACATAACCCAAACAAAATATTTTTATTTTCAATATTTTGTTGCGAATCCTTTGGAGGCAATCACTGCCTTAAGTCTGGAACCCATGGACATCACCAAACGCTGGGTTTCCTCCTTCTTAATGCTTTGCCAGGCCTTTACAGCCGCAGCCTTCAGGTCTTGCTTGTTTGTGGGTCTTTCCGTCTTAAGTCTGGATTTGAGCAAGTGAAATGCATGCTCAATTGGGTTAAGATCTGGTGATTGACTTGGCCATTGCAGAATGTTCCACTTTTTTGCACTCATGAACTCCTGGGTAGCTTTGGCTGTATGCTTGGAGTCATTGTCCATCTGTACTATGAAGCGCCGTCCAATCAACTTTGCAGCATTTGGCTGAATCTGGGCTGAAAGTATATCCCGGTACACTTCAGAATTCATCCGGCTACTCTTGTCTGCTGTTATGTCATCAATAAACACAAGTGACCCAGTGCCATTGAAAGCCATGAATGCCCATGCCATCACGTTGCCTCCACCATGTTTCACAGAGGATGTGGTGTGCCTTGGATCATGTGCCGTTCCCTTTCTTCTCCAAACTTTTTTCTTCCCATCATTCTGGTACAGGTTGATCTTTGTCTCATCTGTCCATGGAATACTTTTCCAGAACTGAGCTGGCTTCTTGAGGTGTTTTTCAGCAAATTTAACTCTGGCCTGTCTATTTTTGGAATTGATGAATGGTTTGCATCTAGATGTGAACCCTTTGTATTTACTGTCATGGAGTCTTCTCTTTACTGTTGACTTAGAGACAGATACACCTACTTCACTGAGAGTGTTCTGGACTTCAGTTGATGTTGTGAACGGGTTCTTCTTCACCAAATAAAGTATGCGGCGATCATCCACCACTGTTGTCATCCGTGGACGCCCAGGCCTTTTACAGTTCCCAAGCTCACCAGTCAATTCCTTTTTTCTCAGAATGTACCCAACTGTTGATTTTGCTACTCCAAGCATGTCTGCTATCTCTATGATGGATTTTTTCTTTTTTTTCTTTTTTTTTAAGCCTCAGGATGTTCTGCTTCACCTCAATTGAGAGTTCCTTTGACCGCATGTTGTCTGGTCACAGCAACAGCTTCCAAATGCAAAACCACACACCTGGAATCCACCCCTGACCTTTTAACTACTTCATTGATTACAGGTTAACGAGGGAGACGCTTTCAGAGTTAATTGCAGCCCTTAGAGTCCATTGTCCAATTACTTTTGGTCCCTTGAAAAAGAGGAGGCTATGCATTACAGAGCTATGATTCCTAAACCCTTTCTCCGATTTGGATGTGGAAACTCTCATATTGCAGCTAAGAGTGTGCACTTTCAGCCCATATTATATATATAATTGTATTTCTGAACATGTTTTTGTAAACAGCTAAAATAACAAAACTTGTGTCACTGTCCAAATATTTCTGGCCCTAACTGTATGAAGTAAACAAGCTCAATGCCCCTCTAAATTAATTCACTGAACAGCAAAGATTGTAAAATAGGGTCACTTATGGCTTGGTTCTACTGTTTCGGCACCTCAACTAATCTGACATGACACCCACAAACCATTACAGCAAATTCTGCACTCCAATATGGTTCTCCTTACATTCTGAGCATTGCAGTGTCTCTGAACAGTAGTTTCTGACCACATGTAAGGTATATGTACATTCAGGAGAAATTGCATTAGAAATTGTGGGGTCTATTTTCTCCTACAAACTGCTGTAAAATGAAAAATTGTTGGCTAAAGCAACATTTTAGTGGATAAAAACATATTTTTTTGTATATCCCAGCATTTTAAAATTGTAAGTGGATTCAAAATACTCATTACACCCTTAGATTAATTAGTGGAGGAGAATAGTATTCAAAATTTGGTTACTTGTTGGGAATTTCTGATGTTTTGGCACCACAGGCGCTTTTTAAAATACATCAAGGAGCTCACAATCTATTCCACCAAAAATTCTCTTCAAAAGACAAATGCTGCTCCCTCCCTTAAGAGCCCTGACCTATGGCCAAACAGTAGTTTTCGACCACATATGAGGTCTTACTGGGTTTGGAAGAAATTGCATAACAAAATATGCTCCACTTTATTAACTTATTGTGCAAATGAAAGAAAGAGGGTAAAATAACATTTTAGTGGGGGAAAAATAATGTTTAACTTGACTTTTCATTAACACCTGTGCAGCTGAAGGGTTAACAAACTCCATAAATGCTGTTTTGAATTTTTTTGATGAGTCTAATATTTAAAATATGGTCTTTTTGAGGGTTTTCTAACTATGGGTCTCTCAAAATCACTTTAAAGTGAAGTGGTACATTAGAAAATAAGTATGGTACACAATCAGAGATTACAAAAACAATCTGTCACAAGGTGGTTCTACCACACAAGTGGAGTAGTACCAGGAAGGCAGAGATGGACTGAGGGAATCATGGAAGCTAGTCTGACCCTGTAGACTGAGGTTCACTAGCTGACACCTGTTCTCAGAGTTACCCCTAAAGGTGGAGATGTTTGGGCCACCAACCTTGCCCTTGCTTCTATCCAGCCCTGGGCTATAGCCCCCTCACCTCCACCAGAGATCAGGATAAGTACACCAACTTCCAGCACCAACACAACAAGAGAGCTCCAGAGGGCGGCACTTGGCATCCACACAGATCACAGTCTTTACATAGAATGAATTCTATCAGCGACACCAGCTGTTGGTTAATAGGATTGTTAAAAGGCTTGGAGAGTGGACAACCATATCACCAGACATACCCAGTGGCAGCAGCAGCAACTCACCTGCCTCTGCAGAGTCACAGAAGTTAACCCTTAACACTAGAAGTCCCAGGGAGGGGTCATCTAATATTTCCACCTTTGGAACCCAGAAACGGGTCGAATGACCTGAAGGATTTTAGGCCACATTTACAAATGAAAGGATGCTAATTGGAGCCATCAGAGTTGTCAGTTTGGACTAAGGGTCATTTGACCCTCTTTTGAGACTTCAGGGGGGAGCTCGAAATTTCTGGGACTTCTAGTGTTAATAGGCTAAAGGAATTAACTCAATTTAAACCACTGCAGAGCATTTTACAGAGACTGTGAGGCAGTCTACACGTGACACAATGATGTTCCACCAGTTTCACTGTATGAAAGATATAGTTTTCTTCAAGCCTATGCAGGACTTTTGAACACCACTGTATATAAAAGCCCCTATAAGTTTGGTGTTACTCTAATTGTACTGGCCTAGAGAATCCCATTTCCAGGTTATTTCTACTGCTCAATAGACATCTTAAAAAGAAAGCCTAGAAAACATTTATGCAATCGTGGGGTTTTCTTTTTACCATGTTACTGCACTTGGATTTCCCCCCAGTTTATCAGTACAATGTATGGTGTATGGTAAAGGCTGCCTTCAAATTAGCGTTCCCCTCCGCAGCGTTCTGCGGAGGGGAGCCGCAATGTAAGCGCAGTACCGCAGGTCCGTATGTTTAGAATGGGAGCGCACGGTGCTGTGCTTGACTGCGCATGACCGTGCGCACCCATTCACTCCCATATGTGATCTGTGCGCAGGCAGATGCTCGCGCACAAATCACCCAGTCTCGTCCGCACAAGAAATGCAACATGTTCTTGTGCGGACGAGACTGGGTGATTTGTGCGCGGGCATCTGCCCGCGCACAGATCACATATAGGAGTGAATGGGTGCGCACGGTTCTTGTGTGAATGAGACTGGGTGATTTGTGCGCGAGCATCTGCCTGCGCACAGATCACATATGGCAGTGAATGGGTGCGCACCGTCATGCGCAGTCAAGCGCAGCACCGTGCGCTCCCATTCTAAAAATAGGGACCTGCGGTGCTGCGCTTACATTGCGGCTCCCCTCCGCAGAACGCTGCGGAGGGGAACGCTAATGTGAAATTAGCCAAACTATATGGTGTGGTTCAAAACTACAAATAAAAAAAGGCCTTGCATGACTTTGTCGACTGAAAAATAAAAACACTTCTGGCTTTTGAAAGAAAAACAAAAGCGAAAATAAAAACTTTGTGTCCTGATAGGAAATTTGTCAGTAGGATCAACCCTGCTAGGCCTCTCTATGGGCACGTAGGAAGCTGAATAAGATACTTTGATATCTGTGATCTGAGGTCTTTTTTCAGAGATATCCACATATCTCTTAATATGCAAATGAGCTGTTAAGATCTCTGGGCCGGATATAGATCTCAATCTGCTGCTTATGACACCTGTGTATGAAAGTTATTATTATTATTTATTTATATAGCACCATGGTGCTATACATAAGAAGGGTTTACATACAAAATTATAGATATAGTTTATGATGCGGCCAGAGCTAGGGGAGTACTCGGTCACCAGATCTGCTGAGTAGGGAGTCACGGATGGTCGGGATCCTGGTGCCGTGCCCTGGGGATCATTTGAAGGGGGATGAAGGAATTATTTACAGGGGAACGTGACGCCACCTGTAGTGTCCGGTAATTTGGTACCGGCGCTGCCAGCCGGCCGCTGAGGTGTTGGATGGGGCAGCAAAGTGTGGTACAGCTCCCCACAGGTGGAGCTTTACCTCAGGGCAGCAATAAAGGAAGATGGTGAGGGAGGGCAGTGAAGGAGGATGATGGTGAGGAAGGGCAGTGATGAGGTCCTTTCTGGCACAATGGTGAATTATAGCTGTTAAACAGGCACACAGACACACAGGGATGGTTGTTTCGGTACCTTTTTACTGGTGGTCACATAACAGGTACAATCCAGAGTACTATCCAGGTCCCTGGTGCAATTTAGGAATAACACCCTGGAAGGTTATGAGGCCTCCTTTATCTCTGTGCTCTGCCTTGAGCGATGAGTCCTGTCTGAGCCTGAACCCTCCACTTCTTTATTATCTTAAACTAACAATGAGGTCCTTCTGCGGGGTCCTGGTTCCTCCTGTGGCCCCTGGTCCTATGTTTGGTTAGTTTAAAGTCTCTTTTTCTCTATCCTCAGGGTTAAACTCCTCCTGAGTTTGCTGGGCTTTCTACTGTGGCTCTGCAGGCCCGCAGAATCGGACTCCAGTGTCCGGTTGTGCTAAAGGGGTATATCTTTAGTCCCCTGTCCTTGTTCCCTATCTCCTTTACTTGCCTCCGGCCCCTTCCCTGGGGTATGAGCAGCCGACAATCGTCCCTTGGTCTTGGCCTATATCTTTCACCAGAGACCAGCAGCTCTGCCTCCTCCTTTCTCCTCTCCTCAAACGAACTAACTGCCAACTGTCTCCTGGGACTAACTGTCTCCTCCTCTCAGCCTGGATCTTCTTAAAGGGGAACTGACTTAATGCAGCCAGTAGAGCTCCCCCTTCAGGTCTGGAGTGGTAGGTGGTGTGTGCTGAGCAAACCAAGGTGTCAGTCCTTCCTTGCACCAGTGTAACCTGTGGCAATCCCCTGCAGGGGTGTCACATTTACAGTAAACAAATTAACAATGACAGACTAGTACAGAGGGGAGAGGACCCTGCCCTTGCAGGCTTACAGTCTACAGGATAATGGAGAAGAGACTGTAGGTAAGGGGTGCAGCAGATCTGGTGGTGGAGAGGCAGCATCTCCGGTTGCGGTGGGGCAGCAGCTTCAGTGATGGTGGTGGGGAAGCTCAGTCATTGCAGGCTGTAAGCTTTCCTGAAGAGATGGGTTTTCAGGTTCCATCTGAAGGATCCGAGCGTGCTGAATAATCTGACGTTTTGGGGCGCAGAATTCCAGAGGATGGGTGATATTCGGGAGAGGTCTTGGAGGCGGTTAAGTGAAGAATGGATAAGTGTGGAGGAGAGGAGGAGGTCTTGGGAGGATCGAAAATTTCTGAGGGAAGATAGTGGGAGATTAGTTCAGAGATATAGGGAGGAGACAGTTTATGGATGGCTTTTTAGGTCAGTGTTAGTAGCTTGAACTGGATTTGTTGGGGAATTGGGAGCCAGTGAAGAGATTTGCAGAGTTAAGAAACAGGGGAGTAGCGAGGAGAGAAGTGGATTAGTCGAGCAGCAGAGTTGAGGACAGACTGGAGAGGTGCAAGAGTGTTAGTGTTGTGCCCCTGCGACCAGGGTGGCCACAGGTCGGGAACTGCAGCCAGGAGATAGTGTATATAGTTGTATATCAAACACCTCCAAAACACACATCCACTGACATAAGACCCAACCTGGAGCCTGGGACTTTAGGCAGGCAAGGGGTGGTAGGGCCAGTCACAAGTGGGTGGGGCGTAGTCAAGGTAACAAACCAGTAAAAAAAGGGAAAACAGGAAGTAGTTAGCCAGTGGGCCGGAGTAGGCTGAGAGGAAAAGACCAAGAGGAGTAGGCGAGTCCCGAACAGTAAACACAGAGTGACCAGTAAAGATAGAGTGACCAGTAAAGACAGGAACAACACAGAGAGAAAGTGACACATCCCGGTGGGATTGGGCTCCTTGGAGACGCAGAATCCACAGAGTCACAGTACCTTGGAGAGAAAGCTAGTCCATAGCCGGCATCCCAGTTCCAGGTGAGTGTGAGGACAGAGACCGGGTCCGAGGAAGATGGTAGCGCTGACAAATTACTGGCAGGACAGACTCTCCTGACGTACCCAGGAAGTTACACGGGTAGGAAAGAGCCCGGTGATCCCTTGCAAGACAGGGACACTCAAGGCTAGGCTGGAACCAGAGTGTCGGCTCTGAGGGGGACTGAGGTTTCACACCGGCATCCCAGACAAACTGACGGGGAACACAGATTCCAAATCTGTATTCCCATTACAAGGTTGGGGGCACAGCTGCAACCAGGAGGACCCGGCTTACCACCCATACACTTAGCGGGAAGCCACATTGAGGGACCGAGCTGCCGCTCCGCAATCCACCCAGAAGATGAGAGAGAGGAATCAGCCTGAAAGGACATATAGGAAGAGTGAGGGGTCTCAGAGCGACAACCTGGCTGCAGAGGGTTCAAGTGTTACCGGAGTTAATTGTGTAAAGCTGTTAAGAACTGAACTGTACCGTGAACTGTTTGACCGTGAAGAACTTACAAGTAAACCCGGTGAACCCTGCTTCAGTGTTTAGTGTCTCTGACATGGTCTCCCGATACCTACCCTCACGCAACCTGCGATCCTCCCAAGAGCTTCTCCTCTACTTCCCCCTCATCTCCTCTTCGCACAACCGCATACAGGATTTCTCCCGTGCTTCACCCAGACTCTGGAACTCACTGCCCCAACACATCAGACATTCTCCTACCCTGGGAACCTTCAAAAGAAGCCTGAAGACCCACCTCTTCCGCCAAGCCTACCACCTGCAATGAGACCCGGTCCACCACACCGCCTCATGACTGGAATTTCCCTCTCCCACTGTATCCCCACCCGCCCCTCGTAGACTGTGAGCCTTTGTGGACAGGATTTCTCCCCTCTTGTATCCGTATGACCGAATTGTCAACATTTATTGTTACTTGTATTGTTACTATGTTACTTGTCCTAGTCTGCCCTTTTTAGCATGTAAAGCGCCTTGGAATATAATGGCGCTATATAAATAAATAATAATAATAATAATAAAATAATAATGTATGATTCCAGGTATACAGAACTGTTATTTCACCATTTTACCCTGTCAGGAGCTGTCCCGACCTGCGGCAGGCTCATCCACCTGGCTGCAGCATCCATCCATCCTCCTGACAGAAGTACACTGCAGCGGTGGTCCCCTCATTGACCACGACCCGTGGGTGGCGTCACGACAAATTCCCCTGTAAATATTACCGATTCCCCCATTTATTGCGAAACCCGGGACACGGTCCGGACCCAGACCACTGTGACATCCCCAGCAGTACCCTGGCCCGGCACCGAGTACCCCGTCCCAGTGAGCTTCCACATTAGCAGGGAGGCTACAGAGGAGAATGTTGCAGTAGTGAAGGCAGGAAATGATGAGGGCATGTACAAAAATTTTAGTAGATTGAGGGCTGAGGGAAGGACGGATTCTGGAAATATTCTTGAGCTGGAGGCAACAGGAGGTGGCAACAGTTTAGATATGTGGTTTGAAGGACAGGGCAGAGTTGAGAGTTACTCCAAGGCAGCGAATTTGAGGTGTGGGAGAGAGCATGATGCCATTTACCATAATAGATAGATCAGGTGGTGAAGATGAAAGATGGGATGGAGGAAAGATGATGAGTTCGGTTTTCTCTACGTTGAGTTTTAGGAAGCGAGAGGTGAAGAAGGAGAATATGGCCGACAGACACTCCGGGATTCTGGACAGCAGAGAGTTGACATCTGGGCCACAGAGGTAGATCTGAGTGTCATCAGCATACAGGTGGTACTGAATGCCATGGGACTGTATGAGTTGGCTTAGGCCAAGGGTATAGATGGAGAAAAGGAGGGGCCCCAAGACAGAGCCTTGTGGGACTCCAACAGAGAGAGGGTGGGATGAGGTAGTGTGGGAGTAGAAAACGGTAAATGTGCAGTTGGAAAGGTATGAGGCAACCCAGGACAGGGCAAGGTCTTTGATGCCAAGGGAAGAACGAATCTGAAGTAGGAGGGAGTGGTCGACTGTGTCAAAGGCAGAGGACAAGTCTAGAAGGAGGAGGATGGAGAATTGTCTATTACCTTTTGCTGTGAGTCGATGGTAATTTTGGCTAGGGCAGTTTTGGTGGAGTGGTGGGGCCGGAAAGCGGATTGTAGATTGTCAAGGAGAGAGTTAGATTAGAGGTGGGAGGAAAGTTGCTCAAGGAGTTTGGAAGCAAACGGGAGGAGCGATATGGGGTGGTAGCTCGTCCTAACAGTCGGGTCAAGGTTTGGCTTTTTGAGGATGGGCGTGATGGTGGCATGTTTGAAAGCCGAGGGGAAGGTCCCAGAAGATAGTGATAGATTGAAGAGGTGGGTTAGGGCTGGGATGAGTGTGTTAATGAGGTTGGGGAGGAGATCGGAAGGGATGGGGTCAAGTGCACAGGTGGTGAGATGTGATTTGGATAGGAGACCAGTAATCTCTCCTTCAGTGATGTTGGAGAGGGAGGTTATGAGGGAAGGGCAGAGGTTTGGAATATGGAATGGTTGGGGTGGTGGAACAATAAAGGTTTGCCTTGTTTGGTCAATTTTTGAAGTATGTGGCGAAGTCCTCAGCAGAGAGAGGAAAGTGGGAGGGGGAAGCATGTGGGCAGAGGAGAGAGTTAAAAGTGCTGAACAGTTATTTGGGGTTGTAGGATAAAGAAGATATAAGGTTTGTGAAGTAAGTCTGTTTAGCAGAGGTGAGGGCTAATTTGAAGGCAAGTGCAGCTTGTTTGAAAGTTGTAAAGTCATCTGACAGGCGTGTTTTCTTCCAATGCCGCTCCACAGCCCTGGACACTTGTCGGAGTTCTTTGGTGAGATTGTTGCGCCAGGGTTGCCTATTGATTAGTAGCACCTTGCGATGAACGAGAGGGATGACTCAGTCTATGGCTGATGTGAGGGCGGCGTTGTAGAAAGCGGTGGCACTGTCTGTGTCATTGAGTGAAGACACAGGACAGAGGTAGAAGAGAGTCTGTGAATGTCTAGGTGTGCGAGATTTCTGCGAGGGTGAGCTAGTGGCTGGATATGGGGGACGGTGAGGAGGACAAGGATGCGAAGGTGAGTAGATGGTGGTTAGATAGGGGGAAGGGGAGGTTGATCTCCATTATGAAAGTTTAGGCTCGCCCAGATCACCCCTGTCCTCGCTTCTGTGCAGTATTCTGCCCTGTGGGCACTGGCTTCCACTTGTGTTGCTCACCCATGCAGCCAGTGTCAGTGCCCACAGGGCAGATGTGAGGACAGCGGTGACGTGCTCACACCTGAGCTGTAATGAGCATAGCCTGAGGTCACACATGCTGTGAGGGAGTCCATTATCCTACAGGGGTCACTATGAATTAGAGTAAGATCTGGGGTGGAGATCTATGACAGAGATCTAAACAGCTCATTTCCATATTGATGAATACTTGGTATTTCTCTGGAATAAGACATCAGATCACGGATATGAAGGTATCATTTTATCCAGCTTTGTGACCTATATGCCCCTGTAGAGGCTCAGGTGGGCGGATCCTGCTGACAGATTCCCTTTAATCTCACTGGATGATCAGGTCTATGGGGATCCCTCCATAGCAGACATTGCTTTTACACCTGTTTCACTATTGTGCTGTCCACCTGCGGGCTGTGGATGAAGCCTTTTCTGAGCCTTTGTTTTCCCCTCTGTTATAAAAGGCTGGAGCAGCCTGCTGGCCAGGCCAGTAGCCATTTTATGACTAAGGGCAACTTCCTAGTCCTGCCCCCAGCATCACTACACGGCTGTGACATGTCCCTCTCAGGGGCTGGACCAGGCCCAGTCCTGTAAGCCTATGAGCGCTGCACCGTCCATTGACAGCAGGGATACCCTCCCACATGCTGTACAGAGCACAACCTAAACTGCTAGCGCTGCCCTCATCTCATTGGTTGTTCTAGTGATGGACAGCAGGTTAATCCAATAGACACGAATGACGTCATGACCACGCCTTAAAGTAGGAAAAAAACCCAGCAGGGTCCTAATTAGAGGGAAAAAAAACGAAGAAGTTGCCTGAGTCCCGGGGACCTCAGCGGGAGGGAAGGAGGGGTGGATGACGTAAGTCAACAAAGGTCACGTGCCCCCAGCGCCGGCACGCTATTGGTTGCGTGAGGCGGGGCGAGGCGTGGCCTTTGGCAAGAGGAGAAAGTGGGCGGGGCTGACGGCTCACGGCGGTGGCGGCGGCGGGTAGTGCGTGCGCGTCGCTGGGCAGAGAAGTGCGTGTGCTGCGGGTGACCCAAGTTTGTGCCGTGTGTCCGGCCAGTGAGGCTGGGCGCGCCATGTAACACCACACAGTGTAAACAAGACATGACTGACGAGGTCTCTCCGGCATGAGGCGCCCCGCCAGCGCTGGGGGGAGTGCGCCCCACAATAAGGCGCCTCAGTGACCGGTGACCAGGCGGCTCCATGAAATCGTGCGGAGTGTCGCTCTCCGCCGCAGCTGTGCTCTCTGCCTCCCTCGGTGATGAGGAAAAGAAAATGGCGGCGGGAAAAGCGAGCGAGAGCGACGAGGACTTCCCTAACCTGACGGCGGACGAGCGAGAAGCCCTGGCCGGGCTCGACAGGTTGGCGGCCCTGTGTGTGCTGTGCCCCCCGCTCCCCTCACACCCTGCCCCGCTCCCCCTGCCCCGTCCTCCCGCTCCGCACAAGTTTCTCGGTGTTTATTGTTATCTCTGTCTCCCGCAGCCGACTCTACGGATTTGTCAGGCTTCATGAAGATGGCGCCAGGACGAAGGCCCTGCTGTCCAAGGTAAGGAGCCCGGCTCGGCCTTTGTCGTTACGTCCAGACAATGCGTTTCCCTGTGCAGCCGCATGTTGTGACCGGGAACTTGTCCGTCCGGGGGGAGGAGGAGGTGGGGGCAGAGCGCTGTACGGCTCTCCGGCCCAGGAGGGCGACATTGGCAGCATTGCACGAACTTGTCTGCGGCTTCTCGCCCTCTTCTACATCCCCCACCCCCCTCTGTCATTTAGTTTTTAAGTAATGGCTGCTCCTCCCGGCCCAAGATGGCGGGACAGGGAAGAGAGAAGAGGGAGGGGAGAGAGAAAAGAGAGAAAGGAGTCACCAACAGTGACTGTGGCTGCACGATGGAGCTGTGTACAGCAGGCAGGGGCTGTGTCATGTCTGAGGATGGGGACACAGCTGCCATCCTCTCCATCAACCTGTAGCTGGGAACAAAGCCTGGCCTCCTGCTGGAAAGTCCTGAGCGAGTTTGACACATGTCTGCACAGGGCAGCTGTCATGGCTGCAGATCTGTGGTGGGCAGTGCCATTGTGGGGGGGCACAGGTGAGAGGGGTGCTCCCCAAAGTAGTTATGGGGCTGGGATAGACCGCGGATGAGCATCCTTTATGGTATTGGAGCTTTAAAATGCACGTTAAGGGTTAAAATAGGAGCAGGGAGTACCCACTGCACGGCTCTGCCATCTGTAGTTTGGGGCACAGGAAAAGTACAGAAAAATGTCTCCAGGAGAGGCCTGTCAGGCGGGCCGTGCCGCCATGGGTTGTA
This sequence comes from Allobates femoralis, assembly GCA_033576535.1. Classification (NCBI taxonomy): domain Eukaryota; kingdom Metazoa; phylum Chordata; class Amphibia; order Anura; family Aromobatidae; genus Allobates; species Allobates femoralis. The sequence continues at coordinate 176,793,002 of JARQOC010000002.1, forward strand.
CTGTGGTTTTGATGGCAGTGGAATAGCGCCCACTGGGATATGAGCCCTGGTTTGGTGCTGATCATGGACAGGAATTAAATGCCACTGTATAATGATCATTTCACCCAGGACACAAAACTGGGCCTGCTCTAATGGCGGAGCCTTGAGCAGGGTGATAAGTGACCATGCACTGTCACACAGATGGGGACATCAGGGCAGCGCTCAACCCCACCACGCGGGTCATAGCAGGTTTCTGGCTGAAATATCACCGACTGCTTCTAGGCTGTGTTCACATGTCGCTTATATTCAGAGTGGATTTTCTGCAGATTAAACATTACAGTATTTTAAATATTACCAGCACAGTGAGATACTGAAGCCCCGTCCACATGCTTCTCTTTTTGGCGGAGTCAGAGGAGAAATTGGCTTTTATGTTTTTTTTTCACTTTGTGTTTCTGGAGCAGATTTTACTTAATTTAATAAAGAGCCTAAAATGATTGATTACAGCACCGGCCTGGAACGTTGTGTTTTTGATGCAACAAATGAGAGTACAGGACTACGTGTGGGATAGCTTTATGGATTTTAGTTGCAGAAATGCTGCGGACTTAAGTTTAGAAATGGTCACTGAATACTATCATTAGGGTTTGGGAGCAAACTCCTTACTTGTGTCTTTCTAGTTCACTCTTTACTGTGTGTTTTGAACACAATCGAACTTTGAAGTATATGGCTTTTCCACCAGGCAATTCCTAATGTCCTAGTAATGGACTATGGCAATTTAGGAGTCATCTCAGGTCAGGAGACTCGCAGCCAAGACTGCGCATCCCAGACCATACTTGGATCGTGGTTCACAACAATGGAATTCTTATGGCCTTGACCTGAACGTTTGGTACCTAATCAAGTCTTTTAAGAAGACTTTGTTAAGAAGTTGCATGAATAGTTTCACAAGGACTGTTTATTAATAAACCTACAGTACCCGCACTGATGTTTCCCCAGTGAGAGTCTAGACAGCTGCAAATGACCTCTGTACCACGTGGGTAGTGTTGTGGGAGTGATTTTGCAGGACAATCTAAACCACTATCTACAGTAAGCGATTCTGTAGTATCAGAATCGTCACCTTCATATGTTCCCAAACAGTCATGTATGTGAAATGTGGCGCAGTGGGTTGGAGCAGATGATCCAGCAGGTCCCTTCCAACTCTAATAATTGGCATAGGTCTCTCTACAGAAATCCTAATAGATTGCAATTTTTACATGACATTGCTTCCATCAGCCCTAGTCTTGCTCAGCTGCCATGAGTATGGGCCATTTATTGTGGCATCACATTGCCTTGAGCCATAACCTGCTCCTTCAGATACATTTGTAAGGGTTGGAATCAGAAGTTCATAACTGAGGAGCTGCTACACACATAGGCTTTATACAAGAGAGACACACTATCTGAACAAAAGTATTGGGCCGCACGGCTTAATTACGGACTTCAGGTTTTTCATTTAGTCTCTTTGCTGTTATATTTTATTTTAATGGCCTTCAGCTTGATCTTGAGCCATGAAGACTTGCTGGATGAAAGCTTTTTAGGATGATTGATCGCGTGGGAGCCTAGATAACTCCACCAGGGTCTTTTACGCCATATGTGTATAAAATCCAGCATTTCATAACTCACACTGGAGAAGAATGGGTGTTTACTAAGACGCTCTGGATTTCAGCTCTGTGGGAACAGTTTGGGCAGAGCCCTTTTCTGTTCCAGTAAGGCTTGGATCAGATAGCCGAATAACACGAATGCCGATCCCATCAAAATGCCTGGTTGGGCTGGAGTCTTTCCTGATCCAAGTGGGAGAGCTGGATAGAATAAAATGAAGCTGTCACACTCTGGTCAGGAAAGTTGCCGTCCAGGCATTTGTCGGCAATATGTCCTTGTTATACAGCCGTGTGACCCCCCGGCCTAAGTCTGGTCCTCAGTATACAGAGCAAAGATGAACTACCGGTAGAACGAAGGTTTTGAGCCTGGCCCTCTCATCCAACATGAATGTCTGACCTCAGATGCTCTACAGGAGGAGCAAAAATTCCCACACTGTAAAGACTTGTAAAAAGTCTTCTCAGGATAATGGAAGATTCCAGCTCCATATTACTGCATATGTGTTCAGAATAGGTTGTCAGACAAGCTCCTGTAATGTGGGTCCATCTGCTTCCAAAGAGTATAAATGGGACCAATGCATGGAAAGGTGCAATAACCTCTTATAAGCATTTGTGGTGGGGAAAGATCAGCTTGTTTTTTGTAAATTTGGTACTTTTATCTTAGATTTATTTATTGGTTAGAAATGCATTTAACTGTTTAGGTTTCTTAAAAAAAATAACGCCTCCCTCACCCTGCCATCCTGTTGTCTTCTGGATTTTGTTTTTACAGCATTCCCTTTATAGTAAACCTTGCTTAATATCTCTGTTCAACCAATCAGTATGATTGTAGGATTATTTTTGTGAACAAGAATAAAAAATAAACAATTGTTCTAGTTGCGGTACTATAAAAGCCTTAACTTTTTTTTTTAGCCCAAAAGTGTTATATAAGGTGATGTTTTTTGCACAGTGAGCTTCAGATTTTATTGGTACTGTTTTGGAGGCCATACAATTTTCTAATGTTTGATTTAAATTTTTTGTGATGAGTAGGTGTAGAGGACTATTAATTCTGCCATTATATTATGATTTCCATCTCCATTTCAATGTGCAGTGTATGGGTCATACATTTTTGTCAGCATGAACAGTTGGTATGTATGCAGCCAATAACCAGGCAGACACCCCATTTGTAATCCACAGTCACTCTGGTGCGGCAATGAGGTTGCTCCAGAAACTGTCTTTTCTCCGTTCCGTTTTGTTAACTTTAAAGGGATGGGAATCTGTCTCCAGTTTTTGCCATCCAATCTTAGAGCAGCATAATGTAGAAACAGAGTCCCTGATTCCAGCGATTTATCACTTATTGGTCTGCTTGCTGTCTTTTGGATAAAATTGCTGTTTTCTCTGTTGCAGATTTAGCAATTATTTGCATGTGGAGCGCCATAACCCACTCTACTGATTGGCAATTTTTGTTTACACTGTAATCAGTGTGTGTGTGGGGGGGTTATACAAAGCTCATGAATATGCTGAACTACCTGGCAGCAGTCCAAATAGACCTCTAATGATGATCTCTAGCTGACTAAACTGTGATTTTATCAAAACTTAACAGAGCAGCCCAGAAAGTGACACATCAGTGGAGTCAGGATCTCTGGCCCTACATTATACTTCTCTCATATTAGGTGCCAAAAACCTGGTGGCATATGCCTTATAAGGGGGTAATTTATTGTGGTCAGCACAATCTCTGCTCTAGTGCCCTCTCCATACTGTGCGGTCGCACTTCCGTACATGTGCAGTGCAAGTTGTGATGGGGTCCAATCGGCAAAATGACTATATAAATGTGGTATCTCCATTATCGTACTTACCCACAGAATAAGCCTAATGGCCTTTTTACCACTTATTGAGCCCTGTGAAAACACCCAAGCATCAATAGCAGAGATTTGCAATTTTTATTGACTGTTATTTGGTAAAGGCTCCACATAGATTTTCATGTACTTATGTGGTGCATTATGTCAGAGCTGTTGTTGGAGTAATGGGACTATAGTATATTCATCATGTTGACCCTGTCTGTACATCCAGTTGTTTGTGCTTTTTTATGGTAGCCTAATTGTTTTTCTGCTGGTTGCTTGACTTGAAATGAATTTGATCCAAGGTGTGAACATAGTGTTACCAGTAGTCCACATAGGCAGATTGTCTCCTGACTGTACAATATCTTCTGCAATATCTCTAGAGCTGAGTATTTTGATGATGTTTCTTCCTTTGGTTTATCATTTACTATTGCTTACATGTAAAGAGAAACTCACCAGGTTTCACTACACAAACTGCATACATTACTACATAGTTATGTCAGGACTTTATGTGGCTGTCTGTGTATACCTTGAAAAAACATGTAAGAGTGACCATCTTCTAGTCCCTTTTTAATAAAATCTTTTATGATTACAGCCCTAATTGCTCATAAAATGCTCATGTTAAATTTAGGATTATATAGGCATGGATTTCATGAAAGTAAGAAAATTGGCCTCATCAGGTCTAAGGGTACCTTCACACTTGGTGACGCACCAGCGATCCCGCCAACGATCCAACCTGGCTGTGATCGCTGGAGCGTCGCTACATGATCGCTGGTGAGATGTCAAACAGTCAGATCTCACCAGCAATGCAGGAATGATACGGCGCTCGTTGGGAACCTGTTACACTCGGGCGTAGTATTGGGATCGTTGGTCGTTGTTCCTGTCAAACACAGCAATGCTGCATTCCCAGCGGGAGTGCGATGACCAAAAAATGATCCAGAACAGTTTGTAACGATCAGCGACCTCACAGCAGGGGCCTGATTGCTGCTAAGTGTCAAACGTAGCAAGATCGCTGACGAGGTCACTGTTGCGTCACAAAACCTGTGATATATCAGCGATCTCTCTGTGACGGGGGGGGGGGGGGGGGGGAGGCTTAAGGCCCCTGTAATTATGTTTACAGTTTGTACATGTGACATCTGTAGACAGGTCAGCTTAACATAATGTCAACCCTTCACCCATTACACAGGTCTTTGCATCTGTTATCAGATTATGGGAATGTCTCATGTAGGAGGTTGTACTTTTGAGTCTCTCAGGTTGTTTTGGGGCATTCACTAAATGACTATCAACAACAGTGATGCATATTCTAATTTTCTCAATGTAGAACTAGGTTTTCTGTACTTGAAAATGAAAAATTGACTTTTACAAAACAGGAACACTTAGCCCGTTATACAACATAGTAAAAAATTGGAAGGTTAACCCCTTAACACCAAAGACTTTTTCACTTTTCTGAGCAGGCAAAGTTTCTCGAATCTGAGCAGTGTCTCCTTATATGGCAATAACTTTGGTATGGTCCTACATATCCCAGTGGTTGAGATCTTCTCATGATACTTAGTACTTCTACCACCCTACCTGTGCCCTCTGTTCCGCTAATGACCTAAGGCTGGTTTCACACTACGATTTTGTTAAATCCGATGCTGTCCGATAAAAATCGGACAGCATCGAATGCTCAAAATCGGATGCCATCCGATCCGATTTTTTATCTGATCTGATTTAAATGGCTTGGGGAGGGCTGTGGGAGGTTTTGGGAGTGGTCTAGAGTATTGAGCATGCTCAGTACAGAAAATCGGATCCGATATCTGATCCGATTTTCCATCCGATCCGATCCCCATAGACTACCATATTATTTTAATCAGATCGCGTCGGATCCGATGCGATCCGATTTTTGAATCGGATACCAAAATCGGAGCCGTCTCCGATTTTGGCTCCTGAAAAAAACGGACAGAATCGGATCGGATGCAAATCGGATGCCATTAAGTGCACATTCGATCCGATCCCCATTGGAGAACATGGGGGCTAAATCGGATCCGATGCTGTCCGATTTTTATCGGACAGCATCGGATTTAACAAAATCGTAGTGTGAAACCAGCCTAAGGGTGCTTTCAGACTACGATTTTTAGGGAGCCGATGCTGTCCGATATAAATCGGACAGCATCGGCTCCCTTCTGATGCCTGGAATCGGGTGCCAAATAGGCACCCGATTCCGGCATTAAATCGTAGCTGGAGGCTGAAAAAAAGGAAAAAAAAAAAAAGTTCATGCTCACCTGCCCCCGAGCCCCCGCCGTCTCCAGCCGTCTTCCTTAAGGCTCCCGGTGGCTCCCGCAGGCTGCCGGTGTCTGCAGAGGTCTTCTACTGCAGTACACAGGACCTGCGGTGATGTCACAGTCATGTGACCGCGGGTTACCATGGTGACCCCGCGGTCACGTGACTGTGACATCACCGCAGGTCCTGAACTGCAGAAGACCTCTGCAGACACCGACAGCCTGCGGGAGCCACCGGGAGCCTTCAGGAAGACGGCTGGAGACGGCGGGGGCAGGTGAGCATGAACTTTTTTTTTTTTTTTAACCCCTGCGCTCCTAGTTGAGCAGTTTTACTGTACTGAGCATGCTCAGTACAGTAAAATCGGGTCCGAGGAGACATCAGCTGTTTCCTCGGACCCTGCTCCATAGGACCCCATGTTAGGGATCGGGTCAGATCGGATGTGCACTAAATGCCATCCGATTTGGTCCAATCCGAGTCTGTCAGATTTTGTAATCGGATGAAAAAATCGTTGCAGGCAACGATTTTTTTCACCGGAAAAAAATCGGCAAAAATCGGACAGAATCGGATCGGACCAAATCGGATGGCATTTAGTGCACATCCGATCTGACCCGATCCCCATAGGGATGCATGGGGTCCGAAAATCGGTCCGATGCTGTCCGATTTTTATCAGACCGCATCGGAAATGAATAAATCGTAGTGTGAAAGCACCCTAAGACTGACATCCTCTATAATCCAAACCTGCTGCTCACATCCCCAAAACGCCTTGTGAGCTATGCTCAAATTCTGGAATATGCTAGTAACAATTCAATTATTTCCCAATACCCACAGGTTTAAGTGAGTTGTAAAAACATATTTCTTTAGTCTAACCTATAACCTCACTTATCTATTTCTGTTTTGCCCTTAAAATATTTTCTTCTGAATCTGGTCCCTTGTATCATCTGTTTACACCCTCCATGCACTTAATAGTAGTTTATCTGTACTTGTACAGATCCTGGCTGGTGATCAGTTCATGCAGAGCTATGTAAATCTCCTATTATATTGGTGACTGGACCTTTTATGATGCACTTTTTACCATTCACATTTTGTGTCTCTCTTATTTCCTCATAGACTGTAAACTTGTGAGCAGGGCCCTCACCACTCTCGGTATCTGAATTGTGTTACTCCTGTATTGTCTGCACATGTCCCATCTGAATTTTAAAGTGCTGTTAAATATGTTGGCCCTATAGAAATAAAAATGAATAGTAGTAGTAAATTTAGGTTGATATGTTTGGCATTTATGAAAATGTGGAATAAATAAAACATTTATTTAAAGATTTCAAACTTTAAATTCTTTTATCCTTAAAATGAAGTCATATCACGAACATAGTTAAATAACATGTATCACATGTCTACTTTTCATTAGTTTTACTATTGAAACTATTTTTTTAAGATCTTAGAAAAGTTGTTAAAAGTTGAAAAGAAATCTTTCATTTTATCAATGAAATCTGTAAAACTTACCGTATATACTCGTGTATAAGCCGACCCGTGTATAAGCCGACCCCCCTACTTTTGCCCCCAAAAACTGGGAAAACTTATTGACTCGCGTATAAGCCGAGGGTGGACTCCAGCACAGGTATACAACCCCCAGCAGTAAGGTATACAGGCCCCCCCAGTGGTATACAGCAGGCCCCCAGGCATATAAGCAGGCCCCCAGGGGTATAAGCAGGCCCCCAGGGGTATAAGCAGGCCCCCAGGGGTATCAACAGGCCCCCAGGGGTATACAGCAGGCCCCATGGGTATCAGCAGGCCCCCAGGGGTATCAGCAGGCCCCCAGGGGTATCAGCAGGCCCCCGGGCGTATAAGCAGGCCCCAGGGGTATTCAGCAGGCCCCAGGGGTATTCAGCAGGCCCCAGGGGTATACAGCAGACCCCCATGGGTATCAGCAGGCCCCCAGGGGTATACAGCAGGCCCCCAGGGGTATACAGCAGGCCCCCAGGGGTATAAGCAGGCCCCCAGGGGTATTCAGCAGGCCCCAGGGGTATCAGCAGGCCCCAGGGTATCAACAGGCCCCCAGGGGTATCAACAGGCCCCCAGGGGTATACAGCAGGCCCCCATGGGTATACAGCAGGCCCCCAGGGGTATACAGCAGGCCCCCAGGGGTATTCAGCAGGCCCCAGGGGTATCAGCAGGCCCCCGGGGGTATCAGCAGGCCCCCGGGGGTATCAGCAGGCCCCCGGGGGTTTATACAGCAGGCCCCCGGGGGTTTATACAGCAGGCCCCCGGGGGTTTATACAGCAGGCCCCCGGGGGTTTATACAGCAGGCCCCCGGGGGTTTATACAGCGCCCCCGGCAGTGGTATACAGCCCCCCCGCCTAGTACCGGGCCCCCATGCTGCGGATACAGTAGTTCATACATTACCATCTCTCCCTGCAGCGCGCGGCTCCTCCATCTCCCGCCCGGCTTGTTGCTGTAGTGTCATGTGACGCGCCAGTCACATGACACTACAGGAAGATGCCGGCTGGGACTGGAGGAGCCGCGCGCTGCAGGGAGAGATGGTAATGTATGAACTACTGTATCCGCAGCATGGGGGCCCGGTACTAGGCGGGGGGGGCTGTATACCACTGCCGGGGGCCGCCAGGGGCTGTGTCCGGCAATATGCACTGCATCCCCTTGCCGGGGATGGACAGGGGGATGCGTGCATATTAATGAGCCGGGCCCACGTGACCGCGCGGTGTCACTGCAGCCCCCTCCTGCCTCCTCCTGCCCCCAGTCAGAGCCCCAGTCCCCGTCACACACATGTATATACTCGCGTATAAGCCGAGGGGGGACTTTTCAGCCCAATTTTTGGGCTGAAAAAGTCGGCTTATACACGAGTATATACGGTACATCTTCATGGGACGCTTCGTTTTTGAAGTGACTTTGAAGGGACCTACCGTATTTTTCGCACCATAAGACACACTTTTTTTCCACCAAATTCTGTCTGGAGGAAAGTGTGGGGTGCGTCTTCTGGTCCGAATGTACTGTGCCTGACTGTGGGGAGGGGGCAGCGGGGGAGAGGGAGCAAGGGGGAGGCAGGAGAATGTCCTCGCTGCTGGATCCAGCGCTGGGGAAACCACGTGGTGCTAATACTTAGAGTGGAGATATATTCATTAGCTGCATCCCCACCCACCTGTCAGTGCAGAGCAGTGAACGGGTAGCAGCTAATGAATTCCTCCAGTCTGAGGAACCACATGGTTTCCCCAGCGCTGGATCCAGCAGTGCTTAGGAGATCGGGAGTCCACTGGGGAGAGCAGGCAGAGCTGGGATGCTGCAGAGGTGCCAGCATATCTCTGCAGCACAGTGCATGTTCACATTAACTGCTGTCACTGTCATCTTGAAGCCGATCTCATACACTTCTCTCTCAAATTGCAGGACCAGGAACTGGGATGAGGTAAGAGGGCGGGCTGGAGCATCACATGTAATGAAGGAGTGCTGTCATGTGACTCTCCAACCCACCCTCTTCATTACTTAAACAGCCCCATCTCCCCATCTGCATCCCAGCTCCTATCTCTAACTACCTCTCTTGGCCTATCACAGCTCTCAACCTCTGAGACGCACGAAAACTGTAACACCCTTGACCTGGTCTTTACCCGGCTCTGCTCATCCTCCCCCTTGGATAACTCACCTTTACTCTCTGACCACAACATTCTCTCCTTCTCACTCACTAACCCTCGGCCTCATTACTGAGTAAGTCCCTCCGGACTTAAACTGCTGAACTGCGTTTCCATAATTGCGTTTCACTGCATTTAAGCGCGCCCTAGATGAGGGCCATACCACCAGCCCAGGGGGCACTTTCCCCCCTGCCACCTGGGCCAGTCCGCCCCTGCACATGTCAAGACCCCGAGAGGAAGGGGTGATATTTGATTTTTGGAATATTAATTTGGCTGGAATACATTAAAGTACACTGTATTGGATTTGTAGAGCCCCTGAGATGCCAAAGCAGTAGAAACATAATAATATTTATTAATTTATATAGCGTTATTAATTCCATAGCACTTTACTTACATCAGCAATGTTGTCCCCATTGAGGCTCACAATCTAAACATCCTATCAGTATGTCTTTACAATGTGGGAGGAAACCGGAGTGTCCGGAGGAAACCCACGCAAACACAGGGAGAACATACAAACTCCTTGCAGATAATGTCCTTGGTGGGATTTGAACTCAGGACCTCAGCACTGCAAGGCCACAGTGCTAACCACTGAGCCACTGTGATGTGAAAATTAAACATTCATTTTTTTTTGTCCTAAAACCAGAAATTGCACAGTAGAAAGCAGGGTGAATTTTCCCGCGTATGGTGATGCCCCACATGCAGGCACATCACACGGCAGGGAGCTCAGGAGGGATGCAATGCTATGTGACTTTTGGAGCGCAACATTTGTTGGAGCAGATTGTGGAAACCAGTTGTATTTAGTGTGTGTGATGTGGCAAAATACAGAAACCATGCACAAGTGACCTCCGTTTGTAAACTACACCCCTCGAGGAAAGCTAGTTGTGCAGTGAGCAATATAAACCAACAGCTGAAAATGAAAAAAGTTTTTTCCCCATAAAATAATGGTGCTTTAGGCCAAAATTTGCCATTTTCACAGGGATGATTGGAGACATTGGGTTACACAATATGTTGTGAAATTTCTCTTGATTGTACAGATACCCAATGTATGGTCACAATATACTATTTGTGCACATGGCAGAGTTTGGAAGGGAAGGAGCGCAATTTGTTTTTTGGAATGCAAATGTATCTGGAATAGATTAGACACTGTCACATTTGAAAAAAACCCCACAAAACGTCACCCCATTTTGGAAGGTATGCCCTTCAAGGAATTCATGTAAGCTTGTAAGCATCTTGAACCTACTGGTGCTGGTGCTTCACCGAACTTTTCATTAAGTGTCTAAAAATGTTTTTCTTTTCCATGAAAACGTTGCTTTCACAAGGGTAACAGGAGAAAATGGACAACACATTTTGTTGTGCAATTTCTCCTAAGGCTGGCTTCACACCACAATATTAAACATCCGGGGCTGTCCGGTGTGAACCGGACAGCCCTGGATCCGATTTTGGTCCCATAGTATTCCGATGGGGCTGGATGGCAGTGATTTGCCATCCAGTTTTGTGCTGTTTGGGAGGATCAGGCACATTTAGTTTTTTTTGCCCCGGACACAAAATCGGAGCTTGCATCATTTTTGTGTCCGGGGCAAAAATCATGTGACCCTGTTTTTAGAACACCTCTTTAAGAAATCATTGAAGGTTGTATTAAGGATCTTTAACCCACAGATAATTCATGGATTTATATAACATTGCGCCCTAGAAATGAAAGTTATGTTTTTCCACAAAAATGTTTTAGCCCCAAGTGTTTAAAAGGAATCTGTCACCTCATTTTACCCCCTCTGCTATCACTACCTGTTCCTGCACCTTGCTAGCTCATCCCTAACCATCCTTATCTGAGCTAAGGGGGCCCTATAAAGCTTGGGAAAAATTATTTTAAAACTTACATGTAGCCTGCAGCATGGACTGGAAAGGCAGGCTCTGGGGCTCAATGAAATCATCTATGGTTGCAGTGATCATATTGACATCACTGCTTCTTCTCATAAGTTTATACCATTTTAGGGGATGAAGCCAAAATTAAATATTTACCACTAATATGTTGTTTTGGCCTCTGTTCTCATTTCTCACAAGGGGAAATTGATAAAAATGACGCTATAATTTGATACACAATTTTTCCTGATTGTGCAAAATATCCCACAAGTGACTGTACAGTATTGATGGCCAGGTTTGGGAGGTTAACGAGACTGCAGATTTTCCTCTAATAGCAAACTCCATTTGCAGAGCTCCAAAGCGCAAGAACAGCAGAAACCCCCTGGAAGTTGCCACATTTTGGAAATTACATCCCTCTGGCAATTCATATACGGTTGTAGTGACTATTTTGACTCCATGGGTGTGTTACCAAAACATGCAGCAGTGAATATGCCATTGTAGTGCCCGACCTGTGAATGGTGATGTTCACACTGTAAATTAAATGGCCACTGCTTACCATTTTTCTGCTACAAGGATGCCAACTATGTGGATACTAACTGAGGTTTAGGCACACTATGGGGCTCAGAAGGGAGTTGGACATTTGCATTTTAAAGTACAGATTTTGCTGATTTTTTTTTTTTTTTTTTTTTTTTTTTTTGGCGGGCAAGGAGCTGTGCTACCAGTAATGTGAAAATCCCCTATGTTTCCATTACTAGATGACTGATTTGAGTGGGGACCTATTTTTTTGTGGGTTGGGCTGAAATTTTTATTGGTTACATTTTGGGCAATATTTGGATCTACTATATATTGAGAGCAATAGTTTTTTTTTTTTTTTTTTTTTTTTGAGAGTTATGGCATTTTTATTTACATGCTAATTTTTTATTGCATTTTCTTCTAATTTTGTTTGACTGTATAATGAGAAAATATTGTTTTTTCCAAGGCTTTTAATTTCTCTAGCCACTCCCATGCCTTCTTACAGCAGCACCTGCTGTCACTCAAGAAATTACATAAATAAGAATATTCATTTATATAGTGGTATTAAATCCATTAAATTTTTGCAACACTGTCCCTATTGGGGCTTACAATCTAAATATCCTATCAGTATGTCTTTGGAGCACGGGAGGAAATCGGAGCACCCGGAGGAAACCCACACAAACTTGGGGAGATTATAGGACCTGCCTTACAAAGTGAAGTAGACCAAAAGATCCTCAAAAGCTAGACATCATGCTGGCATCCACAGAAATATAGGAACAAATAAGAAACAAAGTAATTGAGATCTGTCAGTCTAGAAAAGGTTATAAAGCCATTTCTAAAGTTTTGGTACTCTAGGGAACCATAGTAAGAGCCCATTATCCACAAATGGTGAAAACATGGAACAGTGGTGAACCAGGAGTGGCCGGCTGACCAAAATTACCCCAAGAGCACAGCAACAACTCATCCAAGAAGTGACAAAAAACCCACAACAATATCCAAAGATTTGCAGGCCTCACTTGTCTCAGATAAGGTCAGTGATTATGACTCCACCATAAGAGAAAGACTGGGCAAAATTTGCCTGCATGACAGAGTCCGAAGACAGAAAAAGACTGCTTAGCAAAAGAAACATGAATGCTCGTCTCATTATTGCCTGAAAAATCTTGATGATCCCCAGGCCTTTGGGGAGAATACTCTGTGGACAGATGAGACAAAAGTTGAACTTTTTGAAAAAAGTATGTCCCATTACATCTAGCGTAGAAGTAACACAGCATTTCCGAAAAGGAACATCATACCAACAGTAAAATATGGTAGTGTGATGGTCTGGGGGTGTTTTGCTGCTTCAGGACCTGGAAGACTTGCTATAATAAATGGAATCATGAATTCTACCGTCTACCAAAAAATCCCGAAAGAGAATGTCGGGCCATCTGTTCATGACCACAAGCTGAAGCGCACTTGGGCTATGCAGCAGGACAAGGATCCAAAACAGATAAAGCAGAGCTGACATTGCTCTGCCTGTGGTCTGTCAGACTGAGGTTTTTTTTCTCTAAGAAAGATGGAGTCCCTAAATGTTTTTTTTTTTTTTGTGTGTGTAATAAAATCTTTTTATAGTGTTTACTAGAAATTCATGGTGGCCAGGTCTAATTTGGCTGACACCATGAATTTCGGGCTTAGTACCAGCTGAGAATACAAAGATGGTATTAACCCCATTATTACCAAGCGTGCCACTTCCCAACAGGGCTGCTGGAAGAGCTGGGTAAAGCGCCTGGCAATGGAGCTACGATGAATGCACCATTTTCAGGAGTTGCTGCTGGCTTCAGCATGAGGGGGCCCAGAACGTTTGGGTATTACCACACTGAGAATCCAAGCCCCCAGCTGTCTGGTTTTACCTGGCTGACGATCATAATGTGGCTGGAGCCCATGCATTTTTTTCAAGTTATTTATGTAAATATAAAAAATATTGGCTTCTTTGTATTTTGATTGACAGCCAAGATAAAGCCAGGCAGCTGGGGGTTGAGAATCAAAAATACCGTGAAGCACTGCGTCATTTTTTAAAATTTATTTTTTTTCCAGTTTACTCCAACAGCCAATCACAGATGCCCATTCTCTTTCACAGCATCTGTAATTGGCTGTTGTTGGGTCCATCACACATATAGCAGTGTAAAAATAATAATAAAAAAAAAATGATGTAGCGCTCCTTTATTTTTGATCTCAGTGCAGATAAAGCGGATAGCTATGGGCTGCCACCCCCAGCTGCCTGGCTGTACTTTAGCTGGCAATCAAAATACAGGAAAGCCCAATTTTTTTTTAAAATTATTTAAATAAGTAAAATGCATTGGCTCCTGTCATATTTTGATTGCCAGCCAGGTAAAACCAGACAGCTGGAGGCTGGGATTTTCAGCGTGGTAAAGCTCGTGTTCTGGGCTTCCCATGCTGAAAACCACAGCCTGCAGCCACCCTTGGAAATGGCACATTAATCATAGCACCATTTCCAGGCGCTTAAAGAGGACCTGTCACCAAACCAGGCATGGTGATCTAATTACAGCACTGGATGCAGCATGTCTGCAGCATGCAGACAGGGGTCCCCCAGCACTTGAGCAGCCCTGTTGTTTTTTTTTTCTCCTCCTGTTTAGCCCCACCCCTCAGGGGGCGGGGATAAACAGACTTTCTGGGAGAGAGAAAAAAAACTGTTTGCTGCAGACAGGGAGAGAATGATTGGCAGTGGTGGGCAGATTACACATGCAGGGGGTGTGAATCTGCCCTTGGCTGCAGCCCCTAGCCACCTCCTTAGTGGCTGGAGCATGTAAGTTTTCCAACTGTATTATCTCGGGGTACAGGGCTGCTCAAGTGCTGGGTGACCCCTTGCCTGCATGCTGCAGAAATGCTGCATCTAGTGCTGTAATTAGATCACCATGCCTGGTTTGGTGACAGCCAGGTCCTCTTTAACCCAGCTCTTCCAGTGGCCCTAGTGGTGGTGGCATGCTGGGTAATAATGGGGTTAATACCAGCTTAGTATTCTCAGCTAGTACTAAACCTGAAATTGCCATCATGAATTTAATATAACAAACACATTTAGGGACTCCATCTTTATTCAAAAGAAAAACTTTCCATCCGATTTAGTCCACAGGCAGAGCAATGTCAGTTCTGCTTCATTGGTCTGATCAGACAAGTGTCTGTCCTTAGCAACAAGCAGGCTGAGAGTGACAGTGACATTTTACTGTCTTGCAGCCACCATCCTCATCACACACACAATCGTCATCATCATGCACACACAGCCACCACATCACCATTATCCACACACACACACACACACACACACACACATACTCGTTTAAGTGCTTTAGGGGGACACCTGACTGGAACATGCATTGTGGGGACTACCATTCCCTGCAGTGATATTAACAAGGCAATCACATAGGAATATTTAAGTGCAATGTGTAACCACAGTTATCACTTGAGCTAATCAATATTGCTTAAAATAAGGAACCTGATTTTTACTATCCTTGTGAGGACCGTTTCATGAACAATGACCATCTGGGGACATCTGTAAATACACACATCTCAGGAACAATGACCATCTGGGGACATCTGTAAATACACACATCTCAGGAACAATGACCATCTGAGGACATCTGTAAATACACACATCTCAGGAACAATGACCATCTGAGGACATCTGTAAATACACACATCTCAGGAACAATGACCATCTGAGGACATCTGTAATACACACATCTCAGGAACAATTACCATCTGAGGACATCTGTAAATACACACATCTCAGGAACAATGACCATCTGAGGACATCTGTAATACACACATCTCAGGAACAATGACCATCTGAGGACATCTGTAAATACACACATCTCAGGAACAATGACCATCTGAGGACATCTGTAAATACACACATCTCAGGAACAATGACCATCTGAGGACATCTGTAAATACACACATCTCAGGAACAATGACCATCTGAGGACATCTGTAAATACACACATCTCAGGGTTTTAACCACCTGGGGACTAAGATATTTTTCTGCTGTTAGGTCACTAATAATGGAGGTCTATAGGGAAATTACATTTAAGGCTCGCCCACACCAGCGTATTTGCCCGTCTGTGCAGTGTCCGCAAATAGGGACCAAAGCTTTGGTCTCTAATTGCGGACACTGCACAGACGGGCAAATACATTCGTATGGGAGAGTCCTAACTTGTTGAAAAAAAAAATCACCACACCAAGACCATGCTGTTTTTTTAAACAAACTGCCAATTACCCAAGAAATACAAAGTGAGAAAATGCTCCATCTACAATACTTTTCATTTTGTGGTTATTATACTTTCCCTGTTCAGTTCTAGCCAATCTGTCAGCAGCATTTTTCTGCGAAAAAAAACAGGTATAAACATTTAATGATCTGTTTGAGAACAAAAAATGTTTGATTTGCCCTTAATAACCAATCACAGCTTTGGTATCAACCTCTGATTAGTTGCTATAGGTGATTAAGACAGAGTGATAAGTACAGGCCAATGGATTTTTATAGAAAATGGTGCGTGTAACACCAGCCTTACCAATTTTACCATTGATGTTGCATTCAGGCCCTTAAAGTTCATGTATTATTTTCTTCCCGCAAAATGACCTAACTCTACATTAAAGGGGTATTCTGGGAATACAGAATTCCCAGTACCTGGCAGGACACCTGTATGGAGAGAAGGGGGATTGGTGCTTATAGTCTCGTCACCGGCAGCCTTCCATGCCATGCAGCAGCCTCCATCACCGGCGCCGCAAAGTCCCAATGTGTCGGGCCGGCATCTATCGTTCATGTTACCGGCGACTACTCACCCTTCACTGGTTAGGTTCGATCTGCTTCTGAAGCCTGTGAGTGGCTGGCAATCACGTGTACAATGACCTGGTGCCAGACACTTCAGGTTTTTGTAGCACCGGTGACGGGAGCCCCTGCTCAGGACAAGAGACCGCGGGTGATGGTAAGTACCAGTCCGCCTCCTATCCCTACAGGTGTCCTGCCGGCTGACAAGAATTCTCTATTCCCGGAATACTCCTTTAAGAGACTAGTTTACAATTGACATATGGTAACATGATTTGGATGAAGTGAGCACAAAAGCAGTACTAATATACAGTGTAGGTAAATTAATAAATAAATGTGACAGACAAATATTGAATGCCAAAGTAACAAATTTACCGTATATACTCTTGTATAAGCCGACCCGTGTATAAGCCGACCCCACTACTTTTGCCCCCAAAAATTGGGAAAACTTATTGACTCGCGTATAAGCCGAGGGTTGACTCCAGCACAGGTATACAGGCCCCAGCAGTGGGGTATACAGCAGGCCCCAGCAGTGGGGTATACAGCAGGCCCCAGCAGTGGGGTATACAGCAGGCCCCAGCAGTGGGGTATACAGCAGGCCCCAGCAGTGGGGTATACAGCAGGCCCCAGCAGTGGGGTATACAGCAGGCCCCAGCAGTGGGGTATACAGCAGCGCCCCAGCAGTGGGGTATACAGCAGGCCCCAGCAGTGGGGTATACAGCAGGCCCCAGCAGTGGGGTATACAGCAGGCCCCAGCAGTGTGGGTATACAGCAGGCCCCAGCAGTGTGGTATACAGCAGGCCCCAGCAGTGGGGTATACAGCAGGCCCCAGCAGTGGGGTATACAGCAGGCCCCAGCAGTGGGGTATACAGCAGGCCCCAGCAGTGGGGTATACAGCAGGCCCCAGCAGTGGTGTATACAGCAGGCCCCCAGGGGTGTATACAGCAGGCCCCCAGGGGTGTAAGAAGGCCCCCAGGGGTATATACAGCCCACCAGGGGTATATACAGCAGGCCCCCAGGGGTGTAAGCAGGCCCCCAGGGGTATACAGCAGGCCCCCAGGGGAATACAGCAGGCCCCCAGGGGTATATACAGCAGGCCCCCAGGGGTATACAGCAGGCCCCCAGGGGTATATACAGCAGGCCCCCAGGGGTGTAAGCAGGCCCCCAGTGGTATATACAGCAGGCCCCCAGGGGTATATACAGCAGGCCCCCAGGGGTATATACAGCAGGCCACCAGGGGTATATACAGCAGGCCACCAGGGGTATACAGCAGGCCCCCAGGGGTGTAAGCAGGCCCCCAGGGGTGTAAGCAGGCCCCCAGGGGTATATACAGCAGGCCCCCAGGGGAATACAGCAGGCCCCCAGGGGTATATACAGCAGGCCCCCAGGGGTATACAGCAGGCCCCCAGGGGTATATACAGCAGGCCCCCAGGGGTGTAAGCAGTCCCCCAGGGGTATATACAGCAGGCCCCCAGGGGTATACAGAAGGCCCCCAGGGGTATACAGCAGGCCCCCAGGGGTATACAGCAGGCCCCCAGGGGTATACAGCAGGCCCCAGGGGTATACAGCAGGCCCCCAGGGGAATACAGCAGGCCCCCAGGGGTATATACAGCAGGCCCCCAGGGGTATACAGCAGGCCCCCAGGGGTATACAGCAGGCCCCCAGGGGTATATACAGCAGGCCCCCAGGGGTATATACAGCAGGCCCCCAGGGGTATATACAGCGGGCCCCCAGGGGTATATACAGCAGGCCCCCAGGGGTATATACAGCAGGCCCCCAGGGGTATATACAGCAGGCCCCCAGGGGTGTAAGCAGGCCCCCAGGGGTATATACAGCAGGCCCCCAGGGGTATACAGCAGGCCCCCAGGGGTATATACAGCAGGCCCCCAGGGGTATATACAGCAGGCCCCCAGGGGTATGATACAGCCAGAGCCCCCAGGGGTATATACAGCAGGCCCCCAGGGAGGGTATATACAGCAGGCCCCCAGGGGTATACAGCAGGCCCCCAGGGGTATACAGCAGGCCCCCAGGGGTATATACAGCAGGCCCCCAGGGGTATATACAGCAGGCCCCCAGGGGTATACAGCAGGCCCCCAGGGGTATATACAGCAGGCCCCCAGGGGTATATACAGCAGGCCCCCAGGGGTATATACAGCAGGCCCCCAGGGGTATATACAGCAGGCCCCCAGGGGTATACAGCAGGCCCCCAGGGGTATACAGCAGGCCCCCAGGGGTATACAGCAGGCCCCCAGGGGTATACAGCAGGCCCCCAGGGGTATATACAGCAGGCTCCCAGGGGTGTAAGCAGGCCCCCAGGGGTATATACAGCAGGCCCAGGACACAGGGGAATACAGCAGGCCCCCAGGGGATAACAGCAGGCCCCCAGGGGTATATACAGCAGGCCCCCAGGGGTATATACAGCAGGCCCCCAGGGGTATATACAGCAGGCCCCCAGGGGTTAAGCAGGCCCCCAGGGGTATACAGCAGGCCCCCAGGGGTATATACAGAAGCCCCAGTGGCACTCACCCCCCCATCATGAGAACAGCCCCCCACACTTTGCAGAGCCCCCCCCCCCCCGCTGCATTATCTTACCATCCAGGGTCTTCTTCACCGCGGGTCCTGCAGTCCATCCTCGCGCGCTGTGTTCCCGGTCTCTGGTGACCCGGCGGTCGCAGTGGAATGACGTCATCGCGCCGGGTCACGTGAGACCGGGACACAGCGCGCGATGATGACTGCAGGACCTCCGGTGAAGAAGACCCTGGATGGTAAGATAATGCAGCAGGGGAGGGGCTCTGCAAAGTGTGGGGGGCTCTAAACATGCTGGGGGGGGCTCGTGCCACTGGGGGGCTGCTGTATACACGGGGGGCTGTATGCACGGCTCCCCCTGCCGCTGTGATGGGCGGGGGGAGCCGTGC
This sequence comes from Allobates femoralis, assembly GCA_033576535.1. Lineage (NCBI taxonomy): Eukaryota > Metazoa > Chordata > Amphibia > Anura > Aromobatidae > Allobates > Allobates femoralis. The sequence continues at coordinate 176,812,406 of JARQOC010000002.1, forward strand.
ATATCTAATGAGCGGCCCCACGTGATGGGCCGCTGTCAGCAGCCTCCCCCCCGCCTTCTCCAGCCTCCCCAGCACCCGGCCTGTTAAAATCATAGTAAAGTACCGTATTGACCCGTGTATAAGCCGAGGGGGTGACTTTTCAGCCCAATTTTTGGGCTGAAAAACTCGGCTTATACACGAGTATATACGGTACTTGTAAAGTATGCAGAAAATGAAATGTAGAACATATAACATGAATTGCTTAGGAACGCATCATAGGTTAGTACAGTGGCGTAACTAGAGTCTGGTGGGCCCCGGTGCGAAATTCAGACCTGGGCCCCCTCCACGCACACGTTGGTTGGATGCATGGGCCCCGTGTAACGTTCTAAGCTCTATAAAGACTCACAAATGACCCCTCTATGTATTAATGTCCCTCATCCTGCTATATATGGTCATCCTACTGGAATATGGAGCTTATCCTTTTATATATGTGTCCCATCCTGCTATATGTGGTCTCCCTTTTGTAATATGGCCCTTATTGTGGTATATATGTCCCCCGTCCTGGTATATATGGTCTTCCTCCCGCCACAATAGTCCTCCAATTATTATAATGCATCCCCATATTCCTCCATATATTACAATAGACCCCCATAGTCCTCCATGTATTATAATGCATCCCATAGTACCCCATTAATAAGGTAGCCCCAATAGTCATCCAATTATTATAATGCACCCCTACTATCCTACATATAGTAGCCTCATAGTCCTCCATATAGTGTAATACAGTCTCACAGCCCTCCATATAATATAATGCAGCCTAACAGCCCTCCATATAGTATAATGCAGCCTCACAACCCTCTATACATTATAATGCAGACTAAGTTCTGCATGTAGTGCAGCCTCTATAGTACAGCCTTATATATGCAGCCTCATAGCTCTCCATATAGTACAGCCTCATATAGTGCAGCGTTATATATACAGCCTCATAGCTCTCCATGTAGTGCAGCCTTATATCTCCCTATATAGTGTATTATATATGCAGCCTCATAACCTCTCTATATTGTGCAGCCTCATAGCTCTCCATATAGTGCAGCCTTATATGTGCAGCCTCATATATGCAGCCTCATAGCTCTTCATTAAGTGCAGCCTTATATATGCAGTCTCATAGCCTACTCTTTGCCCCGCTCTCCTCCTCTGTCAACCCGCTTTCCACCTTCTCCTGTGCCCCTCGCACCCCTACTCTCATCCTCTTCCTGCGTCCCCCGCTCTCATCCTCCACCTCTGTCACCCGCTCTCAGCCTCATCCTGTGTCCCCTGCTCTCATCCTCCTCCTCTGTTCCCCGCTCTCATCCTCTTCCTGTGTCCCCTGCTCCCCTACTCACTCTCCCATCTTCCTCCTCTGTGCCCTGCTCTCAACCTCCTCCTCTGTCCACCCGCTCCTGTTCCTGTGTCCCCTGCTGTCCTCTTCCTCTGACCCCCGCTCTCATCCTCTTCCTGTTTCCCCTGCTCCCCTCCTCTGTCCCCCGCTTTCATCCTCTTCCTGCGTTCCCTGCTCTCATCCTCCTCCTGTGTCCCCTGCTGTCCTCTTCCTCTGTCCCCTGCTCTCATCCTCTTCCTGTGTCCCTGCTCTCCTCCTCCTCCTCTGTTCCCCGCTCTCATCCTCTTCCGGTGTCCGCTGCTGTCCTCTTCCATTGTCCCACACTCTGTCCCCTCTTCTCTGTCCCCCACTCTCATCCTTCTCCTCTGTCCACCCGCTCTCATCCTCTTCCGGTGTCCCCTGCTCTCATCCTCTTCCTGTGTCCCCTGCTCTCATTCTCCTCATCTGTCCCCCGCTCTCATTCTCCTCCTCTGTCCCCTGCTCTCATCCTCCTCCTCTGTCCACCAGCTCTCATCCTCTTCCTGTGTCCCTTGCTTTCCTCTTCCACTATTCCATACTCTCATATTCCTCCTCTGTCCCCCGCTCTCATCCTCCTCTGTCCATCCGCTCTTATCCTCTTCCTGTGTCCCCTGCTCTCCTCCTCCTCTGTCCCCTGCTTTCATCCTCTTCCTGTGTCCCCTGCTCTCATCCTCTTCCTCTGTCCCCTGCTCTCCTCCTCCTCTGTCCCCTGCTCTCATTCTCCTCCTCTGTCCCCTGCTCTCATCCTCTTCCTCTGTCCCCTGCTCTCCTCTTCCTCTGTCCCCTGCTCTCCTCTTCCTCTGTTCCCTGCTTTCCTCCTCCTCTGTCCCCTGCTCTCCTCCTCCTCTGTCCCCTGCTCTCATCCTCTTCCTCTGTCCCCTGCTCTCATCCTCTTCCTCTGTCCCCTGCTCTCATCCTCTTCCTGTGTCCCCTGCTCTCCTCCTCCTCTGTCCCCTGCTCTCATCCTCTTCCTGTGTCCCCTGCTCTCCTCTTCCTCTGTCACCTGCTCTCCTCCTCCTCTGTCCCCCGCTCTCATCCTCTTCCTGTGTCCCCTGCTCTCCTCCTCCTCTGTCCCCCGCTTTCATCTTCTTCCTGTGTCCCCTGCTCTCATCCTCTTCATGTGTCCCCTGCTCTCATTCGCCTCTTCTGTACCCCGCTCTCATTCTTCTCCTCTGTCCCCCGCTCTCATTCTCCTCCTCTGTCCCCTGCTCTCATCCTCCTCCTCTGTCCCCCGCTCTCATCCTCTTCCTGTGTCCCCTGCTCTCATTCTCCTCGTCTGTCCCCTGCTCTCATCCTCCTCCTGTGTCCTCTGCTCTCCTCTTCCTCTGTTATCTGCTCTCCTCTAGTGATGGGCGAATCCTAAATTACTCGGAATCGCTTGACTCTAGCGAGTCCGAGCCCAGGACTCGCTACTCGTTGCGAGTCTAGCGAGTCCAATGTTAATGAATGGGGAAGCGAGTAATAGCGAGTAGTGTGCGATTTACAAATCGCAGATGTGTCTTGGAAGCTTCAGCCTGAAGCAATCCTAGTTGTGTCATTTATTTGCATTGCTAGTTTACTTTGTAAGTAATCGCTGACTCGCACAGATAAGATCCTGTCTTCTCTGTGTTCTGGCTGCCCCAGCTCCAGGGTCCTATAGCCCGCCTGCTGCCTGATGTAGCAGAGCTGAGATTGTTCTCAGTCTGCTCATTCCCTGTGTACAGACATGAATGTCTGTGCACAGAGATGATGTAGCAGAGCTGAGATTGTTCTCAGTCTGCTCATTCCCTGTGTACAGACATGAATGTCTGTGCACAGAGATGATGTAGCAGAGCTGAGATTGTTCTCAGTCTGCTTATTCCCTGTGCATAGACATCTATATTTATGCACAGGGGATGTAGCAGAGAGGACATCGCGTTTTGGACTGCGTCGGACGGAAGAGGATTTTTTTAATTAAAGATGGAGTCCCTAATGGCTTTTTTTTTTATTTCTAATAAAAATTTTTCCTTGTGTTGTTTTTTTTTAAAACAATTTAATAGAAATTCATGGCGGTCATTTCTAATATTGGCGTGACCGCCATAAATTTCGGGCTTAGGGCCAGCTGATAATACAAAGCTGGCCCTAACCTCTTTATTACCCAGCGTGCCATCGCTACCAGGGCCGCTGGAAGAGCGGGTTCAGCGCCAGAGGATGGCGCTTCAATGAACGCGCCATCTTCTGGGGCGGCTGCGGGCTGCAATTTGCAGCGGGGGGTGCCCAGAAATCTTGGGCATCCCTGCGCTGCGGATTCCAGCCCCCAGCTGCTTAGCTGTACCTGGCTAGACATAGAAATTGCGCGGAGCCCCACTCATTTTTTTTTAATTATTTCATGAAATTCTGAGATTCTGACTCTGAGACTCTGACTCTGACTCTGAAATTCATGAAATAATTTTAAAAAAATGCGTGGGGCTCCGCGCAATTTCTATGTCTAGCCAGGTACAGCTAAGCAGCTGGGGGCTGGAATCCGCAGCGCAGGGATGCCCAAGCTTTCTGGGCACCCCCCGCTGCAAATTGCAGCCCGCAGCCGCCCCAGAAGATGGCGCGTTCATTGAAGCGCCATCCTCTGGCGCTGAACCCCGCTCTTCCAGCGGCCCTGGTAGCGGTGGCACGCTGGGTAATAAAGAGGTTAGGGCCAGCTTTGTATTATCAGCTGGCCCTAAGCCCGAAATTTATGGCGGTCACGCCAATATTAGACATGACCGCCATGAATTTCTATTAAATTGTTTTAAAAAAAACACAACACAAGGAAAATTTTTTATTAGAAATAAAAAAAAAAGCCATTAGGGACTCCATCTTTAATTAAAAAAATCCTCTTCCGTCCGACGCAGTCCAAAACGCGATGTCCTCTCTGCTACATCCCCTGTGCATAAATATAGATGTCTATGCACAGGGAATAAGCAGACTGAGAACAATCTCAGCTCTGCTACATCATCTCTGTGCACAGACATTCATGTCTGTACACAGGGAATGAGCAGACTGAGAACAATCTCAGCTCTGCTACATCATCTCTGTGCACAGACATTCATGTCTGTACACAGGGAATGAGCAGACTGAGAACAATCTCAGCACTGCTACATCATCTCTGTGCACGGACATTCATGTCTGTACACAGGGAATGAGCAGACTGAGAACAATCTCAGCACTGCTACATCATCTCTGTGCACAGACATTCATGTCTGTACACAGGGAATGAGCAGACTGAGAACAATCTCAGCACTGCTACATCAGGCAGCAGGCGGGCTCTAAGACCCTGGAGCTGCACAGAGAAGACAGCTGGACTGGCTCGCAAAGAAACAGCAGTTATCTGCGAGTTTCCCTGCTATCACTGGCACAGTAGCCAGTGATTACTCGCGAGTCTAATGCAAACAATGGCAATCCTAGTTTTGTCAGCGTTTCTGACAAAACTAGGATTGATATTGATTTGCATTGGACTCGTGCGAGTAATCACTGGGAAACTCGCAGAGTACCGAGTCCTGCGAGTCCCTTACTACTCGCCGAGTAACGAGTCCTAGCGAGTAGATTCGCCCATCCCTACTCTCCTCCTCCTCTGTCCCCCGCTCTCATCCTCTTCCTGTGTCCCTGCTTTCCTCCTCCTCTGTCCCCCACTTTCATCCTCTTCCTGTGTCCCCTGCTCTCCTCCTCCTCTGTCCCCCGCTTTCATCTTCTTCCTGTGTCCCCTGCTCTCATCCTCTTCTTGTGTCCCCTGCTCTCATTCGCCTCTTCTGTACCCCGCTCTCATTCTTCTACTCTGTCCCCCGCTCTCATCCTCCTCCTCTGTCCACCAGCTCTCATCCTCCCCTTCTGTCCCCCAGCTCAAATCCTCTTCCTGTGTCCCCTGCTGTCCTCTTCCACTGTCCCTCGCTCTCATCTTCCTCCTCTGTCCCCCTCTCTCATCCTCCTCCTCTGTTCCCGGCTTTCCTCCTCTCACCTGTGTCTCCACTCTTCTCTTCTCTGTTCGGCAGTAGCTGGGGGGCGTGTCCTCACTTCATGATAATGAGCGGCCAGGACCTGATGCACGGCCGCCGGGACACCGGGCGGGAGACTGAGGAGGAGGTGGGTGACAGCTCCCCAGGGCCAGAGGGCAAGGTGCAACTGTGATTTTCAGCTGCCTGACTGTGCAGTGTGTGCTGCGCCCGGCGCCGGAATTGACGGGCGCCTAGCGCTTGGATCAGTGGGCACAGGGGGCGGGTGGCGACGCGGGCCCCCTATAGGCCCGGGCCCCATCGCAGCTGCGACCCCTGCGACCGTGAATGTTACGCCACTGGGTTAGTACTTAAAAGGATAATGTCATGTTCTAGTCATAATGCAAGCCGGACATTTTTCATGTTACCCTGTAATCGCCGGCCTGTTCTATTGCTCACAAGCCAAGATATAGGCTCAGCTGCTAAGTCTCCCCTCTGCCTTCTGTCTGGGTGCCCTGAGTTATGTCCTGTAAACTGTCACAGTGACCCAGACACACGTGTGCAGTAGGGGAATCTCCCTGCTGAGATGCCAGTGCTACAGCACTCGTTTGCTGTGGAGTTGAGCCCTATGTGAGCAGTTTCTTACCTTCAATGAGCAGAAGTCCCTTTTCAATATCTCTGTGGGTATCTGGCAGAAATATGGAATACTCTTTACTGCTAAGACCTTGCACACCACTCCCACTAAGTCACATGACCAAGACTGTATCTGTGTCCCTACAACACACTTTAGACAAATGTGTGTGTGAGCCTGCATTGTGGGGTATATATAATCTATTATAGAGCTGGGAATGATCGCTCTAAGCAGTGAGCTGCTACAGTATTTGTAGGAAAATACCCAGTAGAAGCATCAAACACAGCACCAATACCTCCATCAGTATCCCCAGGGGCGTAACTAGAACTGGCAGGGCCCCATAGCAAACTTTTGAACGGGGCCCCCTCCAAGACACGCCCCCAATGTCACGCCCCCTTCAAGACACACCCCCTTACCGAATCAGTGTTAACAGTCTGACGCCACCCAGTTTACCGTATATACTCGTGTATAAGCCGACCCCCCTACTTTTGCCCCCAAAACCTGGGAAAACCTATTGACTCGTGTATTAGCCGAGGGTGGACCCCAGCATAGTTATACAGCCCCCAGCAGTGTGGTATACAGGCCTCCCCAGTGGTAGTATACAGCAGCCTCCCCAGTGGTATATACAGGCCCCAGCAGTATATACAGTAGCCCCAGTGGTATACAGCAGCCTCCCCAGTGGTATATACAGGCCCCAGCAGTATATACAGTGGCCCCAGTGGTATACAGCAGCCTCCCCAGTGGTATATACAGCAGCCCAGTGGTATACAGCAGCCTCCCCAGTGGTATATACAGCAGCCCCAGTGGTATACAGCAACCTCCCCAGTGGTATATACAGCAGCCCCAGTGGTATACAGCAACCTCCCCAGTGGTATATACAGGCCCCAGCAGTATATACAGCAGCCCCAGTGGTATACAGCAACCTCCCCAGTGGTATATACAGGCCCCAGCAGTATATACAGTAGCCCCAGTGGTATACAGCAGCCTCCCCAGTGGTATATACAGGACCCAGCAGTATATACAGCAGCCCCAGTGGTATACAGCAGCCTCCCCAGTGGTATATACAGGCCCCAGCAGTATATACAGCAGCCCCAGTGGTATACAGCAGCCTCCCCAGTGGGTATATACAGGGCCCCAGTGGGTATATACAGGCCCCCAGTGGGTATATACAGGCCCCCAGTGGGTATATACAGGCCCCAGTGGGTATATACAGTCAGGGTCCCAGTGGGTATATACAGTCAGGCCCCAGTGGGTATATACAGTCAGGGCCCCAGTGGGTATATACAGGCCCCCAGTGGGTATATACAGGCCCCCAGTGGGTATATACAGTCAGGGCCCCAGTGGGTATATACAGGGCCCCAGTGGGTATATTCAGGGCCCCAGTGGGTATATACAGGCCCCCAGTGGGTATATACAGTCAGGGCCCCAGTGAGTATATACAGGCCCCCCAGTGGGTATATACAGGCCCCCAGTGGGAATATACAGGCCCCCAGTGGGAATATACAGGCCCCCAGTGTGTATATACAGGTCCCCCACTCCTCCTCTGCTGCACACGTCACCTGTAAAGGAATACATCATACTTACTTATCTCTGCCGGCTGCCGCCGCTCTGCACCGCGCTCCGTCTTCATCTGGCTTCTTCCTGGTTGTGAAAGCCGGGCGCAGGCAATGACGTCACAACCAGGAAGAAGCCGGATGAAGACGGAGCGCGGTGCAGAGCGGCGGCAGCCGGCAGAGATAAGTAAGTATGATGTATTCCTTTACAGGTGACGTGTGCAGCAGAGGAGTGGGGGGCCTGTATATACCTACTGGGGGGGGGCCTGTAGCTGACCGGATAGCAGCGTAGCGGCGCTGGGTCCGGGCCCCCCACAAGGGCCGGGCCCCAAAGCGACCGCTACGTCTGCTATGCCGGTAGTTACGCCCCTGAGTATCCCCCCACAGTGCCATGTAACCCATGCCCTACACTCCCAGCTACACCAATACTATACAGGCACAAACTAGTATATCTGACTAAAAGCCCCCAAAATATGAAGAACGGACCAATAGTTGAGTGTGGATATAAAATCTATGTGAGCAGAGCTAGAATAGAAATCACTGATCGCATTGAAGTCATTCTGACCATAAATCACCATGATATCAAGGTGAGGAGTGTGTTACTGCTGGGAGCAAAGGGTTAACAGTGGAATATTAAGGTGCATTTCTGTGTGCTGTGTTACTAGTCAATGTAACAATTCAGTATGAGCTGCTCTTGGTGTCGGGGGAGGGAGATCCTCTCCTGAGCAAGATAGATGGGGAATGAACATGATATCTATATAGTGTAAGGCTGCGTTCACACAGTGCGTATTTCGTCGCGTATTTTTACGCATGCAGTCTTCTAAAGAAATACGCGCGTTTTTTTATGCGCGTAAAAAACGCATGTGTGTTCACACATGCATTTTTTTGATGCGTTTTTTTACAGACGCGTATTTTTCTGCATGTGTACTGCAAACACATAGAAAAAAAGTTTGTTAAAAAAAACGAAAAAAAAAAACCATTGATGTCATTTCCTTTCTTTTCAATTTGAATGGAAAATGAGCTCAAATTGTTAGCGGACAAAAATCCAAAAATGCATGTGCGTCTGCGTTTCCCAGCAAAATGAATGGACATTCACTTTGTGCCATTCAGACGTCGCGTAATTTTACGCAGCGTTTTTGGAGCAAAAAATGGGCGCGTAAAAAGAATGAACATGTCAATTCTTTCCATTTTTTTACGCGCGTTTCTTCCATAGGCCCCATTATAAGCACTGGAAAAAACGCGCGTAAAAAAGCGCAATTGAAGTTCTTCTCTCGCACTTTTTTTAAGCGCGTTTTTCCCCTTAAAAAGACGCGCATAAAAAAAACGCAATAAATACGCTGCGTGTGAACGCAGCCTTAGGGATATCCTATATATATATATATGTATTCCACATACTCCACTTTCGAGCGGCCGCAATCGCGGCCCACTTTTGCAAACTCGGGGGTCGCAAGAACGGACCGCAAATGCGGCCACAAAAGCAGCGGCAGTGTGAATGAAGCGCAAATAGTAAATTTGATGTCATTTAAGGGTACATTCAGACGTGGTGGATTTTCCAGAAGGTTTTTGCACGGAAATACCGCTGCGGCCACGCCCTCCATTATACCCTGTGTGAACTGCAAAAAGCAGCTCACACAGGACGGAAAAATTGCCGCCGCGGAAAGCAGGCCGCAGTGCGGCAATCTTCAACCGCATCTTGTCAATTTGCCGCTCGGATTTCTTGCGGAATACAAACGTAAATTGCTTATAGGTTAGAATTGAATCGCAGTCAGACCGCTCTTGCAGCATCTTAGCAGCGTATTTTTTGGCGCTTTTGCCGCACATAAGAGCGCCAAAAAAGCACCTCAAAACCTGCAGAAAAGATGGAATTAATTTTGCCAATTGCAATAAAAAGCATGAAGTCTGTGACAGAATTACCTAACAGATGAGAATTATGGCTCGTCCACACATGCCGGATTTGTGGCGGCTGATCCGTAGTCGCCAGCAAAACCAGTACTGATGTCATTGGTCGGATTATTTTCGTCCGGAAATTGATCTGGACTGCTGTTATTCTCAACCGCATCATGTCAATTTGACGGACAGGATCCGTCTGATAATTTGACATGCTAAAATGGCAGAAACCGTGGCTAAATATCAGCCGCGGCTTCTTGCGGGAATTGGCGGTGGTAAGGAACTACCGCCGCTATTCCACCCTATTACTGCCATATATATACGCCAACCAATTGGTATATATTCTCCGGAATACCGCCGCATTTAGCGGCCAAAGTCCGTACGGAATCTGTACAGATTCCATACAGATTCCAGACGCCAAACACCAGCAGCGTGTGGATGTACCCTTAGACTTAACTCAGATTTAGGGTCCGCTTAAGAGGTCCCCTTATCCTTTATATATTACACATAGATCATGTTTATTCACCAACTATTTAATCGCTTAGGAAAGTTACTGGAAAGCTGGGTGTGTGGGATATATCTCCATTACACTGTATACTATACATATATCATGTTCATTCCCCATCTCTCTTGCATAGGAAAGTTCCTGGAAAGCTGGGTATGTGGGATATATCTCCATTACACTGTATACTATACATATATCATGTTCATTCCCCATCTCTCTTGCATAGGAAAGTTACTGGAAAGCTGGGTGTGTGGGATATATCTCCATTACACTGTATACTGTACATATATCATGTCCATTCCCCATCTCTCTTGCATAGGAAAGTTACTGGAAAGCTGGGTATGTGGGATATATCTCCATTACACTGCATACTGTACATTTATCATGTCCATTCCCCATCTCTCTTGCATAGGAAAGTTACTGGAAAGCTGGATATGTGGGATACTGTATATCCATTACACTGCATACTGTACATATATCATGTTAATTCACCATCTCTTTTGCATAGGAAAGTTACTGGAAAGCTGGGTATGTGGGATATATCCATTACACTGTATACTGTACATTTATAATGTTCATTCCCCATCTCTTTTGCATAGGAAAGTTACTGGAAAGCTGGGTATGTGGGATATACTGTATCCATTACACTGTATACTGTACATATATCATGTTCATTCCCCATCTCTCTTGCATAGGAAAGTTACTGGAAAGCTGGGTGTGTGGGATATATCTCCATTACACTGTATACTATACATATATCATGTTCATTCCCCATCTCTCTTGCATAGGAAAGTTCCTGGAAAGCTGGGTATGTGGGATATATCTCCATTACACTGTATACTATACATATATCATGTTCATTCCCCATCTCTCTTGCATAGGAAAGTTACTGGAAAGCTGGGTGTGTGGGATATATCTCCATTACACTGTATACTGTACATATATCATGTCCATTCCCCATCTCTCTTGCATAGGAAAGTTACTGGAAAGCTGGGTATGTGGGATATATCTCCATTACACTGCATACTGTACATTTATCATGTCCATTCCCCATCTCTCTTGCATAGGAAAGTTACTGGAAAGCTGGATATGTGGGATACTGTATATCCATTACACTGCATACTGTACATATATCATGTTAATTCACCATCTCTTTTGCATAGGAAAGTTACTGGAAAGCTGGGTATGTGGGATATATCCATTACACTGTATACTGTACATTTATAATGTTCATTCCCCATCTCTTTTGCATAGGAAAGTTACTGGAAAGCTGGGTATGTGGGATATACTGTATCCATTACACTGTATACTGTACATATATCATGTTCATTCCCCATCTCTCTTGCATAGGAAAGTTACTGGAAAGCTGGGTATGTGGGATATATCTCCATTACACTGTATACTGTACATATATCATGTTCATTCCCCATCTCTCTTGCATAGGACAGTTACTGGAAAGCTGGGTGTGTGGGATATATCTCCATTACACTGTATACTGTACATAAATCATGTTCATTCCCCATCTCTCTTGCATAGGACAGAGTACTGGAAAGCTGGGTATGTGGGATATATCCATTACACTGTATACTGTACATAAATCATGTTCATTACCCATCTCTCTTGCATAGGACAGTTACTGGAAAGCTGGGTATATGGGATATCTATCCCTCATCATTCACATTAAGAACCTTGTGTACACTTAGGGTACGTACACACATCGCGTAATTGTGGCGGACAAATTCTGCCCAGATTCCCCGCGGAATCCAGGCGGAATTTGTCCCGGTTTTCTGACGTATTCCCACCGACTCTGTGGCGGAAACACGTTGGATATAGGGCGATATTAGCGGCAGAATTTCCGTTCCGCCGCTAGTACCGCCTCTCCCTGACATTCTCGTCATGGAGAATAGTCAAATTGCCGGACACTTTCCGCACGGACATTTTCCGGACCAATGTGAACCGCGATGCTGCGGTTCACATTGGTCCCTATGCATCTCGGATCCGCGGCGGGTTTTCAGCATCAGATTCCGGGCGGAAAACCCGCCACGAATCCGCAACGTGTGCATGGACCCAGGGCCGGCGTTAGGGGGGGGCAGCCTGGGCATTTGCCCAGGGTCCCCAAGTTTCAGAGGGCCCCCAGAGCCAGATTATAGGTGGGGCTTGCAGCGCGCTTCGGGGCCCCCACTAGAAGAGCATGAGGGGGGGGGGCCCAGAGTCCCAGAGTCCGAGCACAGGAACTTTTTTTTTTTTCAACCTCGGCAGCTTGTGGAGCCGCCCGTGACCGTCCCAGAGCCAATCACATCAGCTCAGGAAGTCCCACGGGATTTCCGAGCTGATGTGACTTTGCTACACAGCCTACAGGCACCACCAGCGTCCATCTTGGCACTCCCTGGGGCCTGGGCACTGCGCCGGCTGCAGCCTCCGCTCTGTCCATTGACGTTCGTGGCTGCCCGGATCGGAGACGAGACCCGCCGTCCGACCGTGGACTGGGCTGGGTGGGTTAAACTCGGGCCCGGGGCTGGTTGCTTATGTGCGGGATCTCTGCGTCCTTGTGGGGTGGGGGTCCGGTCACTGCGTCCATGTGGGGTGGGGGTCCGGACCGGTCACTGCGTCCATTATGTGGGGTGGGGGTCCGGCCACTGTGTCCATTATGTGGGGTGGGGATCTCTGTGTCCATTATGATCTCTGCGTCCATTATGTGTGGGATCTCTGCGTCCATTATGTGTGGTGGGATCTCTGCGTTTATTAGGTTACATTCACACGACCGTGATTCACTCTCTCAGAGATTCAGCAATATCCACAAGATATACCATAAATGTCTGATAGATGTTGGTCCCGCCTGAGTGATCATCTGGACAAAATTCCAGAATCAGTGGGACTTAGGGAGAGAACACACTGGCGAAATTCTCACCCAAATTTCAGCAGTAAAAGCCCAAGATGGCCGCGGCTCCCCTGCGCTACACTACGAAGCTCACATGAGTTCTGGAGCACAGCATGGACATTTGTGGTGTTACTTGTGGATGTGTGGTATGCGTATGGAGTTGCACTTTACATGTATATTATTATGTTGTTCTATATACTTCATTATTTTGTTTGCTGTTACATCTCCATTTGCATTGTGCATGGGTGGGTGTTGCTTGCTTACTTGTTATGCACTGTGCTAGTATGTACAATATGGAATGTATGTATTTTTTATACATCCTTCATAGTGTCTCTGCATTCATCATAAATATGCTCTTTTTTTATTATTTGTTTGCTTTGATTTTGCTTTCCAGTATATATATATATATATATATATATATATATATATATATATATATATATATATATATATATATATAATTTTTTCTACCGTATTTATTTAACAAGTTGTGAGACGAGCATTGTGATTGTACTTATACCTTTCAAGATTTTACGGGTTTTTACCAGCACTTTACCAATTTTCATTCATGATTCCTTGGATTACAAGTTGTACAGCAAAAGATCGTACACATGTGATTGTTTCTAGTGAACAACTATCACGTTTACTTTTAAAAGATCTTGCCTGAGAGCATTGCGTGTACTGTATGTGACAAAAAATGCTTTGCATGCAAAAAAGTTGCACTTCACTGTTTCTAGTTATTTAATAAAACATATAGTGTATATTCACATGGTTTAGATTTGTTTTAATTGGGTTGATTTAACACAACTGTATGGGTACTATTTTTATTTCATAGTTTGGCGCTCCACTCTCAATCTCGCCCAGGGCCCCACTTGGTCTAAAACCGGCCCTGCATGGACCCTTATATTCATAATCCACATTATGCAACCCTATGTGCAGTCACCCCAAACATATAAGAGAGCAACATACAGCATAAAATAAAGAGTTGTTTGCTGTGGAGTTGAGCCCTATGTGAGCAGTTTCTTACCTTCAATGAGCAGAAGTCTCTTTTCAATATCTCTGTGGATATCTGGCAGAAATATGGAATACCTCTTACTGCTAAGACCCTGCACACCACTCCCACTAAGTCACATGACCAAGACTGTATCTGTGTCCCTACAACACACTTTACACAAGTGTGTGTGTGAGCCTGCATTGTGGGGTATATATAATCTATTGGGAAGGATCGTTCTAAGCAGTGAGCTGTTACAGTATTTGTAGGAAAATACCCAGTAGAAGCATCAAACACAGCACCAATACCTCTCATCAGTATCCCCCCACAGTGCCATGTAACCCACCAATACTATACAGGCACAAACTAGTATATCTGACTAAAAGCCCCCAAAATATGAAGAACGGCCTATAGTTGAGTGTGGATATAAAATCTATGTGGAGCAGAGCTAGAATAGAAATCACTGATCGCATTGAAGTCATTCTGACCATAAATCACCATGATATCAAGGTGAGGAGTGTGTTACTGCTGGGAGCAAAGGGTTAACAGTGGAATATTAAGGTGCATTTCTGTGTGCTGTGTATGTAACAATTCAGTATGAGCTGCTCTTGGTGTCGGGGGAGGGAGATGCTCTCCTGAGCAAGATAGATGGGGAATGAACATGATATCTATATAGTGTAAGGCTGCGTTCACACATTGCGTATTTTGCTGCTTCTCTGCGTTTTTTGCTGCGTTTTCTGTATTTACTTGCGTTTTTCGCTGCGTTTTTTTTGCGCGCTTTTTGCAGTGAAAACGCAATTCTGGATAAGCAGCCCAGCCAAACCTATGGGTTTTGACACAATCCGTTCACACACTGCGTATTTGTGCTTTTTTATACGCGCGCGTTTTCACTGCAAAAACGCACACGTAAAAAGAATCACCATGTCAATTCTTTCTGCAGTTTTTCTCTGCGTTTTTCCATTGCCCCCATGATAAATGGGCTCTGAAAAAGCGCAGAGAAAAATGCAGAAAAAAACGCAGTGTGTGAAAGGAGCTGTGTATTTCACAAAATACGCGCGTAAAAAAGCGCAGCTGCGTAAAAATACGCAGTGTGTGAACGTAGCCTAAGGCTGCGTTCACACAGTGCGTATTTGTCGCGTATTTTTACGCATGCAGTCTTCTAAAGAAATACGCGCTTTTTTTCACACGTAAAAAAACGCATGTGTTTTCACACATGCGTTTTTTTGATGCGTTTTTTTACAGACGCGTATTTTTCTGCATGTGTACTGCAAACACATAGAAAAAAAGTTTGTTAAAAAAAAGAAAAAAAAAAACATTGATGTCATTTCCTTTCTTTTCAATTTGAATGGAAAATGAGCTCAAATTGTTAGCGGACAAAAATCCAAAAATGCATGTGCGTCTGCGTTTCCAAACAAAATGAATGGACATTCACTTTGTGCCATTCAGACGTCGCGTAATTTTACGCAGCGTTTTTGGAGCAAAAAATGGGCGCGTAAAAAGAATGAACATGTCAATTCTTTCCATTTTTTTACGCGCGTTTCTTCCATAGGCCCCATTATAAGCACTGGAAAAAACGCGCGTAAAAGAGCGCAATTGAAGTTCTTCTCTCGCACTTTTTTTAAGCGCGTTTTTCCCCTTAAAAAGACGCGCATAAAAAAACCGCAATAAATACGCTGCGTGTGAACGCAGCCTTAGGGATATCCATATAATATATATATATATATATATATATATATATATATAATGTATTCCACATACTCCACTTTCGAGCGGCCGCAATCGCGGCCCACTTTTGCAAACTCGGGGGTCGCAAGAACGGACCGCAAATGCGGCCACAAAAACGGCGGCAGTGTGAATGAAGCGCAAATAGTAAATTTGATGTCATTTAAGGGTACATTCAGACGTGGTGGATTTTCCAGAAGGTTTTTGCACGGAAATACCGCTGCGGCCACGCCCTCCATTATACCCTGTGTGAACTGCAAAAAGCAGCTCACACAGGACGGAAAAATTGCCGCCGCGGAAAGCAGGCCGCAGTGCGGCAATCTTCAACCGCATCTTGTCAATTTGCCGCTCGGATTTCTTGCGGATTACAAACATAAATTGCTTATAGGTTAGAATTGAATCGCAGTCAGACCGCTCTTGCAGCATCTTAGCAGCGTATTTTTTGGCGCTTTTGCCGCACATAAGAGCGCCAAAAAAGCACCTCAAAACCTGCAGAAAAGATGGAATTAATTTTGCCAATTGCAATAAAAAGCATGAAGTCTGTGACAGAATTACCTAACAGATGAGAATTATGGCTCGTCCACACATGCCGGATTTGTGGCGGCTGATCCGTAGTCGCCAGCAAAACCAATACTGATGTCATTGTCGGATTATTTTCGTCCGGAAATTGATCTGGACTGCTGTTATTCTCAACCGCATCATGTCAATTTGACGGACAGGATCCTCTGATAATTTGACATGCTAAAATGGCAGAAACCGTGGCTAAATATCAGCCGCGGCTTCTTGCGGGAATTGGCGGTGGTAGGAACTACCGCCGCTATTCCATCCTATTACTGCCATATATACGCCAACCAATTGGTATATATTCTCCGGAATACCGCCGCATTTAGCGGCCAAAGTCCTTACGGAATCTGTACAGATTCCATACGGATTCCAGACGCCATAACACCCGCAGCGTGTGGATGTACCCTTAGACTTAACTCAGATTTAGGGTCCGCTTAAGAGGTCCCCTTATCCTTTATATATTACACATAGATCATGTTTATTCACCAACTATTTAATCGCTTAGGAAAGTTCCTGGAAAGCTGGGTGTGTGGGATATATCTCCATTACACTGTATACTTACATTTATCATGTTCATTCCCCATCTCTCTTGCATAGGAAAGTTCCTGGAAAGCTGGGTATGTGGGATATATCTCCATTACACTGTATACTGTACATATATCATGTTCATTCCCCATATCTCTTGCATAGGAAAGTTACTGGAAAGCTGGCTGTGTGGGACATATCTCCATTACACTGTATACTGTACATATATCATGTTCATTCCCCATCTCTCTTGCATAGGAAAGTTACTGGAAAGCTGGGTGTGTGGGATATATCTCCATTACACTGCATACTGTACATTTATCATGTCCATTCCCCATCTCTCTGCATAGGAAAGTTACTGGAAAGCTGGGTATGTGGGATATATCCATTACACTGCATACTGTACATTTATCATGTCCATTCCCCATCTCTCTTGCATAGGAAAGTTCCTGGAAAGCTGGATATGTGGGATACTGTATCTCCATTACACTGTATACTGTACATATATCATGTTCATATCCCCATCTCTCTTGCATAGGAAAGTTCCTGGAAAGCTGGGTGTGTGGGATATATCTCCATTACACTGTATACTGTACATTTATCATGTTCATTCCCCATCTCTCTTGCATAGGAAAGTTCCTGGAAAGCTGGATATGTGGGATATATCTCCATTACACTGTATACTGTACATTTATCATGTCCATTCCCCATCTCTCTTGCATAGGAAAGTTACTGGAAAGCTGGCTGTGTGGGACATATCTCCATTACACTGTATACTGTACATATATCATGTTCATTCCCCATCTCTCTTGCATAGGAAAGTTACTGGAAAGCTGGGTATGTGGGATATATCCATTACACTGCATACTGTACATATATTATGTTCATTCCCCATCTCTCTTGCTCAGTACAGTTACTGGAAAGCTGGGTATGTGGGATATACTGTATCCATTACACTGTATACTGTACATATATCGTGTTCATTCCCCATCTCTCTTGCTCAGTACAGTTACTGGAAAGCTGGGTATGTGGGATATCTATCCCTCATCATCCACATTACGAACCTTGTGTACACTTACATTCATAATCCACATTATGCAACCCTATGTGCAGTCACCCCAAACATATAGAGAGCAACATACAGCATAAAATAGAGTTGTTTGCTGTGGAGTTGAACCCTATATGAGCAGTTTCTTACCTTCAATGAGCAGAAGTCCTTTTTTTCAGATTTCAAGATCTCTGTGGGTATCTGGCAGAAATATGGAATACTCTTTACTGCTAAGACCCTGTACACCACTCCCACTAAGTCACATGACCAAGACTGTATCTGTGTCCCTACAACACACTTTAAACAAATTTATGTGAGAGCCTGCAGTACCTCGGTTTGCCAGACTGTATCTGTGTCCCCACAACACACTTTAAACAAATTTGTGTGAGAGCCTGCAGTACCTCTGTTTGCCAGAGGTGGAATCTTGAGGCTTTTCTGAAGTGTGTATCAGCTTGCAGTACCACAAAGGCACCAGAGAGGGAGTATACACACATTGAGCAATTGAGCACACACACTCATACACACTGTCTCTTATATATGTGTATAAAGGGGACACTTGAGATTTTGATGCTAGGTGTATAAACAAGGTCTTCTCCATTGATTAGCATTGTCAGCTTCGTGGGGACCTCATTTTTGGTCCCCACGAAGACAGAGGTCCCCACACTGTTGGTGTGTATTCAGGTCCATGTCCCCACAAGTATAGCAAAACAAGTACACACACACACACACACACACCACACACCACACAGTCATCATAATCATTCACACACCACACACATCCCACAGCCATCATCATCATACACACACACCACACAGCGACCATCATCTTGCGCACACACCACACAGCCATCATTGTCATACACACACAGCCACCATCATACACACAGCCATCACCATCATCCACACAGCCATCACCATCATCCACACACACACCACACAGCCACCTTAATCATCGTACGCTCACCACACAGCCGCCATCATCATAAGCACACACCACACAGCCACCATCATCATCATTCACGCACACCACACAGCCACCATCATGATCATACATGCACACCACACAGCCATCACCATCATACACACACAGCCACCATCATCATCATCATCAAACACACACACACACAGCCGCCATCATCATCATCATCATCACACACACGTTCCAACCTGCACTGCCCTCTGATCCCTCAGCTGCTGCACCTGCCGGCAGAGCAGCTGACGTCAAGCACCGCTGAGCTCTGGTTAGATGCCGACTTCGATTGTTTTTCCCTGCATTCTGCATTGCAGAATGCAGGCTGGCGGTGGCTAAATGACGGGACGCCGGTGTGTGCTGGCTAAATGACAGGACACCAGTGTGTCTGCGGGCTGCATCAAGCAGCCTGATGGGCCTCGAGTTTTGAGACCCCTGCTTAAGTTGCTACTGTCAATAGTGATTGCCAGTCTAGACCGTTAACAAGGTGGGGTCTCGATCTTTAACCTTATCAACACCCTAAGATCATGATTGTGTCGTGATGGTTGTCATGGCAATTCATGGACAAATAGTCAGAGTCTGTGCGCTTTACTGACCTGTTAAGCTGTTGGCAAAATTTAGGTGGTAAAAATATTTTTATTTCCAGTCTTGCCACTTTCCATTAAATCCTGAAAAAGCACAGGAAGGGTTAATAAACTACCTGAAAGCAGTTGAGGGGTGCTGTTTTTAGAATGGTCTCACTTTTGGGGGTTTCAAGTATATGGGTCCCCTAAAGTCACTTCAGAACTGAATAGGTCTCTAAAAATGTTTTGTAAATTTCCTTTAAAAAAAATTAACTATTTACTGCTACAATTTTTTAAACCTGCTAACATCCTAACACAATAAAGTACATTTTACAGCTGGTGCAAACGTGAGGAAAGGTCTGGATTAAAGTCAAAGGCTGGTTTCACACTGCAGGATGTTCCCTGATCAGGTTCCATACGGTTTGTGTGCCAAAACCAGGAGAGGAACTTGCAGAGAAAAACTATAAGTGAAAGATTGGCACATGTTCTGGATTTTGGAGTCACTCCTGGTTTTGGCGCACAAACTGGATGGACACTGATCAGGGAAAATCCTGCAGTGTGAAACCAGCCATAATCATTCAACTTCTGAAAATTGCTTAATTGTTACAATTTTTTTTTTTGTCAACTTTTGATATCTTTACAAATAAACACAGAACATATATCAACCTAAAGTTACCATTATTATATACCATATATTTGAAGCAATGTCTTTTTACCAAATAGTGACATGTCAGATATAAAATTTGGCCTTAGCACGAAGTGGTTAAATTTAGTACTCATGGGAATTTTAAGGGTGGTTTCACACTAGCGTTTTTGAACGCAGCGTACCGAACGCAGCCAAACGCATGCGCACTGCGTTCCTATGTTTAATATGGGAACGCATGGTACCTGCGTTTGGCTGCGTTCGATTGCAGTTGCATTCGGATGCACATAATTTGTGCTCCCTCTGAACGCAACATGTTGCATTTTTTGTGCGTTCACGGGCGCCTGTTTTATCAGCAAGCGTCTGCAAGCGCACAAAGAATGCATGGAAGTCAATGGATCCGCAGTGTCCTCCCCATGACTGTGCAGGACAACGCTGCAGATCACACTGAAAGCTTTCCTGGTGACCGCTGCTAATCTCCCGGGAGATCAGCAGCCGCTGATCTCCCAGGGACGGGCGCCGCTAATCTCCCGTCGGTGTCTGCACGGAAGATTTAAAGAAACAGCTGATCTGACAGCTGTTTAAATCTCCCACGCTGACATCACCTGCTTGGTGTTTGCGCGGGAGATTTGAACAGCTGTCAGATCAGCTTTTTCTTTAAATCTCCGCCGCCGCCGCCGAGACCGCTGATTGCCTGGCCAGGCACCATTCTATGTGAACGCATGCAGAGAATCTCTGCTGCGTTCATATCAGTATTGCAGCAATTGCACTAAGTTTGCATGCCAGACGTATGCAGACACAAAACGCTAGTCACTACACTGTGTTCCAAATTATTATGCAAATTGGTTTTACGTGTCATAGTATTTTATTTTTATTTTTTTTCAATGAAACCCATTGATGGTATTGTGTCTCAGGGTTCTTTGGATCATTGAAATCAATCTCAGATATCTGTGATAATTAGTTTGGCAGGTGAGCCCAATAAAAGGAAAACTGGGTGTTCCACGATATTACGCAGGCCACAGTTTTCAAGTAACATGAGAAAGAAAAAGGATGTCTCTGCTGCCGAAAAGCAACAAATAGTGCAGTGCCTTGGACAAGGGATGAAAACATTTGATATTACATGAAAACTTAAGCGTGATCATCGTATTGTGAAGAGATTTGTGGCTGATTCCGAGCACAGATGTGTTCGTGCAGATAAAGGCAGAATGAGGAAGGTTTTCTGGCAGGCAAGTTCATCAGATTAAGAGAGCAGCTGCTAAAAAGGCCTTACAAACCAGCACAAATATTTGAAGCTGCTGGTGCCTCTGGAGTCCCTCGAACCTCAAGGTGTAGGATCCTTCAAAGGCTTGCTGTGGTGCATAAACCTACTATTCGGCCACCCCTAAACAGTGCTCACAAGCAGAAACAGTTGCAGTGGGTCCAGATATACATGAAGACTAATTTTCAAACAGTCTTGTTTACTGATGAGTGCTGAGCAACCCTGGATGGTCCAGATGAATAGAGTAGTGGATGGTTGGTGGATGCCACCATGTCCCAACAAGGCTGCGACGTCAGCAAGGAGGTGGAGGAGTCATGTTTTGGGCTGGAATCATTGGGAAACAGCTGGTAGGCCCCTTTAAGGTTCCTGAAGGTGTGAAAATGACCTCTGCAACGTATATAGAGTTTCCAACTGAGAGCTTTCTTCCATGGTACAAAAAGCAAAAACGTGCCTTTAGGAGCAAAATCATCCTCATGCATATCAATGCACCATCTCATGCTACAAAGAATACCTCTGTGCCATTGGCTGCTATGGGCATAGAAGGAGATAAACTCATGGTGTGGCCACCATCTTCCCCTGACCTCAACCCTATAGAGAGCCTTAGGAGTATAATTAAGCAAAAGATCTATGAGGGTGGGAGGCAGTTCACATCAAAACAGCAGCTCTGGGAGGCTATTCTGACATCATGCAAAGAAATATAAGCAGAATCTCCAGAAACTCACAATATCAATGGATGCAAGAATTGTGAAGGTGATATCAAAGAAGGGTTCCTATGTTACCATGTAACTTGGCCTGTTAGGATGTTTTGGAGTTAAATAGCTTTTTATTTCAGTGAATGTGACCTGTTAATGCTGCAAATTCAACAAATGAGCATTTTCAGTTCTTTCAAACATATCAAATGTTTACAAACTCTACTGTGCATAATAATTTGGAACAGTGCTTTTAGAGTTTTTTTTTTTTTTTTTAATTTTGAAAATTATACTGTTATCATAGGGAGATTTATTCAATAAAATTTGATGTATACTCTAACGGGTGATGACTTTTATTACACTGACTGTCATTTGCACCAACCATTTAGATAAATCAGAGAAAAAGAACATTTACATAATAATTTGGAACATGGTGTATTGTTTTTTTTTTTTAATTATTTTTCATGTGTTAACACTTTAGCACCAGGCATAAAAAGTTGCTTTAGTGCTGAAAAGTTTTTTTTGTCTTCTTTTATACTTTATATTATTTTTTGTGACATGAATTTAAAAAAATGTTTAGGATTTTTTTTTTTGTATAGAAACCAGCTATATTACAACTAAAACACCTTGATTAATTGTACGGTTTATTAGTTGTGTGGATTCTTCCATTGTGTAGCTTTTTGTTACGTGTATTCAATAAAATGCTTTGAACTAAATGTTTTTTTTTCCTGGTGGGTGTTTATTATAATTTTTTCATAGTTTTTATTTTAATGCACTAATTACTATGTCCCCCAACACAGTTGTGGCCAAAAGTATTGACACACAATGCGTAGTAACAATAAGAAAAAATAGCCGCACTCACCAAAGCAGGGTTTTTCAATCTTTATTTTCCGTATCAATCGTAGCGATGCAGTAGCATAGCAGGGAGGGGGAGCAGGAGGGTGGACGACGGTTCACCGTTTCGCGCCGTCTGCCGCTTCGACGGGTCCTCTACGGTAGAGGACCCGTCGAAGCGGCAGACGGCCGCGAAACGGTGAACCGTCGTCCACCCTCCTGCTCCCCCTCCCTGCTATGCTACTGCATCGCTACGATTGATACGGAAAATAAAGATTGAAAAACCCTGCTTTGGTGAGTGCGGCTATTTTTTCTTATTGTTACTACGCATTGTGGATCCTTTTTTACATGCCAGCACCGCCAGGCGACCTGCAGCCATCTATCACGAGAGTGACATTAGCCTTGTACACAATTGTTAGTGCCCGGTTTTTTTCTATTTTCTATGATAAAAGTATTGACACCCCTGCAATTCTGTCAGATAATACTCAGTTTCTTCCTGAAAATGATTGCAATCGTAAATTCTTGGGTATTATCATCTTCATTTAATTAGTCTTCAATGAAAAAACACAAAAGAGAATGAAGCAAAAAGCAAAACATTGATCATTTCACACAAAACTCCAAAAATGGGCCAGTCAAAAGTATTGGCACCCTCAGCCTAATACTTGGTTGTACAACCTTTAGCCAAAATAACTGCGATCAACCTCTTCCGGTAACCATCAATGAGTTTCCTACAATGCTCTGCTGGAATTTTAGACCATTCTTCTTTGGCAAACTGCTCCATGTCCCTGATATTTGAAGGGTGCCTTCTCCAAAGTGCCATTTTTAGATTTCGCCACAGGTGTTCTATGAGATTCAGATCTGGACTCACTGCTGGCCACCTTAGAAGTCTCCAGTGCTTTCTCTCAAACCATTTTCTAGTGCTTTATGAAGTGTGTTTTGGGTCATTGTCCTGCTGGAAGACCCATGACCTCTGAGGGAGACCCAGCTTTCTCACACTGGGCCCTACATTATACTGAAAATTTGTTGGTAGTCTTCAGACTTCATAATGCCATGCACATGGTCAAGCAGTCCAGTGCCAGAGGCAGCAAAGCAACCCCAAAACATCAGGGAACCTCTGCCATGTTTGACTGTAGGGACCATGTTCTTTTCTTTGCCTTTTTTTTTTCTCCTGTAAACTCTGTTGATACCTTTGCCCAAAAAGCTCTACTTTTGTCTCATCTGACCAGAGAACATTGTTCCAAAAAGTTTTAGGCCTTCTCAGGCAAACTCCAGCCTGGCTTTTTTATGTCTCGGGGTAAGAAGTGGGGTCTTCCTGGGTATTCTACCATACAGTCCCTTTTCATTCAGACGTCAACGGATAGTACGGGTTGACACTGTTGTACCCTCGGACTGCAGGGCAGCTTGAACTTGTTTGGACGTTAGTCGAGGGTTTTTTATCCACCATCCGCGCAATCTTGTGTTGAAATCTGTCGTCAACTTTCTTTTCCGTCCACATCTAGGGAGGTTAGCCACAGTGCCATGGGCTTTAAACTTTTTGATGACACTGCGCACGGTAGACACAGGAACATTCAGGTCTTTGGAGATGGACTTGTAGCCTTGAGATTGCTCATGCTTCCTCACAATTTGGTTTCTCAAGTCCTCACAGTTCTTTGGTCTTCTTTCTTTTCTCCATGCTCAATGCGGTACACACCAGGACACAGGACAGAGGTTGAGTCAACTTTAATCCATGTCAACTGGCTGCAAGTGTGATTTAGTTATTGCCAAAACCTGTTAGGTGCCACAGGTAAGTTACAGGTGCTGTTAATTACACAAATTAGAGAAGCATCGCATGATTTTTCTAACAGTGCCAATACTTTTGTCCACCCCCTTTTTTAAGTTAGGTGTGGAATTAGTCATATGAAAAAGTTTGGGCACCCCTCTTAATCTTACTCTTTCTTTTTTTTCTTTTTGTTAAATTTTTTTTTTGTTTTGCTTGTTCGCAACAGCTATTTCAGTGTGATATATGTAATAACTGATGGACACAGTAATATTTCAGGATTGAAATGAGGTTTATTGTACTAATCGAAAATGTGAAATATGCATTATTTCAAGAATTGACAGGTGCAAAAGTATGGGCACCTCAACAGAAAAGTGACATTAATATTTAGTAGATCCATCTTTTGCAAAAATAACAGCCTCTAGTCGCTTCCTGTAGCTGTTAATGAGTTCCTGGATCCTGGATGAAGGTATTTTTGACCATTTCTCTTTACAAAACAATTCCAGTTCAGTTAAGTTTGATGGTCGCCGAGCATGGACAGCCCGCTTCAAAACATCCCTCAGATGTTCAATGATATTCAGGTCTGGGGACTGGGATGACCATTCCAGAACATTGTAATTGTTCCTCTGCATGAATGCCTGAGTAGATTTGGAGCGGTGTTTTGGATCATTGTCTTGCTGAAAGAGCCATCCCCGGCGTAACTTCAACTTTGCAACTGATTCTTGAACATTATTCTCAAGAATCTGCTGATTCTGAGTGGAATCCATGCGACCCTCAACTTTAACAAGATTCCCGGTGCCGTCATTGGCCACACAGCCCCAAAGCATGATGGACCCTCCCCCAAATTTGACAGTGGGTAGCAAGTGTTTTTCTTGGAATGCTGTGTTTTTGTGGCGCCATGCATAACGCCTTGTTGTATGACCAAACAACTCAATCTTTGTTTCATCAGTCCACTGGACCTTCTTCCAAAATGAAACTGGCTTGTCCAAATGTGCTTTTGCATACCTCAGGCGTCTGTTTGTGGCGTGCATGCAGAAACGACTTCTTTCGCATCATTCTCCCATACAGCTTCTCCTTGTGCAGTGTGTGCTGTATTGTTGACCGATGCACAGTGACACCATCTGCAGCAAGATGATGCTGCAGGTCTTTGGAGGTGGTCTGTGGATTGTTCTTGACTGTTCTCACCATTCTTCTTCTCTGCCTTTCTGATATTTTTGTTGGCCTGCCACTTCTGGCCTTTACAAGAACTGTCCCTGTGGTCTTCCATTTCCTTACTCTGTTCCTCACAGTGGAAACTGACAGGTTAAATCTCTGAGACAACTTTTTGTATCCTTCCCCTGAACAACTATGTTGAACAATCTTTTTTTTTCAGATCATTTGAGAGCTGTTTTGAGGAGCCCATGATGCCACTCTTCAGAGAAGATGCAACTAGGAGAACAACTTGCAAGTGGACACCTGAAATAGCTTTTCTCATGATTGGATACACCGGGCTATGAAGTACAAAGCTCAATGAGGTTACCAAACCAATTTACTGGTTCAGTAAGGGCTGCTTTACACACACCAACTTCTGAACAGAATTCTGGTTGCAGTGAAATCATGGACACATTGCTCCATTTTGTACACAGCCACAAAACGGAACAATGTGTCCATGATTTCATTGCAACCTGAGACCTGTTCAGAAGTTGGACACAGAAGTTGGTGTGTGTAAAGCGGCCCTAAGTCAGTAAAAAGTAGTTCTGATTTTCATGATTTGAATACTCCTAAGGGTGCCCATACTTTTGCACCTGTCAATTTTTTAAATAATGCATATTTCACATTTTTCGGTTAGTACAATAAACCTCATTTCAAACCTGAAATATTCCTGTGTCCATCAGTTATTACATATGTCACAATGAAATAGCTGTTGCAAAAAAAAAAAAAAAAGAATAAAAAAAAAAAAAGAGTAAGATTAAGAGGGGTGCCCAAA
Organism: Allobates femoralis; assembly: GCA_033576535.1. Taxonomy (NCBI): domain Eukaryota; kingdom Metazoa; phylum Chordata; class Amphibia; order Anura; family Aromobatidae; genus Allobates; species Allobates femoralis. The sequence continues at coordinate 176,838,684 of JARQOC010000002.1, forward strand.
CTTTTTCATATGACTGTATTTCCAATTTGGCTTTAGGACAATTATTTTTGTGTTTTTTCATTTAACACAAATTAAATGAAGATAACACCAAAGAATTTGTGATTGCAATCATTTTCAGGAAGAAACTGGGTGTTATCTGACACAATTGCAGGGGTGTCAATACTTTTGGCCACAACTGTAGCTGGAAAAAAAACACCTATTGGAAACTTTTTTATTTTTTTTTACATTTTTTTTTAATACCTTTTAGGAGCCATAATTACAGAAAAAGCATCTTAACACCACAACTAAGGCTGGCTTCAGACTTGCAGATGCATCTGCAGCGTTTTGCAGATGCATCTGCAAGCATCTGCATGCAGACCGCGGCCCCTATGTTTATAATGGAGCGCACGGCGGTCTGCAGATGCTTGCGGACCGCCGTGCGCACCCATTCACTCCTATATGTGATCTGTGCGCACGCGGATGCCTGCGCACAAATCACACACGCCCGCCCGCACCATGGTCGCGAGATGTCATTTGTTTTTGTTACAAAAAAAATTAGCTTTTAATGCTTTTGTTAAATTTAATGTCTTTATAAAGAATCTCTATATACATGAACGTAACATGTAAATGTTAGCTGAGCCAATGATTGTCATTTAGAGTCAGCAAAAAAATCATAACTAAAATGTGTCTATACAGATGTAGGACGTTGAAATAAGTTTATGCATAGTTGACTATCTGTTTCAGTGCAAACCGCTTGGTACACTGCAGTACCTCTTTTCGCTGTAATTTGGTACACAACTTGCAGATTCCAAACCAGCCAAAAAAAAAAATAAAACCCACGCAGGGGTCAATGCATCATGTACCAACTTCCAGACTGCATTCCCACGGGGACACACTTCGCAACTTTGCCTAAATTGCGAACCCCAGTTCCCCATATTGCCTACCACTGATGCAGCACCCAGTACGCTTGACATCCCAGCGTGGGACCTGGCACTGACGCAACGGGTGGACTCATTAGCCAAAATAATGCAGTCATTCCCCGTTCCCCATACAGCCAGTGACAACAAACGAGACCACTCTCACTCCCCCCTGCCGGCTTTTCACAAGGAGATCGCCCAACAGGCATGAAACGACCCAAATCTAGAGCCCCTCAGGCAACCAGAAGACCGACCCATACAAGTCCGTCCCAAGGACACACTCCACCACGTCACCCATAAGTGACACGCCTTGCTCCCCGTCCCCCCACAACTGGCCTGAGTTACTCTCCGAAGGGGAACTCTCAAACCCAAATTCGTCCCAGGACCTGGAGTCAACAGACACCTAGGCATTGGTGGACAGCCTCATCGAACACTTAAAATCAATGATGACCCTGCCACCGCCCCCCGGAGCACGTAATATCTTTTACAAGGGCAAAACGCTCTCGTCAAGTCTTCGCTAATCACGCTGATTTGAGGGACATGATCCAACGACATTGGGACCATCCAGACAAGCGCTTCGCAGGTTACAAACCTATCGAAGCCAAAAACCCCTTCGCGTCAGACCATCATAAAGTATGGGCTGTGTCGCCAGCCGTAGACATCCCCCCAGTATCGCACCTAGCTAACAGAACCCTCCTTACTCTCTGACAGCTCATCTATCATAGACCCCAATGGCCGCCAATTAGATAACCTGGCACGCTCAGTCTTTGAAGCCTCAGGAGCAGCCCTCGCACCCTCGTTCGCTGTGGCGTGGTTCGCAAAGGCAACTCTTGGATACATTCCCTACACGCAATATTACAAGACCTCGACCCCTCACAAGAGACAACTGACCTACTCGACCAACTCTCAATTGCAGGGGAGTACTTCTTACTCGCGTCACAAGACCCAGCTAACTGTTCTGCGTTGGCAGCGGCGAACACTTTCTCCATGCGCCGAACTCTCTGGCTCAGAAGTTGGTACGCGGTCACCACGTCTGAAGGTACCGCTACACGTACACCTACAACTTATCAACTATGTTGTTTGTGATCTCGGGAGCGTTTTGATATTTTTGACAGCTGTGCAACATCGCTGGTGAGCTGTCACACGTCCAGATATCATGGACAACTCGCCAATGATGTGAGCAAGGATCGTTCGCAAACACCGCGAATGATCCCTGCTCACTGCTGTGAATGGATGAAGATGGCCGTGACATCGCTATTGCGGTGTAACATCGAACGATGCCGCAGGTTGCTTAAGTTGAAGTTGCATGCAGGTAAACCTGTCAACTTCGACTTGAACAACTATCGTTGTTGAATCGTGCGTTTACATGCAACGACGCAACAACGATGTCGTTTCAACATTGTTCCTGGCGTCACTTTTGAAAGATGTCTGAAACGATGTTGACAGGTGTAACGGGGCCTTTAGAGATCCCTCATAACCCTACCCTACCAAGGAGGTCGCCTATTTGGGGAAAGACTTGACCAACTCATCTCCGAAGCTACAGGAGGAAAAAGCAAATTTCTCACACAACAAAGGCTTAAGCAGCCCTTTCGCTGCCCGCAGCCACAATCATGATTTCGCACCTCCCACAGGTCATCGGGATGGCCCACCTCAACTGCAAACACAAACGCAGCGCGACCTCCCTGTGGGGACAGAAATACCATGTTCTCATTCAAAACCAATTCCACCTGTGAAAAGCTGCCCTAAACAGACCCCCGCTCTATGGGCACTAGACCTCAAAGATTCAATGCATGACTCCCTCCCCTACCTGATTGACACCACCACAGTAGGCGGACGTCTTCAACAGTTCCGCCACTCATGGCTCGTTGTCGTGCACGACAATTGGGTCATAGAACTGGTGTCGTTGGGTTACAAAATAGAATTCTCATCCTGGCCCCCAAACTCGCGCCCGTTTTTCAAAGCCATCAGTTTACCACTCAAAACCAGTGTCATAGCACACAGTGCCAGACCCCAAAAGGTTTAGAGGATACTACTCGAACCTGTTAGTCGTTCTGAAAAAAGATGGAACAGTGCACCCCATCCTAGACCTCAAACTTCTCAACAAATTCATAAGTCTGACAATTCAGAATGGAATCCCTACGCTCAGTAATCGCGTCAATGGAAAAAGGAGAGTTCTTACCAACCATTGACATACAAGACGCATATCTCCACATCCCCGTTTTTCCTCCGCACCAAAAGTATCTGCGGATCGACGTTCAAAAACGCCAATACCAATTTGCCGTACTGCCCTTGGCCTCGCAGCCGCACCCAGAGTCTTCACAAAAGTCATGGCGGCCGTCATGGCTATTCTCCATTCGTGGCCAGTGGTCGTCCTCCCTTATTTAGACGACCTGCTAATCAAAGGACCATACTTGCCTTGACAGCATCCGAATAACAGCGGACACGCTCTCCAGACTAGGGTGGCTCATAAATCTACACAAGTCATCCCCAACGCCGGCCCAAACAATACATTTTCTAGGCATGACCTTTGACACCGCACGAGGGCTAGTAATACTCCCGTAAGACAAGTCCACGGCAATTTGCAAAGGAGTTCTCACTTTTTGCAGTCGACCACCTCTATCCATCTGCTTCTCCTAACGGGCCCTATTTGCTACCAGAACTCGGGGGGCCTGTCTTTAACAGCGTGGCTATTGAATCGTGGGTCCTGACCCAGGCAGGTTTTTCACCAGAGGTCATAACCACCATGGTTAATGCCCTCAAACCAACATCCTCACGCAACTATCACCGCACCTGGAAGATCTTTTTCCGGTGTTGCAAAGACCGCTCATCGTAACCCACTCCGTTTCTCCATCTCTACAATCCTGGAGTTCCTTTAAACCGGCCTTAACTCCGGCCTGTCACTCAGCTCCATCAAGGGCCATATCTCTTACCTAACCGTACTATTCCAACACAGGATTGCTACCAAACGACAAATCAAAACATTCATCCAAGGTGTCTGGCACACGCGGCCCCCCTACAAGACACCCGTGACCATCTGAGACCCAAACTTGGTTCTGGGCGCCCTACAGGAGCCCCCGTTCAAACCACTGCAAGAATTATCCCTATTCCACATCTCATGGAAAGTCGCCTTCCTAGTCGCAATCACATCAATCAGACGCGTGTCAGAACTAGCTGCCCTATCCTGTCGTCCCTCCTTCTAGCCTTCCACAAGGATAAGATGGTTCTCTGTCCGTCACCGTCCTTCTTGCCCAAGGTGGTGTCCCACTTCCACCTCAATGAGCACATTGTTCTACCATCCTTTTGCCCGTCCCCTGTACACTGCTTCGAAAAAACGCTTCATAACCTGGACCTTGTAAGGGCCTTCAGACATTACATCTCCCGAACAGCCTCTTTCCCGTAAAACAAACTGTTAGTCATTCCCGAAAAACCTAAGAAAGGGACTTCGGTTTCTAATTCCATGTTGGCAAGGTGGATCCGATCAGCAATCCAAGAGTGCTACCTCATCAAATACAGGCCAATCCTAGCAGGGATCAAGGCTCACTCAACTCGAACAGTGGCCGCCTTATGGGCCATTCAACACCAGGCCTCGGCAGCGCAGGTCTGGAAGGCTGCAACCTTGGCCGGCCTGCATACCTTCACCAAGCACTACAACATTCACACCCAAGACTCTGCAGATGCAAGCCTAGGTAGGAAAATTTTACAAACAGCAGTCACACATCTGTAAACGGCTGGCGCATGATGCTCGACCACTACTCAGCAAATTCCCACCCAGGCACTGTTTTAGGACTTCCCATGGTCCTGTGCTCCCAAATGATTCGAAGGAGAAACCGGGATTTTTGTAAATTCACCGTAAAATCCTTTTCTCTGTGCTCATCATTGGAGGACACAGCACCCGCCCTATTAAACTTCGATAGTCTACATGTCTAAACTTGGCTTCATGCTTCATGTACCTAATTACGTTAAAGGTTCTCCTACTGCTTTAGTACTAAACTAACTATGCCTATGGGTGTATACAGCAGGGAGGAGGACTTAAGTTTTATCTCTACTCAGTGTTACCTCCTAGTAGCAGGAAAGCATACACCCACAGTCCTGTGTTCCCAATGATGAGCTTGGAGAAAAGAATTTTATGGTGAGTACACAAATCCCTGTTATAACTTTTTTTTTTTTTTTTTTTTTTTGGTTGATTAGTTTAGTTTATTTTTTTTTAAATGGCATTCATTGTATAAGGTATGGTACCATTTTTATGGGTTAGGTTGTTATGAATGAGGGGGATAACAAATGTGACTTTTTTTTTGTTTTAGTTATATATATAAAATAGTATTTAATTAGTAAAAACGTTTTAAATTTTATTACTTTCTTGTAATATTGTCTTACAATTGGCACCATATAGGAATTTTGTCCAACTTCATGCAGTAATGTCCCCATCCTGGTCCTTATATTGTAGTAATGTCCCCATCCTTGTCCCCTCCTTGTAGTAATGTCCCCATTCTGTAGTAATATCCATAACCTCTGGTCCCCTTCTTGTAGTAATGTCCCAATCGTTTAGTAATGTCCCTATATTGTATTAATGTCCCCATCCTGGTCCCCGTATTGTATTAATGTCCCCATCCTGGTCCCCGTATTGTGGTAATGTCCCCGTATTGTGGTAATGTCCCCATCCTGGTCCCCGTATTGTGGTAATGTCCCCATCCTGGTCCCCGTATTGTGGTAATGTCCCCATCCTGGTCCCCGTATTGTGGTAATGTCCCCATCCTGGTCCCCGTATTGTGGTAATGTCCCCATCCTGGTCCCCGTATTGTGGTAATGTCCCCATCCTGGTCCCCGTATTGTGGTAATGTCCCCATCCTGGTCCCCGTATTGTGGTAATGTCCCCATCCTGGTCCCCGTATTGTGGTAATGTCCCCATCCTGGTCCCCGTATTGTGGTAATGTCCCCATCCTGGTCCCCGTATTGTGGTAATGTCCCCATCCTGGTCCCCGTATTGTGGTAATGTCCCCATCCTGGTCCCCGTATTGTGGTAATGTCCCCATCCTGGTCCCCGTATTGTGGTAATGTCCCCATCCTGGTCCCCGTATTGTGGTAATGTCCCCATCCTGGTCCCCGTATTGTGGTAATGTCCCCATCCTGGTGCCCGTATTGTGGTAATGTCCCCATCCTGGTGCCCGTATTGTGGTAATGTCCCCATCCTGGTGCCCGTATTGTGGTAATGTCCCCATCCTGGTCCCCGTATTGTAGTAATGTCCCCGTATTTTGAGCTACCCTAGCGGCCAGACCGTGCATTGTGCTCTTTGCACTAGACATCTGACAGAGCCCTTATCGAGCACGCAGAGGCTAGAAACAGCAACGGATGCAATTCCTCAGAGTTCGTTCATACTAAAGTCATTTTTGTTGTACGGAAAAACTGTTCTGGGTTTCACCAGTGTTTTTGATTAGTGTCCTCAGTGTTTGGTAAGAGTGCCAATTTTTACCATCAGTTTGGTCAATGTAAAAAAAAAATCGGATGTAGGTTTGTCAAACTTTTCCTATTGAAGACTAATGAAAAACTGACATCACACAGGTAGCATCCGAATGCTATAATTTTTTTTTCTCAGACACGGACTTGCATGAACAAGAATTGTTCCTCCCTTGTGTGACATCACTTCTCCCCTGCTCTTTTGGGGGAGGAGTGAGCCTGTTTAAAAATGGGGTGTGTGAATGCGCTGTTCTTTTTTTTTTTTTTTTTTTTTTTACTTTTTTTTTTTTTTTGTGCGGGTGCAAAACGTGGCAAAAAGCGTCCGCGCAGAAAAAGCTATGTGTGAACATAGCCTTTAAGTGAAAAAGTCAGTCAGTTTTTTCATATATGATCTCGACCACCACCATAGCATTAGCATTATTCTGGAATGCTGCATATAAGTCCCCAGATCGATCCATACACTGTAAAAAAAAGAAAAAAGAAGAAAAAAAAAAAAGCTTTTCTAATACTTGCCATGCAGCTGGTCCGGTCCCATAGGTGTTGCAGGCTTTGGTCCATGTGGCATAACGATATCACTGCACACTCCTGCACGACCTCTACATCAGTGTGGTTGCGCCTACCTCTCCGGCTCCAATTTTTCTAGGCATCTGACCTTCCCTATTCTGTGCGTAGCACACCAGGATTCATATTGTCATATAATTTTCAAGATCACAGGACTGTGATCTCAAATTTTCACTTTGGAATTCCTCAGATACCCTTTATGAGGACAAGATTAATCTGATTTTATTGTGGTATCCACAGCGACTATTGAAAGACCCCGGTGTGGTCGATAAATTTCTTGTTGCTTTTTTTCCACAGCTTGTAAATGAATACACTTCAATGCAAAAACATGGAGCGTGCAGTACTATTTATATGCTATATGGTCTTTGGGGCTACCCCTATGTCTACGTGTACCTCCTACATCTGGATTGAGTGCAAGCCAGTCTTTGTTTTCTTTGCTGATCTTGATCCAGCGCCTCCTTTCTTTACTTTTATCTGCTTCCTGTGGGTGAGGCGCCCTACGTCACCCACACAGTGTCCTCCATTGCTCTCCTGCACACGCGTAGTCTGCCCTGCTGAGGACAGAGCAAAGCGCTTCAATGCCCAAGTGTGGGGAAAGGTCAAAGAATGCTTGCACACTACGCAGTCATTCTTTGACCTTTCCCCACGCCTGGGCATTTCAGCACTTTGCTCTCTGCGCAGGAGCGCAATGGAGTAGACTGTATGTGGGTGACGTGGCAGAGAAGGAAGTTGCAATCTCAAGAAGATAACGCCTCCCAGGTAAGTATAATAAAAGCTGCTTTTTGCAGGGTCATTACATGTCAAGTGAACCAATGATTATTACCTCTATATTTTTAATTCTTTTGAGATTTTGTTATTTGATAATAGCATGTCAGACAATGCAAAATGTGAAGATAAAACATTTCTAAAAAAAATTTTTTTATTTTTTTTTTTTTTTTTTTTATTTTCAAAGTCCGGAAAAAGTGTGAATTTCAGTGTTGCGTGCCTTTACATTTCTCCTCATAACTCAGGCTAGAAATAAGAGACAAAATAAACCCCATTCTACTCAGAACTGTACAGGCTTTCACCAGATATGTCACAAGAGGATCTTTGTGAATATTTTACCCATGTGAACGCAATATTTTAAAACGCATTTTCGAAAAATTGGTTTAATTAAAAAATTTCCAAAACTGCCCATGTGTCTCCTATGCTCTTAGCCACATCTGTACCAAAATTCAAGTTTGGATCATGATGGGATCATATTTTAACATTTAACTATTAATAGCGTCAATGGGTCATTCCATATCAAGTGATCTAAATATGATTTTTTTTTTTCACCTGACGTCTTTAAATTTTTTTAAAAAATTTTTCTATATGAAGTACAACTTAAGCTAATTGCAAATGAAAAACTTTGAATTTTTTTCTTAATCAGTTAATTTTTTTTTTTTTTTTTACAGATTTTTAAAATTTTAAAAAAGCACAAATATTGGCCTGGTATGGCTTTACATTTTTTATCTCTGTCTAGAATTAAGATAATGAGGTGGGAGAGGCATAATTTTTCTCAGAACGGTATCTGCTTTCATTTGATGTCACAATAGTATGTTTCTTTGTTTTGTTTGGGAAAAATCAAATTTAAAATTTTGATGCACAATTGTGAAAAAATACCTGTGTGTTACTTGTGTTGTTGGTTATATTTGTACAGAGATTCAACTTGGGACCTATGAAATTTATATATTTTTTATTTTATGGTTGTGTGAGTTATTACAACCTATTGAATAAAACATTTATATGCAACAAAAAGAAACACAAAAAACGAATAACGTAAGTGCCAGGAAAAATACACCTTAATCATCATAACACAACTTGCTCAGCATTTTCAACCTGAATGCATTGAACAAACCAAAACAAAAAAGGTGATCATATCCTCAAGTTTGATTAAACAAGATTAAAAGAACAAATAATTTTAACACCCATTTATACATGTAAATTAGTTTTCTATTATATCACTAAACATGTCATTTATGAAGTGTTTAATAAGAATAGTACAGTAGTTAAATCCTCCTTCTATAAAATATAAACTAATCAAACCATTACCGTATTTTCTGCACTATAAGTTGCATCGGATTATAAGGCGCACCATCAAAAAAAGGCTTCTAAGGCTGGCTTCACACCACGGTGTGATCCGGTCCGGGGCTCTCCGGGATGACCCTGACAGCCCCGGACCGGATCAGCACACAGAACCAGAGGGCCTAATGTGCCCTCCGGTCCTGTGTGCAGCCGGATGGCTGTAATTGCAACCACAGCTGCTGTTTTTTCAAGACCGCGGCAAGCATGGAGCTAGCCGCGGTCCTGAAACAGCGGCGTGCAGCCGCCAGTGTCCGGTTCCCAGATCCTCCGGGGCAATCCGGCCCCATAGGCTCCCATGTTAAAGAGCATTGGATTGCCCCGGCTCCGGGAGAATCCGGCCGAATCCGGGATCCGGCAAATTGGGGAGATTTTTCTCCCCGGACAAAAAAATGATGCAAGCATCATTTTTGTGTCCGGAGAGAATAATCCGTATTCTCCTGGATTGTCCCAGAGTGATGAAACCGGATGGCAGCTACTATGGGGCCAAAAACCGGTCCGGGGCTGCCTGGTTTACACCGGACAGCCCTGGACCGGATCACACCGTGGTGTGAAGCCAGCCTTAGCTGACTTGGTCCACATATAACCATAAATACCATAAATAAAACAAAGCTCAGACCCCCCCATCATCCTCCACTATTCCTCTGTAGCCCCCATCATCCTCCACTATCCATCTGTAGCCCCCCCATCATGCTCCAGTATTTCTCTGTAGCCCCCCCCCCATCATCCTCTGCTGTCCATCTGTAGCCTCCATCATCCTCCACTATCCATCTGTAGCCCCCCATCATCCTCCTGTATCCATCTGCAGCCCCCATCATCCTCCACTATCCATCTGTAGCCCCCCATCATCCTCCAGTATCCCTCTGTAGCCCCCACATCATCCTCCGCTGTCCATCTGTAGCCCCCATCATCCTCCGCTGTCCATCTGTAGCCCCCATCATCCTCCACTTTCCATCTGTAGTCCCCATCATCCTCCACTATCCCTCTGCAGCCCTCCATCATCCTACACACACACACACCCACACCCACACACCCATACCCACACCGTGTTTGCCTGAAAATAAGGCACACATTGTTTGTACCCGCTGTCTGGTGCCCGCCGCTGTATTCTGTATGCTGCATTTTCCTATTTCAAAACCAGGCCAGCAGCCGCGCAGCTCACAGCCCAGGAGCCCCGCAGCCAATCACGGCGCAGGAGGCCTGAGCCAATCACGGCGTGGGAGCCCTGAGCCAATCACAGTGCAGGAACCGCTAGCCAATCAGAGGTTATGGACTGATGTCAGCTGGCCTCGGATTGGCACGCTTCCTGCGCTGTGATTGGTGCAAGGCTCCATTGCTGGGCTCCTGGGCTGTGAGCTGCGCGGCTGCTTGCCCGGTTATGAAATAGGAAAATGCAGCATACAGAATACAGCGGCAGGCACCGGATAGTGGGGACGGCGGGATGAGTCACAGCTGCATGCCCTGGTCTTGTGATCAGTGGCATGCTGATCAGCAGTAGAAACAAGGTATGCTTTATTTTCGTGTGGGTGCCTTATATTTGCAGGCACATGGTATCCCCTAGCTTACTTTAAGGAAAACGCCGTATATAAGGTGCACCGCACTATAAGGCGCACTTTTGATTTCAGAGAAAATCTTAAGGTGCTGTCACACCTTGCGACACCGTTTGAGATGTCGCACATTTTTGGCGCCCCACCAGCGTCGCAGTCCCCCATTTACATGGGCGACACCTCCGGTGGCGCCCTGGCAAGCTGACAGGTGGCATCGCCGCCGGGGTGTCTCAAAACCCCAGCGGCGATGCAGGACAATGGGAGCCTGTGTACACATCGCCCCATATCAGCAGTCTGGTTTCACATCACTGAAGTGAAACTAGGCGACCCCTCGGCAGCGCCGACATCGCCCCTTCACATTAGGCGATGTAGGGGCCATGTCGCCGCCGATAGGCCACGCCCCTATGTCGCCTATGTAATCGGCGATGTGGAAAGGTGTGACGGCACCTTTAGGCTTTTAGTGCGCCTTATAGTGCGGAAAATACGGTAATAGTACGTTTTTAAAGTGGCCTATTATCAATTTGTCCCTTCTAGTGGGTGAAATGTAATCTTGTCCATAAGCACTTACTAGCAATCGCCATTTTCTTGTGTCAGAGTATGTACAGCCTGTCACGGTGTTCGGCTCCACCTGAGTTAATATCTGATTTTTGGTAACTTTTAAAATGTCTGGCTTTCTTGGATACACAAAGGATGGCTCTAGACCAGAAGGTTGTAATAAAGTCAATTCTACTTCTACATTTTCACACCAATACTATATACAAGGCCTTACTGGTGGTGGTCGCAGCTTATATGCAAAACTCTGCTGACAGGTTCACTTTAAGGGATGAATGCGTTTACCCCCTCCTTCTTAGATGCTCTTAATATGAGACTGCTATATCAATCACCGAGCTACGATGGGCAGCATCTGGGAGGGAGGAGTGAAATCATACGCCCCCAAAAAAGTCTTAGAAAAAAATAAATGTGAATATCTTTGCAATAGAACAGCAAATCGCAAAAAGTGGCAGAATGATGAGAGCTCAGGAATGTTTACAAGTTGTTTAAACCCTTCACTCTCGGGTGTTTTTCCCTCCCTTTCTTCCAAGAGCCATAACTATTTTATTTTTCCATCGATATAGAGACATGAGGGCTTGTATTTAGTGCGGCGAGTTGAGCTTTTGAATAACGTGTTTTTTTCTACCATATAGTGTAATGAAAAACAGGGAAAAAAATTCAACTGCGGTGAAATTGCAAAAAAAAAAGTGCAATGATTTTTTTTTCTTAATTATTCATGTTTACTATATGGTAAAACTTTTTTCATAGCACACACAGCCACTTTCTGCCAGCGATGTTCTGCGGGCATCACCGACAGGAAGTGATTTATGACCGCATCTGAAGTCATCAGCTGACCCTGTGCTGTCATTACAAACACATCGAAGGCCCATGAATGCATCAAGGGGCTGCCGATTACTGCAGGGAACAGCGTGATCCTCACTGTGGGGTTTTTACATCGCAAGGTCAATGATCGACAGTACGATCCAAAGAGTTAACAGTGTTGATTGGATCGCTGATCCAGCTGGTGCTGTTGAATACACGTCAGCTGATCAGATCAGCCACCCACTATTCCTACTAGTCTGTGTGCTGACGCTGCATTTTTTAATCCATTTTTGTGTAACCTTTTGTCACAAACCTGCATGTCTATCCTTACCCTAACAAAGTCTATAAGAATTCTGAAGTGTTGTGTCCACAATGCTTTTTTTTCCTTGCAGTTTAGGTGCAGATTGTGGTCAAGGCAAAAGAATGAGCATCTCAATTGCTGCATTTTGTAGCCTTCCCTGCTATTGACTATAGTAGAAAAACGCATGGCAACTATACCAAAAACGCACGCGTTGTGGTGCATTTTCCTGCCACAGGGTACAGTTTTGCAGCGTTTTTACTGCAGATAATTTTTACAGGAAGAAAGCAGCGTCTTCACATATTTCCTTCATCTGCTTCCACCTTGAAAAATCTGCTCAGACACACCTGCAATTTTCCTCTTTAGGGTTCGGACACACTGGCGTGAAAGTCGGACGACTGCAATACGAGTTTTTCTCGCATTGCAGTCGGACCAATGTTAGTTAATGTCTGAGAGCACATTTGCGAGTGTCTGTTTCTTTTTTTTCTCGACCGAGAGACAGATTAATAAAGCAGTCACAACATGCTGCGACAGTATGCGATTCACTCGCGAGACTCGCTAATGCAAGTCTATGCGTCTGACAAAATCATGGACAGCACACGGAAGCCACTTTGATAAAAAAAAAAAAACGGACTACACTCGTAAGACTCTCGGGAACGACATTCGTACTGCATTTTTTCTCGCCAGTGTGTTATGACCCTTACTGTGCATGTGCACAGGGATCCCTTCCAAAACCGCAGCAACTTTACATAAATGCTCCTCATGAGAACAAATAAAGTACTAGTCATGGACACCATAAAAGGCAATCTACTCTATATATCATATAGAATATCATTAAAGGAACGAGAAATGAGGGTATACATATTAGTTGCAAAACACCACTGAGGTCTACACATGTTCAATGCAAAAAATAAACCGTTTTATTAATTACAAGGACTCAATTACAGTAGTGCACAGTAAATATAGATAACTAGAATAAAGTGGTGGCAAGAAAGGAGGATGCCAAAACCTGCCAGGAGAAAGTAAATGTACCCCAAGGTTGTCTATGGTATCATGTCTGTGATAAAGTGCTAGTGCCAGTTCAGGGGTGAGAATATAGTATTGCAATAAGGGACAAACCCTATTAGTAGTAGTCTCCGCTGAATAAAGTGCAGTGTCAAATATAGGCAACTATTATTGAGGCTTACCCATGTGGATTAAGAATATTTCCCTAGCAGATAAGTGTCAGTTGGCACCGACATGTGTTTCGCGTATCTGGCTGCTTCAGGGGGCATCATTTACTGCTCCTCAGAGGAAATGCTGAACAAGTGCAATTGCAGTAATGTTGTCATTCATCACTTGCTCTGCATCTGACAAAACATGCTGTTCTCTGACTGTGTGCGTCCTCTCACATTTGTCGGGGTGGACACAATAAAGGATGTTTAACAGAAACAGGCGGTGGTGTTGTTCTACCATTATTCCTGGGATAGGTGGTGATAGTGACCAAATATTAGCAGATCAGACGTTGGATCTATTTTCAGTGTTTAGTACATTTTCTCTTCCAGTAAATGCTTCTGAAGTTTCTGCCGACTAAAATAGAATGGAGTGCAGAAATTGCTCAAAGGTAATACACTGGCGATCAAAATTAGAGAACAACTCCTTTTGCTTAAGTGTAACAGCTGTTTAAATTTTTATTTAATAATGTAGACAAGTGATTTTAATAAACTTTCAAATATATTTTTAATTAGAAAATTCTGGTTGTTTGCCATTCATCAACCCTCCACAAGTTGTTCCCTCTGCACTGTGTGTGAAAACACACGTTTATTCTCAGTCAGATTAGTCTTCAGTGAATACGGGCCTGACTGCAGCTGGTGAAAAGCAATATCCGATTACAATACAGAGCTAAGCAATGTTAGGATGTAAACTCCTCTTTACAAGCTTCTCTGTTCTGTCATTTGGCTCCACACAGCTCAGTCATCTTTGTTAACCCCCTTGTCTGCTGGCTCCACACACAGCTTACAATCTCTGATATTGCCCTTTATCTGCTATCACATTGCACTGATACCTATCAGCTGTTGACCACGCCTACACAGTCATAAAATGCTGTTTTCAAAAGAGCACACAAAAATGTGAGAAAATAAGTCATATGGCACAAATAAAGCATTATCTTAGCTCCTATGTGACCCATCATCAACAATCAATGCAGTATTGTTTTTTTTTTCTCCAGTGAAATGACATTTACACTTTAATGCTAAGGTCATTGTGGTGTCCTATGTGAAAATATCCTAACATGAGTAAAATATCAGTATTTTAAGCTTATTTCATAAATTGAATATATTCTAAAGCAAAGAATACAAATGTAAATGAGATAAATGAAAAAAAACACTGATCAAAATTAGAGATTCCTAAAAGTTATTGTCACTTCCGCTCGCCGCGTCGCTGGGTCTATGATGCGCCCAGGCCGGCTTCAGCATGCCATCTGCGCGTGCTCTGAAACCGGCCTGGGTGTACCAGTGACGCGGCGGGCGGAAGTGACGCGAGGCCTGCAGCACATGACCCCACTCATTGCGAGGACGCGATGGGTGGGTAATTTGAATCCTGGAAAGATGATGGACAGCAGCGAGGCGGGTGCAAGCGCAGCGAGGAGACCCGCCTATCTGACAAAGACACTGGAGGAACGCCCATCAGCCAAGGATTTGGTAAGTATAAAAAGTGATTTATTGTGCATGTAGTTAGGTAGATTTAGTCAGTCAGGGATGGTTAGAATAGTAATTTTAGGCTCCAGGGACAGATATTTATAGGTTAGATAGGGATTTTTAGGTGGTTGGTTCCCTTTAATTATCTGACAAACCCTATTTAACTCACAGCCTAACTTTCGTGTTTGCACTCACTTGCAAAAATGTGCCTTTTCAATGTGACTGAAACCTTCCGGCAGCAGGTCAAAGGGAGTCACCTTATCGGCAATAGCAACGGAAGTTGGTTATTCCAAGTCTGTGATTTCTAGAATATTGTATCTTTACATTATCACAAACTCTTTCAAGTCCCCCAAGAAGGCTGCCCTTCCTCAAAAGACAAATGCAAGAGAGGACAGGATAATGCAGAAAGTCTCAGTGGGTTATCGTTTCAACACTGCAGCTGGAAAAGCTCACCAGTTCAACACAGAAGAGGGTAAGGATCTGTCTTGTTGAACAGCTCATGATGTTTTAGAGCATTTGGATTGGAAATCCACTCAGCAGTGACCAAACCTTACATTAGCAGAAAGAATCAAAAGGCTAGACTCACCTTTGGTGAGGAACATGTTGTGTGGACAGAGTGGTTAACAGTTCATTTTAGTGATAAAGGCATGTTTAATTTATTTTGGTCTGATTGGAAACATGTTCGTCGACAAACTGAGAAAAGACTGAACCCAAAGTGGAAAATCCTTAGTGACAAAGTTCTGACCAAGAAACCCACAGCAGTCACAGAAATGTGAAAGAGACTAGAAGAAGAGTGGCCCAAGATCCCCCCAGAGCGCAGTGTGAGAGACTAGTTATGTCCTGTGGCCGCAGACATGCTGAAGTCATTCAAAGCAAAGGCCTCTACACGTCCTACTAATTCCTGACTGTTGTAACCTTCACAAAATTTAGTTTACTCTTTCTCTGTATTGGTCATTGCTGTTCTCTAATAATGAATCATCACGAATTGTGTAAAATAAAGGTTCTAAGTTGATAAACTTTTGTTACTTTAGAATACACTGTTCTAGTTGCATGGTGTACCCCTTATGGTGCACGCACATGATGCTCATTAGCAGCGTCCAAAACGCTGCATTGTACAGTACCTGAGTAGTGGATGGCATTTGTAGAAATCTCATGCTCAGTGCTCCACCTCGCCACACCGCGTCTTTTCACCTATGGTGCATGATTCCGGACTTCCACATGTCCGCAGCATGGTAATTTAGTGCTGCGAAGTCATGAGAGATCTCAATTGGCTGATTGCAAGAAAGAAGCCGCCCTGCACTGAACGCAGATCATGGGCACAGGGTGGATGCACTCTCCCTGCGTTCACTTGTGACTTCCCTCAGGTCCAGAGACACTGCATCCAACACACGATGCCACTGGATCCTGTGCACATACCCCACACACAAAAAAGGTCAAATGTTGGTCAATGTAGATTACATTCTGTCTGAAAAAAAATCAAGTGATCATACATTGTTCTCTAATTTGGATCACCAGTGGGTTTATTAAATGGTGGCTGTACTATCTTCCAGCACAAGCTGGCAGCGGTCTTCCCTAAAGGTACCTTTACACGCCGCCACTGCGTGGTAGCAACTGCCTGGCAATTGGGATTTTTGTCTCTGTTGCCTTGAAATTGCTACGAAGTTGCGACGTGTAATTTGGGAAAGTGATCCTGTTTCTCGCAGTTGCTCCGGATAGCTGTTTCTGAGCCGTGTTCTAAAATCCAAGGCAACACAATGGAGAATTGCCCTAGTATTGGCGTGTAAACGGGGGAAAGGGATGAAATCAGCGTCACCTAGTCATTTCCCAGGGGCGTGCCACAGCCTCATGGATACCGTGCCCCATCAGCGATCATTGGTGGGGGCTACTGTGTTACGATTGGCTGTCCCTTCACAGGGCGCCATATTTAAAGAGCTGTCCATTCACACTCCACAATTGGAATTGCGTCATGTATTAGCTTGCCTTCCTGCGCAGGCTGGCCAATCATGACGCTATTGCGTTGTCCAATCGGCGTGTTAGCGTCACGGAATACACAACTCTGTCACGCCTATGTACTTGCGGCGCAAAAGATGTACGCCCACATTCCCTTAGTGGTTGCGGTGTGTGAAGCGGCGACAGTATTCAACAGGAAGTTATCCACAGGATCTGGTTCAACTTCCGGGGAACCACGATACCTTGAGTTGACAACGCAATTGCGGCGTGTACATGCGGCATCGGCGATCGTTGGCAACCGTTAAAAACATGTATGCGCATGTACAATTGCTACTGATTGCCAGTGATAGTGGTGGCGTGTAAAGGTACCTTAAGATATGTAATTGACATGCTTGAAATAAAAAAAATAAATGCAGTATTGAATTTTGGTCAAGTTTATTTTATACTATTATACCAATCCTAATATTGCACAGATTAACTTTTATTCTTGTTACTTCATTTTTAGTGCTTTTCATCTGATTAGTGCAACTGTGCAAAGCATGATATTTATTTTCAATCATAATACCGTGTAATTACATGTGAAATATATTTTTATTAAACTATTTCACGATCATTGATGTCGTTGGTCATGTACACTGGATTGATGTGGAGTCGTTGGCCTGGTCTGACAGCTGATATGTGCCTCGGAGGGGATTGAAGATGCAGGAGATCCAACAATCTTTGTTAACCCTGTATTTTTTTAAATGTAAGATGCACTCCCCAGCCCCCAAATTGGGGGCAAAATGGGGGTGTATTTTATAAACCGAATCATGCTTACCCCGGGGTTCCAGCAGTGGTTGGAGGCACAGGGGGATGTCTGTAGTGGGGCAATGCAGGCGTGCAGCTGCAGGTGTGCTGCGTGAATTGATACTTCCGGGTAACGGCAAATAACAGCCTAACTTAGGCGGCGCATGTGCAGATGGGAGTTTTCGGCTGTCCGAGATCTTCATCCGCAGCCATTTTCTTGAAGTCCATCCGGTAGAGGCTGTGTAGGAACATATCGAGCCCTCGGCTCCCTGAAATCTTTAGCTATGCCTGCTGGTACCCGAAAGTATCAATGCCTTCCGAACAGCTTAACCCCCCCGTGTCTCCAGGCACAAGCATTGCCCCATTTCCCACATCCATGGGCAAGCCCGCAGCATTGCTGCCACCGATTATCCCCCACCACCGACCGAGAGCCTACCTGCCGTGACACTACAGCTCCACCACCATCGTTCCCCCCCGGTAAACTACACTGCACATAAAACGCACCAGTTTATAGGATGAACCCCCTATTTTACGTGCATTTTTTCCCCCTAATTTCTAACTCTAAATCCATTGCATATTATAGAGCAAAAAGTACAGTATATCCTGTTGCCAATGTCTGGACAGCTTGATTTAACACATGTTGGTGGGCATCACACCATTCCCTGCTCCCATTGGTGGCCCTGTGATGTGATTGCAGGGACGCCAATGGGTTGTCATGACAGCCAGGAGTAAGCTGATGACGCGTGTGTCTGTGATGATCAACTTCCTGTGAATGCTGGCTGAGTGCTGGGATTCACCAGAGATCATTTGTGTTGTACATAGCTGTGCTGAAGCATTGGTCTGTACTACACAAGTTGATCAGACAGTGCAAGCTTCAGGTTCCAGGGGACTAGCAAGATAAAAAAAAGTGTAAATAAAACAAAAACACAACCCCCCCCCCCCTTAACCCCACTTAATATAAAATAATATAAAGAATACATGTTTGGTATTGTTGCGTACAGACATTTCCTGTCTGTCAAGATATAAAGGTAATTATTCAAATCGGTAATTGGCAGAAAGTAAACCCCTCCCACCCGGGATTATGTTTTTGGCCATCACAGCATCGCAATGAATGGTATCAACAAAAATATCAGCCTAGGGCACAATAATAAGTGACACAGCACCAGACCGCAAAAAATTAAAATGTTGCTGTTCTCGGAAAATGGTGACAAATTTCCGGATTTGTTATTCACTGCTTAATGTTTGGTGTGTATGTACACATACAGGTCAGTTTTACTAAAGTGTGAAATTGGGGGGAAAAAACTATGATGGAATTACACTTTTTTGTTTTGCAATGTCACCGCAATTGGATTTTTTCCACTCCAATTTTCCAGTCCAATTTATTACTCTTTGAAGAAGGGGAGGGAAATACTGAAAATCGCTCGAAGGTTAAGGTGTTAAAGGGTGACTTGGTTATAATTATTTATCCACCTGCATGTGTGGCATCTTGGATTCCAGCTCAGACCCTTCTTTACCTCACACACGTACTGCTAGAAAATTTTAGTATCTGTTTTTCCATATACTGTGGGTGGTTTGTGTTTGTATGGCCATATTTTTTTTTACTTTGCATCAAAATCTTCAAGCGTTTGCAGTATATATATTTATATTCAATATAGAATTGTACAATTGCTGCACAGTATGACCTACATTTACACAATGTCACCTGGCCTTAAAATGGGTCAAGGATATCTAGTACAGTGCTGTGCAAATTAATTGGGACAAAGCATTTTTTAAGTAAAATCGTAAGTTGGTTACCAGTCAGTGATTCAAACCAGTTTTAACTGCTTTGAACAGGTGTGAGTGTACAACCTTGAGTAACAAAATGTGGTTTGACTGGTTTTAGTCAGAAAATAACAGCTAGCTGCCCCCTCAGCTTCAGTTGAGAGCTTGTTTCTGTGAGGAGTGGTTTAGTGTACTTTTTCTCTGTGTGAGTCGTGCCTGTAAAAATGGATGTTACTCCACGGAAGAGGTCTGACTGTAAGAGAAATCGCTTCCACTGTTGGTATTGGAAAATCTACTGTTTCAAGAATAATTTGCGCACACAATGGAACTGGATCGTTTTCTCCAAAACGAAAAGGGAAATGTGGAAGAAAAAGGAAACGACACCAAGAACTGATAAAACTGATATCAGACATAGTAATACTAATGCAAGAAAAACAAGTAAAGACTTGCTTTGTCCCAATTAATTTGGACAACACTGTATTTATATATGACTAGCTGTAGAGCCAGGCGTGGCCCGGACATAATAACTGTTCTTAGTTAGAATAGAATGATTATTTTGTGCCTAAACGTCTCTAGATCCTCCCCCTCCATGGAATGTTGTCTGGTTTTGCCTCTAGCTCCTCCCCCTCCATAGAATGTTGTCTGGTTCTGACTCTAGATCCTTCCCCTCCACGCACAGTGCTGCCAGACTCTGGCCACTCCCACGCACAGTGCTGCCAGACTCTGGCCACTCCCACGCACAGTGCTGCCAGACTCTGGGCACTCCCACGCACAGTGCTGCCAGACTCTGGGCACTCCCACGCACAGTGCTGCCAGACTCTGGCACTCCCACGCACAGTGCTGCCAGACTCTGGCCACTCCCACGCACAGTGCTGCCAGACTCTGGCCACTCCCACGCACTGTGCTGCCAGACTCTGGCCACTCCCACGCACTGTGCTGCCAGACTCTGGCCACTCCCACGCACTGTGCTGCCAGACTCTGGCCACTCCCACGCACTGTGCTGCCAGACTCTGGCCACTCCCACGCACTGTGCTGCCAGACTCTGGCCACTCCCACGCACTGTGCTGCCAGACTCTGGCCACTCCCACGCACTGTGCTGCCAGACTCTGGCCACTCCCACGCACTGTGCTGCCAGACTCTGGCCACTCCCACGCACTGTGCTGCCAGACTCTGGCCACTCCCACGCACTGTGCTGCCAGACTCTGGCCACTCCCACGCACTGTGCTGCCAGACTCTGGCCACTCCCACGCACTGTGCTGCCAGAGGCACTCTGGCCACTCCCACGCACTGTGCTGCCAGACTCTGGCCACTCCCACGCACTGTGCTGCCAGACTCTGGCCACTCCCACGCACTGTGCTGCCAGACTCTGGCCACTCCCACGCACTGTGCTGCCAGACTCTGGCCACTCCCACGCACTGTGCTGCCAGACTCTGGCCACTCCCACGCACTGTGCTGCCAGACTCTGGCCACTCCCACGCACTGTGCTGCCAGACTCTGGCCACTCCCACGCACTGTGCTGCCAGACTCTGGCCACTCCCACGCACTGTGCTGCCAGACTCTGGCCACTCCCACGCACTGTGCTGCCAGACTCTGGCCACTCCCACGCACTGTGCTGCCAGACTCTGGCCACTCCCACGCACTGTGCTGCCAGACTCTGGCCACTTCCCACGCACTGTGCTGCCAGACTCTGGCCACTCCCACGCACTGTGCTGCCAGACTCTGGCCACTCTCCCCACGCACTGTGCTGCCAGACTCTGGCCACTCCCACGCACTGTGCTGCCAGACTCTGGCCACTCCCACGCACTGTGCTGCCAGACTCTGGCCACTCCCACGCACTGTGCTGCCAGACTCTGGCCACTCCGCACGTGCTGCAATCTGCCACTCCCACGCACGTGCTGCCAGACTCTGGCCACTCCCACGCAGCGTGCTGCCAGACTCTGGCCACTCCCACGCAGCGTGCTGCCAGACTCTGGCCACTCCCACGCAGCGTGCTGCCAGACTCTGGCCACTCCCACGCAGCGTGCTGCCAGACTCTGGCCACTCCCACGCAGCGTGCTGCCAGACTCTGGCCACTCCCACGCAGCGTGCTGCCAGACTCTGGCCACTCCCACGCAGCGTGCTGCCAGACTCTGGCCACTCCCACGCAGCGTGCTGCCAGACTCTGGCCACTCCCACGCAGCGTGCTGCCAGACTCTGGCCACTCCCCACGCAGCGTGCTGCCAGACTCTGGCCACTCCCACGCAGCGTGCTGCCAGACTCTGGCCACTCCCACGCAGCGTGCTGCCAGACTCTGGCCACTCCCACGCAGCGTGCTGCCAGACTCTGGCCACTCCCACGCAGCGTGCTGCCAGACTCTGGCCACTCCCACGCAGCGTGCTGCCAGACTCTGGCCACTCCCACGCACTGTGCTGCCAGACTCTGGCCACTCCCACGCACTGTGCTGCCAGACTCTGGCCACTCCCACGCACTGTGCTGCCAGACTCTGGCCACTCCACCCACGCAGCGTGCTGCCAGACTCTGGCCACTCCCACGCAGCGTGCTGCCAGACTCTGGCCACTCCCACGCAGCGTGCTGCCAGACTCTGGCCACTCCCACGCAGCGTGCTGCCAGACTCTGGCCACTCCCACGCAGCGTGCTGCCAGACTCTGGCCACTCCCACGCAGCGTGCTGCCAGACTCTGGCCACTCCCACGCACTGTGCTGCCAGACTCTGGCCACTCCCACGCAGCGTGCTGCCAGACTCTGGCCACTCCCACGCAGCGTGCTGCCAGACTCTGGCCACTCTCACGCAGCCCAAAAGTGCTGTTTTCTAAATATCACTAAAAAGTTTTTAAAATAAGTCATAAAAAATAATTGTCTTAGCTGCTATGTGACCCATCACAACCAGTGCAGTATTGTTTGTTTTTATTTCCAATGAAATGACATTTACACTTTAAAGGTTTTCTTATGTATATGAGGCAGTCAGACTACACCTTGGAGGATGTAGTCTTTCTGGCAGGTTAATAGTTAACTGACTAAAACGTCTCTCTAAAAAAAAACCTGTGTGAAGTGACGATCATGTGACCATGGTGGATGGAGCTATTAAGCAAAACCATTATGTGCTATGAGGACTTAGCTCCGTCTGTTGTCAAATGTTGTGACCTCACACAGGTCTTGCAACATCTTCTGAAATTCGGTTAAAATGTTAACTATTAACCAACCAGAAAGACTACATCCTCCAAGGTGTAGTCTGACTATAAAATGTAAGTGTACAAATGCTTCTTTTCACCTTTAACATTACATTATGAGCTCAGACAGGAATGATTAGACTAGTATTGTGAAGCTACAGACAGTGATAGCTGGGGGACATAAAGTAGCTGACAGATTCCCTTTATTTTCATTTGTGACTGCAGCTCGTCTGGCTGAATTACATAGGAGCGTTATGTTGGAGTTGGTGTTTTTTTTTTTTTTTTTTTTTAATATCGTATGAAGAAATTATCATTTATCCTATTGTGGGCTGTATAAGGTCTGATTCAAGTGAAATATCAATCATGATTATGGCTGGTACAATAACCAAATGAATATAACTGTATATCTGCACGGGAGTCCAAAACTGTACAGCAGACTCAGGAGTCGTTTGTATTACACAGCTGGTATGTATCTGTAATGATAACAGAGCTTGATTAAATCGCTTCTGTTAAACCATTTACCGGTAGATCAATTTCTGGAAGCAGTATATAAATGGAGTGGTTGCTGCTCCAATCTGTCAACTATGGGGTACAGGTTAGATACCATGGCAGCTGAGGGCTTGATATAGGCTCCAATGGCTGCTACCAGGGTGGATAAAAATCAATTAAAAAAAAAAAATAAAATAAAAAAAAAAAAAAGGATTTTTTTTAATTTAAATCGGATTTTTTTCAATAAACTGCTTTTTGAGGAAAATATTTTACAATCCAAAGGTTCTTCCATCATGCGATAAAGCTGAGTTGTTTAACTCAGTAGAATCAAGGCTGTATATGTGTAACATTCACAATGCCATGCTCTTCCAGAGGTTTCTGTAGGATTAGTGGGCAGTTTCTCTCCTGTATTATCACAGACGCTCGCTTTACTTATGCAGTTCTCAAAACTGAATTTGACTCCGCAGAGGTCCCAGCCTCTTCTTCACGGCAAAAATGTTACAACATGAACAGAGTTGAGAAAAAGACCTTAATCCTATTGTTCTACAAACTTATGAATACAGAATCAACCCCTTCAGTGCCAAGTCCAAGAAGTTAGACAATATGTTTCTGATTGTCTGGAGTGGAATAGATCTGCACAACACAGGAAGAATGTGAATCTAAGTGTGAGGAGGAGGAAGGGCAAGCAGACAAGAAAATGAAAGTGAAACTTTGAGCACAATACTGCAGCATAGCCACAGACAGACAAGTCTGGATCTGTTTGTGTGTACGATCTGAGGTTTATTACATTCTTTCCTTATAATGGCAGCAGGCCGTAAAAGAGACCCAGTTTGGGAATATTTTATTGAAGCTCCTTCGCCTATCGGTAAGGCAGGCATGCGTGCAAAATGCAAACGATGCAAGGCCTGGTGGCGCGAATGAGGCAACATCATGAGAAGTGCGGTGATGAAGATGACCAAAGAAACACTTCTGAACAGGCAGGATCTTCAGGTTGGTAAACATTTTTATTGAATCCTATTTCTAAAGACTGAACTGTCATGTGTGAGAAAAATTATATTTCTTATTATTACTGCATGTTACTGTCATTTGGTACAGTTATGAAGAAAAACAAATATTCCTTTTGGGGCAGGGGCAGTGATGTGTTGTGTACAATAAGCAGAAATTGTATAATAAACAATAAAATAACAGCATTGACTTTTTTTGTTTAGGGGAATTCATGGATTCTGGAAACTATCCACCTCCAAGATCACCATCATCTTGTTCTACAGTTTGAGGTATCCATCCAGGATAGTGCTTCATTAGCAGCAGCATCATCATCAGACACCCACAGCCACATATCACCATCACCCAAAAGGAAGAAAAAACCTTTACCTCCTGGAACCACCATAGATAGGTTTGTGATAAGAACTAGCAGATTAGAAAAAGAGTTGATTGATGAAAAAATTGCCCAGTTAATTTATGCAACAAACTCTTCTTTCCGTCTGACTGAGAACCCACATTTCATTAATATGGTTCAGTCACTGAGACCAGGATACAGTCCACCCAGCAGAGCTGATGTTGCAGGGAAACTGCTGGATCAAGTGTATGACAGAGAAATGGAGCAATGTGCAACAGCAGCACTGGAGGGTAAAATTGTTAACTTAAGTATTGATGGGTGGAGTAATGTCCACAATGATCCTATTGTATGTGCTTGTATAACAACAGAAGAAGGTAAAGTCTTCCTTGCACAAACAACTGATACGTCAGGAAATGCACACACAGCAGAATACTTACAAGAAGTGGCAGTAAAAGCTATAACGACATGTGAACAAAAATTCAAATGTCTAGTACGCAGTTTGGTCACTGACAATGCTGCAAACGTATCCAAGATGAGAAGAGATTTAGAAGAGCAGGGAGGGAATACACCTCTTAGCCAAAGACTTAAGTGTTCCAGAAATAAAGGCTAATGCTGTTGAAATTGCTAAATACTTCCGTAATAATCATTTTGCTGCAGCAGCTCTGAAAAGGATGGGTGGAACCAAGCTAACGCTCCCACAAGATGTTAGATGGAACTCTGTGGTGGACTGTTTTGAGCAGTATATCAAAAACTGGCCTATTCTGATGACACTTTGTGAAGAAAAGCGAGATAAAATAGATGGCACTGTCACTGCCAAAATCCTCAACATTGGGCTTAAGAGAAATGTTGAACATATGCTGAGCTTCCTGAAACCCATCTCTCAAGCTTTAAACAAAATACAGAAAAATAGCTGTTTTATTGCGGATGCTGTTGAAATTTGGAAGGAACTGAGTGAACACTTAAAAACAGAACTACACATGGACAGAATTAAATTACAAGCAGTAAACAAACGAATGGGACAAGCACGGACTCCAGCTCATTTTTTGGCAAATATTGTCAATATCCAATATCAGGGTCAAAACCTAAGTGCTGAGGAAGAGGAGTTAGCTATGACATGGGTATCCAGCAATCATCCATCTTTAATGCCAACTATAATAAACTTCAGAGCTAAGGGGGAACCATTCAAGAAATATATGTTTGCTGAAGATATTTTAAGGAAGGTCACACCAGTAAACTGGTGGAAGTCACTTAAGCGCTTGGATTTAGAGACTGTTCAAATAATGATTTCACTTTTAACAGCAGTAGCTTCTTCTGCAGGCGTTGAAAGAATATTCTCTTCCTTTGGACTCATTCATTCTAAATTGAGAAATCGGTTGGGACCCAATAAAGCAGAAAAGCTTGTTTTTCTTTTCCAGATTATGAATAGGAACAAAGAAGAAGATGATGATGAAGATGACGACAAGTGAGCTACAGAGAACAGCAGGGACAGTAGTATTTAAGTTTTTCATGTGTCGCTGGGCTGACAGTCTAAGTTTCTTAAAATATATATATATTTTGTTTAGCCAAATTAGTTAACAAACATGGATGTTTGTTTAAGCAAATAACTTATGCTGTAATGTTGTTATTGTTTCAGTTGAATAAATCTATTTAAATTGTTAAGGTCAGGATTATTTTTCTCCTTCCTAAGTACAACAGAACAGTGGTGTCCAAATATGAATGATTAACCCATTAAACTGGGGAGAAAAAAGTAATATAAAAAGTGATTCTAAAAATCTTCATCTACTTGCATGTTAAAGTAGCAAGAACTAGTTTAGGTAGAAACTTTGATTTAAATCACTGATTTAAATCAAGCCTTACTGACTAGTGATTTAAATCGTGATTTAAATCAGTTAGATTTAAATCAAATCCACCCTGGCTGCTACTATGGCAATTAAGTGAAGTCCATCGACAGGTGACTGATTTCTATCATATATTACAATACTGTAGTATTTCTTAAGTACACCGCGTTCCAAAATATTATGCAAATTGGTTTTAAGTGTCATAGGGTTCTTTTTTTTTTTTTTTTTTTTTTTTAAACCCATTGATGGTATTGTGTCTCGGGGTTCTTTGGATCACTGAAATCAATCTCATACCTGTGATTAGTTTGGCAGGTGAGCCCAATAAAAGGAAAACTGGGTGTTCCACAATATTACGCAGGCCACAATTTTCAAGTAACAGTAACATGGGAAAGAAAAAGGATCTCTCTGCTGCCAAAAAGCAACAAATAGTGCAATGCCTTGGACAAGGGATGAAAACATTAGATATTGCATGAAAACATAAGCGTGATCTTTATACTGTGAAGAGATTTGTGGCTGATTCTGAGGGCAGAATGAGGAAGGTTTCTGCCAGGCAAGTTTATTGGATTAAGAGAGCAGCTGCTAAAAAACCCTTAAACCAGTAAACAGATATTTGAAGCTGCTGGTGCCTCTGGAGTCCCTCGAACCTCAAGGTGTAGGATCCTTCAAAGGCTTGCTGTGGTGCATAAACCTACTATTCGTCCACCCCTAAACAGTGCTCACAAGCAGAAACAATTGCAGTGGGCCCTGACATACATGAAGACTAATTTTCAAACAGTCTTGTTTACTGATGAGTGCTGAGCAACCCTGGATGGTCCAGGTGGATGGAGTGGTGGATGTCCCAACAAGGCTGCGAAGTCAGCAAGGAGGAGGAGGAGTTATGTTTTGGGCTGGAATCATTG
This sequence comes from Allobates femoralis, assembly GCA_033576535.1. Classification (NCBI taxonomy): domain Eukaryota; kingdom Metazoa; phylum Chordata; class Amphibia; order Anura; family Aromobatidae; genus Allobates; species Allobates femoralis. The sequence continues at coordinate 176,865,794 of JARQOC010000002.1, forward strand.
GGAAACAGCTGGTAGGCCCCTTAAAGGTTCCTGAAGGTGTGAAAATGACCTCTGCAAAGTATATAGAGTTTCTGACTGAGAACTTTCTTCCATGGTACAAAAATCAAAAATGTGCCTTCAGGAGCAAAATCCTCTTCATGCATAACAATGCACCATCTCACTGCAAAGAATACCTCTGTGTCATTGGCTGCTTTGGGCATAAAAGGAGATAAACTCATGGTGTGGCCACCATCTTTCCCTGACTTCAACCCTATAGAGAACCTTTGGACTATAATAAAGCAAAAGATCTATGAGGATGGGAGGCAGTTCACATCAAAACAGCAGCTCTGGGAGGCTATTCTGACATCATGCAAAGAAATACAAGCAGAAACTCTCCAGAAACTCACAAGTTCAATGGATGCAAGAATTGTGAAGGTGATGTCAAAGAAGGGTTCCTATGTTAACATGTAACATGGCCTGATAGGATGTTTTGGAGTTAAATAGCTTTTTATTTCAGTGATTGTGACCTCCTAATGCTGCAAATTCAACAAATGAGCATTTTCAGTTCTTTCAAACATATCAAATGTTTACAAACTACTGTGCCTAATAATTTGGAAACAGGGCATTTAGAGTTTGTGTTTTTTTTTTTTTTTTTTTTAATTTTTGTTGATTATACTGTTATCATTGGGAGGCTTCAATAAAATTTGATGTATACTCTAACGGGTGATGACTTTTATTACGCTGTAATTTGCACCGACCATTTAGGAAAATCAGAGATAAAGAACATTTGCATAATAATTAAGAACATGGTGTATATAGAACAGAGGACCACAGATTCAGGCCCTCTAGGGGGGCTAAATAGTAAGCTTTTAGTGATTTATAAAAATTTGTTTCATTACCTTTTTTTCCAATTAAAAAAGTGTCATTGCTGCGTACATAAAGGTTCTAATCTATCAAAATATAAATCCATAATCCAATACATAAATGTTGTAAACTAAATAAAAAATCTCATTGTTTTGTTTGCCACCGCTCCCATAAAAAATATAATAAAAATTATCAAAAGATCACACATACACCAACTTGGTATCAAATCATCAGCTCAACGTGCAAAAAATAAAGCCCTAATGTAGCTCAATTGATGGAAAAATTAGTGTCATCTGTCTTGGATATTAACATATACAGTCTTACCTTTTTTCCACCACTTAAACGTAATTTGTCAGCAGGTTTTTATTTGTAACCTGAGGGCGGCAGCATTAGGCAGGTGTTGAGACACTGATTTTAGAGATACTATTTATTAGGCTATGTACTTTTTCAATACATTGAATGTTTTAACAGGAGAACTGGGTCCCACATGAGCTTTTGTCCAACACAACCCCTCTGCACTGGTGAGCACCTCATTGTTAATAGACAATGTACACACAGAGCTCTGGTGTGAGTGGGGTTAGGTCTCAGCTCTGCTACATCTAAGAGCTAATTGTGTCACAACTGCTGCACCCAGTAAACTAAGTGATACTGTGATACCTCGTTGGATTCTGGTTCTCCTTTCCTGCTTTATTTTACTCTCCAATGATGCAGCAAAAACATTCTGACAGATTTCCTTAAAGGGAACCTGACCTCTACAAATGACCCCCCCCCCCCCAACCTGTTTTAACCTGTCCCTAAACCGCTATGTGAAAGTTTATAAAAGTAGTTTATTCACCTCTTATTCTGCAGCTTCTCATTATATGAGAAGCCGTAAAAGGCGGGCTTGTGTGGCTCTCCCCACCGCCGGCGTGTTAATTATGCACGCCATATGGCCGTGCTATAGAGCAGACACTGTGCTTGTCTGCAAGGGGGCGGTACAGGCGATATGACGAATATCTCGTCATATTGCCTGTACCACCCCCTTGCAGGACAAGCACAGTGTCTGCTCTATAGCACGGCCATATAGGCGTGCATAATTAACATGCCGGCGGTGGGGAGAGCCACACAAGCCCGCCTTTTGCGGCTTCTCATATAATGAGAAGCTGCAGAGTAAGAGGTGACAGGACAGAAAGGGATGGTTACAAATGGATTACTATGGTGCAGGGACAGGTTAAAACAGGCTGGGGGGTCATTTGTAGAGGTCAGGTTCTCTTTAAAAAAAATATAATCAATGGTTGGTATTGCTTAGAATGGTACTGACTTTGGAAAATCCTCTTTCTTGTCAATTTTTATCATATCATTACCAACACAGAAAAGTTTTAGCAGTTTTTTTTTTTTTACCCGTTGTCCAGTTCATTGTGTAGTAAAATAAATGGTATCATTCAAAAGTACAAATTGTCTTGCATAAAACAAGCCCTCATACTACTGAGGGCAAAAAAAGTTGTCTCTAAAGAGGGTGAAACTTAAAGTAGAGTTGTCTGGGGTTTTTGTATAATTATGTGCATCTAGACTGCAAAATATTGACAGCTTTAATTTACACCCTGTCAGCATTTTACATTGTTACCTAGATATCACTATTTTACATCTGAAGGACGTACCGGGGGCGCCATGAGTCGTTTTGGGAATGATGCAACAAGATTTTCACCCCTGGATTTGGGGATCCTCTGCTATTCTTCCTTTCAGATCCTCTCCACTTTCATGAAGTTGGATGGTGAACGTTGGTGGACACATTTTCAGGTCTCCAGAGATGCTCAATTGGGTCTAGGTCAGGGCTCTGGCTGGGCCAGTCAAGAATGGTCACAAAGTTGTTCTGCAGCCCCTCCTTTGTTATTTTAGCTGTGTGCTTAGGGTCATTGTTTTGTTGGAAGGTGAACTTTCGTCCAAGTCTGAGGTCTAGTGCACTCTGGAAGAGGTTTTCATCCAGGATATCTCTGTACTTGGCCGCATTCACGTTTCCTTCAATTGCAACCAGTTGTCCTGTCCCTGGAGCTGAAAAACACTCCCATATCATGATGCTGCCACCATGTTTCGCTGTTGGGATTGTATTGGGCAGGTGATGAGCAGTGCCTGGTTTTCTGCACACAGACCGCTTAGAATTATCACCAAAAAATGTTTTATCTTCATCTCATCAGACCAGAGAATCTTATTTCTCACAGTCTGGGAGTCCTTCATGTGTTTGTTTGCAAACTCTATGCGGCTTTCATATGTCTTGCACTGAGGAGAGACTTCCGTCAGGCCACTCTGCCATAAGGGCCTGACTGGTGGAGGGCTGCAGTGATAGTTGACTTTTTGGAATTTTCTCCCATCTCCCTACTGCATCTCTGGAGCTCAGCCACAGTGGTCTTGGGGTTGTTCTTTACCTCTCTCACCAAGGCTCTTCTCCCACGATTGCTCAGTTTGGCTGTATAGCCAGGTCTAGGAAGACTTCTGGTGGTCCCAAACGTCTTCCATTTAAGGATTATGGAGGCCACTGTGCTCTTAGGAACCTTGAGTACTGCAGAAATTCTTTTGCAAACTTTGCCAGATCGGTGCCTTGCCACAGTTATGTCTCTGAGCTCCTTGGAGAGTTCATTTGACCTCATGATTAGGTCTGATATGCACGGTGAGCTGTGAGCTCTTATATAGACAGGGGTGTGCCTTTCTAAACCAAGTCCTATCTGTTTAATTAAACACAGCTGGACTCCAATGAAGGAATAGAACCATTTCAAGGAGGATCACAAGGAAATGGACAGCATATGACTTAAATATGTGTCTGAGCAAAGGGGCTGAATACTTATTACCATGTGATATTTCAGTTTTTCAGTCACGATGGGGTGCAGTGTACATTAATGAGAAAAAAAATGAACTTTTTTGAGTTTACCAAATGGCTGCAATGAAAGAGTGAAAAAAGTAATGGGGTCTGAATACTTTCCGTACCCACTGTATATAATGAATTAGGTACAGTAGTTCAATGCAGTATGTGCTGAATATTATGATATTATGTTCTATCTAAATATCCTGATTATTGTATCATAATGATTAAAGCCTGATGTTCACATTGTGCTACAATAAATTTATCACCTAATGTGAGCCATGTATGAGGGAGTCTGAGTCTGATTCAGGGAAATTGAGAAGTCAGTCAGTGGTTTGGCTTACCGACTCGACAGCCATGGTACCTATGCGATATATAGCTACTTACAATAAAAATTGCATAACATATTGTGGTGCCTTATTAACTCTAGTGTGCCTTATTTTCCTATTAACTCTAGTGTGAGTTAACATTTAGCTAAAATAGTATATCCAATCTTATGAAATTCTGTGATTTAGTGTGTGGGTTAAAAATGTTCACTACACACCTAGATTGTCATTATGGGATATTGTTGCACAATTGGGGTTACCTGTGTTTTTTTTTCTGCTTTTTTGACACTGTTTGCAAATGCAACACTGCATTCAAATTTGCTTGCTGAAAACGAAGGGTGCTTTCACATAACGATTTTTTTCCTGTCCGTGAGATCCTACTATTTGTAAGATCCCATGGACAGGAACAGACACCACAGGAGGTGACCTATTCTGTGTCCGGGTCCGTGATTGTCACGGATCCGGACACAGAAAGCGCTGTTCAGAGTAATTTCACTTACGCAATGTATATATACATAGCGGAAGTGAAATTTAAGTAATATCAAGTGTTAAAAATAAAAAAAACTCAATCCTCACCTGTCCCGCGAACCAGCGCCGTCTGCATCTAGCTCCAGATGCTGAAAGGACCTGGCTGGGCAGGGCTACCCGCTCAGCGTCATCGGTCACATGACTGGTTACCGCGGTAACCTGATCATGTGACTGTGAGGTCAGGCCAGGTCCTGTACATCCAGAGATGCCGACTGTGGTGGATCGCTGGACAGGTGAGGATGGATATTTTTATTTATTTATTTTTTTTAAACACTTGATTTTACGTAAATGAAATTAGCTGGAGAGGAGCAGTTTTAGTGTACTGAGCATGCTCAGTACACTAAAATTGGGTCCGAGAAAGCGTCTGATGTTTTCTCGGACTGTGCTCCATAGGCCCCCATGTTATGGGCCACGGATCATGTCCGATCCGATTCTGTCCGATTTGATCTGCTGTGCCCAAAATCAAAGCAGTCTCCGATTTTGGGTACAGCAAAAAATCGGACCAAAACGGTTCTGACAAAAATCGGATGCCACGAAGGGCAAATCTGATCCGATCCGTGCCTATAGGCTAATACGGGGGCGAAATCGGATCCGTGGCTGTCCTTTTTACAACGGACAGTCATGGATCCCAAAATATCGTAATGTGAAAGCACCCTAAAGTGAGTCAGCAGTTTGTTTGCTATGTAACCTGACAGTACCATGATGTATGTGAAGAGAGCCTTAATTCAGTTATGTAAAATACTGGGCTTTGTTTTGCTTTTACAGTATAGTCATTGTTTTTTCAGCAAAAAAATAATCCTTACAGGCAACTGGCCCCCTGGTCCAACCACGTCCACAGCACTCATGAGCATTCTGGGCCCTGTCATATGCCCAAGCAGCAGTTTTTGACCGTTTATGGAAGAATTGCATTACACATATTGAGGTCCATTTTCTGATATTACCCCTTGTGACATTAAAGAGAACCTGTCAGGTGGTTTATGCTCTCCCAGCTATCACTGTCTGCATCATATTACTAGTCTAATCATCCCTGTTTGAGCTCAGAGTGTAATGGCAAAGGTGAAAAAAAGCATTTATACACTTAATTTCAGTCTACACCTTGGAGGAGGTAGATTGTCTGGCAGGATAATGGTTAAAGGGATCCTGTCACCCCCAAAACACCTCCTAAACTATTAAAACATGTCCCTACAGCATATTAACACTATTCCCACACTCCTTTTGCTCAGAAATGCATGACGTAAAAATGTAGAAAAAGGTTATTGAACTTGCTCATTAGCCATGTTAATGAGCGGTGGCTATATTCGTTAGTCACCCAGGCGGGCTCTCTGCCTCATAATATCACGCCTTAATAGGCGTGATCTTGAATACAGAATTTAATCAGGGCCTCCCCGCTCTCCTCTGTGCTGGCGGGGCTGCAATGCGGCTGTAATGACGCGTATCGTGTGTACACCCGCGCCGCTCTATTATCTTCAAGCACCGCATTGCGCATGCGGTGTTTGAAGCAGTACACAGCAGCGTGGGTGTACTGAGATCTCCTCCTCCTGGCCGCCGCTGCTCTCTCGCCGGTGTCAGCACGGGGGATTTGAAGAAACAGCTGATCTGAAGAAACAGCTGATCTGACAGCTGTTTAAATCTCCCGCGCCGACACCGAATAGGTGATATCTGTGCAGGAGATAAAAAATAGCTGATAGGTGCTTCAAATCTCCCGCGCCAACATCACCTATTCGGTGTTGGGGCGGGAGATTTAAACAGCTGTCAGATCAGCTGTTTCTTTAAATCTCCCGCGCTGACACCGGCGAGAGAGCAGCGGAGGCTCTAGCTGATCACCGGCGGCCACCGGGAGAGATTTCAATGAGATCCGCAGCGTTCTCCTGCGCGGTCATGCGGAGGACACTGCGGATCCATTGCCTTCAATGCATGGTTTGTGTGCTTGCGGGCGCTTGCAGATAAAACAAGCGCCCGAAACCGCACAAAAAATGCAGCATGCTGCGTTCGGAGGGCACACAAATTGTGCGCATCTGAACGCAAACGCAACTGAACTCAGGCACATGCGTTCCCATGTTAAACTTAGGAACGCAGTGTGCAAGCGTTTGGCTGCGTTCGGTACGCTGCGCTTGCAAACGCAAATGTGAAGGCAGCCTTAGTGTATGTCTGGTGCTGTGATTTCAGCTGCATACACTGTTCAAGGTTCCGTGGGACGAGGTAACATCTCATCGGTGTAGTTACCCCGTGCCATACCCAACCAATCTGATATTGATGATTTATTCTTAAGCTAGGTACGGTAATTAATATATTGGTGCAGGAAACTCCTTTAATGAAACGGTTCAGTGCATGTCTGGAATTTGGACGATGAGGATGATTAATTGATGATGGAGGATGATGCAGGATGATTGAGGATGGAGGCCTTCAGCATGATGAATGGTAAACTAAATATTATTGTGAAGATGGTTAAATGGCTTATATGTACAGGTATGGTTATCCAATATCTGGTCCATACATCATAAAGCAGGTGCCACACGTGGAAGAAGTGTTATATATATTTTTTTTTTTTTTTTCTTAAAAGCAGTAGATGGTGGGCAGCATGTGATTGTCGTCTTGTTTTCACATGGTAAATGAAAGTGTTGAGAAAAAAAGCATGACGAAAGCTGATAGTAAAATGTGCCTGATTCTAATCATGAAATAAATCAGGTCTATTAGCAGTTAGATTCTATATGATTGAGCAGATGTCCACATGTTTAAATTTTTGGCATAGACAAATCTGCAACAAATACTTGTATGGATAATCGATGAGTAGGATGTGTTTTTAACATGGTGTAACAACTGATTTTGATGCACTTTTACTTGCACTTTCTCCCATTTATCTGAATGGGGCAAAGACACTGAAAGAATGGACATGCTGCAGACTTGAGAAAAACACGTCGTCGGTTCAGATGTGCGAGGAGAAAATAAGCAGTGTGAAATGTCATTCACTTTACTGGTTCTGGAAAATTCTGTGGTTTTTATCCTTTAAAAAAGACAAACCAAAAAAACCAACTAATGTGTGAATCAGGGAAGCTCTGTATCCGATCGGTGTGTAGTCAGAGGGAAAACACATGCATGTGTGGAACGGATGTGTGAATGCAGCCTTAAGTCCACTTCATACGCTAGGATATTGTTAACGATATCCTTAGAACAATCACGTGACAGTGATAGTTCCGACATCATTAGTGCGTTATTACACACAAGGATATCGTTAACGATACCCCATTCGGCAACACACTAGTTAAATAGGAGAGCAAGGACTGAACGATCTTTTAAAGCGGCAGGAATAGGAGATTTTTGAACAACATTGTTCATAAAGGTGTCACACTGAACGATATTGCTTCTTCAAGCAGTGTTACTTGGACGACGAACGATAGATTTGAGTTCAGGATCTCATTTTTTGGATGAACGTTCCAACGATTTTTCCATCCTACATCGTTCATTTAAATGCAAGGACGCACGAACGATATCGTTAGAACGTTCCCAAATCAGTGACGTTTTAAGGATATCGTTAACTATGTCCTAGCGTGTGAAGTGCCCTTTTAGGCTGGTTTCACACTGCAGGATTTTCCCTGATCAGTGTCCATCCAGTTTGTGCGCCAAAACCAGGAGTGACTCCAAAATCCAGAACAGGTGTCAATCTTTCAATTATAGTTTTTCTCTGCAAGTTCCTCTCCTGGTTTTGACACACAAACCGGATGGAACCTGATCAGGAAAAACTGCTGTGTGAAACCAGCCTTATGCTGGAAGACACCAGTACATGCCAAAAGATGTTTGACAGCAGCTTGTATCCCTCTATAGAAATATATATGCATACAACCAACCTAAACTGTTTAGTTAGGAGATGACAGCATTGCTATGTGCTTACATTTGTTGGCTGCTTACACTAGTAGGCTGCGTTCAGACGCGGCGTATTCTGCTGCATATTGTGCAGTGGCGCTATTTTGTGCGTGTTTATGCGCAGAAAAGTGCAACTGCATGCAGACAGTGCTTTTTCTGAGGCCATTTTAACATGTAGCCTATGGGAAAAGCGCGCCAAAAAAGCGCAAAGTGGTGCCATGCCAATTCTTTTTGTGCACATGCTTTTGCAGTGAAAGCGCGCACAAAAATAAGCGGTTAAACGTGGCGTCTGCACGCCTTTTAGCAAAAGCCGTTTCCAGCTTTGTTTGGCACTGCAATTATGCAAGTGCTCAAAAGCGCCGTGTAAGTACAGGAATATGCGGCAATATGCTGTGTGTGAACCTTTTTTCTTTAACCTTTATTGCAGTGCTAAACTGTAACTGCAGAGATGTTATTATTGCTCATGAAAGGTTATTTAAACATTCCCTATTTCTTCTATTTTAGGCTGTCCGATGCTATGAAGCTCTAATCCTAAAATCTGAGGGTAAAGTAGAGTCTGATTTCTTCTGTCAGTTAGGCCATTTCAACCTATTGTTGGAAGACTATCCAAAAGGTAAGACTTTTTTTTTTTTTAATTTTCCATACTCCCTGTGTATGTGATGGGTACATAACTATATTGGCAGCTGAATTGAACACATTTCTGCTTATTTTTGACTCCTTGAATCAAACTGAATGCTACAGAGTCTCCATTAAAGATATGAATTCCCAGAATGCCCTAAATGGATTATCTTCTTTATCAGCTTGGTAGCAAGACTGATGAATAATATAGCCTACTAGAAATAGACCCGATGCTATTGCATCGGGAGGGCAGTCTCTGCGCCTGTGTCCACATATGCGCTCTTTCCTGTCTGTGCGGTCTCTTCCCCTGTGCGCTTTCTTACGTGTGCCTTTCTCTTAGCTCGGTGTGCTCTCAGCCCCTGTGTGTGCTTTCTCCCTGTGTGCGTTCTCTCTCCCTATGACTCTGCCCCCCCCCCCCTGTGCCTTCTGCCTCCCGTGTGCCTGCCTCCCATCACTGAGCCATCATACAATGCTCACCACTGAGCCAGCATACGGTGCTAACTACTGAGTCATCATACAGTGCTAACTACTGAGCCACCATACAGTGCTAACTACTGAGCCACCATATACAGTGCTAACCACTGAGCCACCATATACAGTGCTAACCACTGAGCCACCATATACAGTGCTAACCACTGAGCCACCATATACAGTGCTAACCACTGAGCCACCATATACAGTGCTAACCACTGAACCACCATATACAGTGCTAACCACTGAGCCACCATATACAGTGCTAACCACTGAGCCACCTTTAAATCTCCCGCCAATACCGTGCCGCTTCGCTAATCGGTCGCTGCGTAGTCAGCACCTACCTTTTCAGCGAGGCGTCATTCAAAGCAAGCGCCGCGAATCAGAGAAGCGCATTGGCGGGAGACATTCATATCTCCTGCTAAGGTGTGAGGCGCCACTCTGGTCGCCGCTGACGGCGGCGACCGATCAGATTTAGTGCTGCCGCGCAGGATGCCTGTGTCAGTCCTGACTGTCACTTTTGCATTCTATTCATGAAACAGGAGACTCAGGATTCTCAGGCAATGAGCGCTGGTCATCCTGAGCCTTCTGTGTCATGAATAGCATGCAAGAGTGACAGTGAAGACTGACATAAGCATCCTGCACGGCAGTGCTTAATCTGATTGGTCGCTGCGTTTAGCGGCGACCAATCAGAAAAGCGGCGTGCGCCTCGGCGCCAGATTCAAAGTACACTGAGCGCCACTTCTCTGATTGGTCGCCACGGTTAGCGGCAACCGATCAGCGCTCTCAGAGTGTAACTTAAATCGTGCCTCGCTGATTGGTCTCCACGCAGACAGCGGCGACCAATCAGCAAAGCGCCTCGTACCTTGGCGGGAGATTTGAATCCTGCTCTGCTCATTGGCTGAGCGGAGCGGGAGCGCCAAGAGAGCTGATTGGTCACCGCCGGTGACGCGTGACTTAAATAGCGGCTCACTGGTCGCCGTGCAGTCAATCAGCGAGGCGCCTCATGCCTTGGCGGTAGATTTGAACCCCACTTCGCTCATTGGCTGAGCGGAGCGGGATTCAAATCACACGCCAATCGGCGCGCTCAAAGCGTGACCCCGGCTTTGGCGGGGGATTTGAATCCCGGCTGCCATATCGGAATACCAGTAACTTGGGTGTTCCAATATGCGGTCGGGGCACTTCCGCTCCGTGCAGGCGGGAGGTGACTGTCAGCTACCGTCGGGCCTTCAGCGGCTAGCTCCGCTGATCTCCCGACGGTAGCGGTGGTGCCGGAGTCACTTTCTCCCGTTTCCGGTGTCACTATCCTGCAATGGCACCACGGTGCATTGTGGGATATCGACATAAGCCCCGGATGTCTGTGACATCACTATTGGTGGTTATATATTAGATAGAGAATGACTACACCAGCTACAACTACTACCATTTTGGTATTTTTTTTCTCTCTTATTTGGAATTGTCACTTGGCACTTAATTTTTGCTTCTATTTTTCACCCTGTTTTTGTGTTTACACGAGGCCACAGTTTACATCAGTTTTTTTTTTGTACTTCACAGTTTCACTTGCTAATATTAATAAGTAGGTCTATTATTATTGCAGCACTGGCCCCTTATATAGTTGGTAACATCAATTATATTTTTGTATGTCCACAATTAATTTTTTTTACATTTGTCTTTATTATGAACACGTCTACATTATTTTTTTTATGATCATTGTTCTATCCTGAGCATGATTTCATGTGTATGATTTATGATCTAGTGTATATTTCTCTTTCATCTTTTCTTTGTCTATCAATTTTTTTTTAACTTGTTGCATTTTAATTATGTATTTTTGGGCATTAAAGAGTAATATTTTACATTTATACTGGTGTAGTCATTCCCTATAGGTTATATTCTTGTCAGTCTGTTCATATGATTAAATAGGTGTACTTTAATTTACATTTTTATTCTTAGTGGCCCCATGGATTACTGGCAACCATAAATACAGTATAAAGATTGTTGTTTTTTTTAATTGGCACCAATGATTTGATTTTTGTTGCTTTCCTGGTTTTTCTTTACAGCAAAAGTAGACTGACTATATTAACACATCTGTGTTGGTTGCACTCCGTAGCCATATATATAAGGCTGTTAAAAAGATCTTGTCAGCAGGTTATTAGACCCCAAAGTAACTTCATCACAGTAATACCTGTAATAACTTTTATATTACAAAATCATGTCTCTGTTGTGCTGTAATTCATCAGTAAATTCTTATGCAAATGAGATGCAAGTGACAGAGCTTGGGCTTCACTTACAGCTCTCCTGGATTCTTCAGCCTATTTGTCCTCCTGGCGTTGGCCTCCTTCCAGTGATTGACAGGTCATTCTTCACTATAACCTACACCCCAGCTGACATCTGGATGAAACCTCATCATTCTGAGGGCAACATGTGATCTAACATCCTGATGGTGTTGTGAGAGCCGGAATATCAATTTGTGCATGTGCTACCTCTCAGACGGTGGGGTGATCGGATATTGATGACCCATCCCAAGACAGGTGATCAATGTCTTAAGTAGTGGACAACCTCTATAACAGCAGTGACTGGAGCTGACTTGCCCACTGCTATATAATAATTTTAAGCGTTACGATCACCAGCTTTAGGGGCTTTAAACTAAAAGCGCCACCTTAAGCAGCACCTATGCTGCATTTTAAGATGTTGGCTATTATCCCTGACTACCCATGTACACCGAATTAATTAATTTAAAAACTTCCCTCCCTGTATTATAACCTGTGTCAGGTCTGATGAGTTTGGCCTCAGCTCGGTCCGTCCCACCTCTCCTCTCCATTCGACTAACACTTCTTCTTCTGATGAGCCTAAAACTGATCTACACATTTGCGAATTGCTGCATTTGGGTGTTCGCCTGCAGTAAACGCATGCTCCTGAAGAAATGTAGTATAGATATAGACTCAGTCTACACCATTAAAGTCAATGGCCCCATCGAAACATACGTTAGAATCTTTTTTTTTTTTTTTTGCAGAGGGTTTTGCCATAAGCCGGACTGGACCACTGCATGCCTACTAGAACGCAGTGTGAATGTACCCTGATATGTTATAACACTTTGCATTTTCTCTTGGGCTGCATTCACACACAGCATTTCTGATGCGTATTTGGAGGATCTGCTTTCAGCTGCAAAACTTATCAGCTGCCCAAAAAAAAAAATATCGCCTAAAAGGTGATCTGTTTTGATCCATTTTTCATGTGTTTTAGACTGCTGCGTTTTTTTTTTTCTCCAGCCAGTGTTTTCAGTGGAAAAAGTGGATCAGAAAAATGCCACATAAATTGACAGCTCATTCTGTTAGGATCCAATTTTGAGCTAAAATTGGGATCCTCACAATGTCTGAATGCCAAATCTTGAAACTCATTGACTTTGCTTGAATGCCCAGAGTCACTGCAAAAAACAGATCTTCAAAAAAATGCATCAAAAACGCTGTGAATATAGCCTTGCATTAGGTGTGGGGTTACACCAGGGGTGGGGAACTCCAGTCCTCAAGGGCCGCAATCAGTGCAGGTTTTCACGATTTCCATAGTATTGCACAGGGATTGGAATCATCACCAGTGCAAGTGATTATGTTATCACCTGTGCAAAACTAAGGAAATCCTGAAAACCTGCACTGATTGCGGCCCTCGAGGACTGGAGTTCCCCACCCCTGGGTTACACTAAAAAATTGTTTTTGCTGTCTGTTAGGTTTTATTATGTATTATGGTAAAATATGGGTACTTTACATTCTGGATGGTTATTCTGGCTGAATTCTGGCGTATTCTCTTATCGCCTCATTGGGGGGACACAGGACCATGGTAGTTATGCTGCTGATCCAAAGGAGACTGACACTAAGTAAATGTGAAACAGTTAGCTCCTCCTCTGCAGTATACACCCCCTTGCTGGGCCAGACCACACCAGTTTTAGCTTAGTGTCTGTAGGAGGCACATCTATCCTTCTTGCTTCTGGATTCTTTCCTGAGAAGGGCAACGGCACCCCTCGGGGTACCGCTTTCCTACAACAGGCGGGAACGCGGAGTGTCGCCTCAATGTATCCCCTCCTTCGACAATGGATCACCGGGACTTAAGCTTCTTTCCACTTATTGGGTGACAGTTCCTTCGGGTTCAGATTTCCTGCAATCGACAACGGACGGGCACGCGGAGTGTCTCCTCCCCGAATCCCCTTCCGCACCAAGAGTAGATCCCTCCACTGCAGCGATTTGTCTGAGCCCTGCTACCCCCAGTCTTCTCCCACAGGGACCAGGGTTGAAATCTGCAATGTCTGCATCTGCCTGCACTGCTGCACTCCCTAGCCTTCCTCCTGGCAGCCTGTGTTGAGCATCTGCAACAGCCTGCCTTACTGTGCTCCCCAGCCTTCCTCCTGGCAGCCTGGGTTGAGGACCTGCACCTGCCTGTATCGCTGCACTCCCCAGCCTCCCTCTGGCAGTCTGGTTTGAGGATGTGAAGACTACAGGGCCATCATTCAGGTGAGCCCGTTCATGTCTCTGCTCCCTCTGGGGCTCACACACTGGCCAGCGCAGGCTTACCGGTGGAAGGCTCCCTCCTTCTCTCCTGGTAGTCCCCCTTCCCTACCAGTGGCTCTGCTCAGAGTGTGCGTCACTAGTGGCCGCAGCGGTCGCCGCAGATCCGACCGGTATTTTCGCACTGGAATTGGCTCTGCACCTCCTGGCACCCGGCCCTGCCCTCTCAGTGACACACCAGTGAATGGGTGGTAGCCACGCCCCTCGCTGATCTCATACATGGGGGTGTGGCCCAATGCCACGCCACCAGGCACAGCCCACTCTTTTTCCTTCCCTGCCCCTATAGTTCTGGCCCCTTGCATCGGATTTCTTCACTGAAGCTTCCTCCTCAGCGTGAACCTGCAATGGGAACAGGACCAAGGGGACACAATACCTACGCTACTCTGGGTAAGGCATAACACATTTAGTGAGGACTGTGCACTCTTTCTCAGTCCTGCCTTAGCTTTGCTTACCCATTCGTTTTCTTGTGTTTCTCAGTGCATTGCCAACATGCAATCTTCAAAACCATCTAAGAAAAAAAAAAAAACACACGATTTATTATTCCTCCTGTGTCACCTGCCACTCTGAGCTTCTACGAAAGCATTCTGCTCCCTACTGCCAGGCCTGTACCATACCCGCAGAAACCCAGGAGCCCTCCGCCACTACTGGCAGTATCCCCGCCATCAGCATGGAGCCTAGAGCCCCAAGCCTGCTGAAATGGGCACTATTCTTGACCCAATCCATGGAAAAGCTACCCCAAAACCTGGTCCGGGCCACGCAGTTCCGTCCCCCCAGTAACACTGGCCCCCAGGACGGAGTAGACACAAGTGATCCCTCTCTAGAAGGTCCATCACAGGTCTGCAGTCGTGTCCAGGAAAAAATCCCATAGAAACGTGTCCCCTGTCTCTTCTCACGGAGCTCATGGCTCCCCCCTCCTGGGATCAGAGACCATACGTTACCTCTTCTGATGAACTAGAAGATGGTGAATGCTGTCTAGACCTAGACGATTCCCTTGACATGGCCCCCTCTGATGATCAGGTGTCCATTAACGTGCTCGTAGCAGCGGTTAACCTTACCTTAAACGTGGACACTGTTCCCTCCTCAACGCCGGACCACGCAGTGTCCTTTAAGAGAGCAAAGAGACCACAAAAAAATCTTTGATAAACATCCAGAATTTTAGGCTATTCTGACTAAACAGAGGGAGAAGCCTGACATGCACTTCGATAACCGCAAGACCATCGAAGCCTGATACCTCTTTGCTTTGGCCCTTCCCAAAGCCTAGGCGGACTCGCCATCTGTCTACCCACCCGTATCTCGCCTTGCTGCCAAAACACTACTATCCCTACCTGACGGATCTTCCATCAAGGATCCAACTGACAGGTGGAGCAGCTCTCGCACGTTCTGCCTTTGAGGCGGTAGGATCCTCCCTCTCGCCCTCCTTTGCATCTGTGTGGGTTGCCAAGGCAATTTTGGTCAGGGTTGAGACTATGCAAAAATCCTTAAAAGACTCTCTGCTTCCTTAACAATTCACTGACATAACGACTCAGATCTGCGCCGCGGCGGACTACCTCATACAGGCCTCGTTAGACTCAGCCACCTGCGCAGCCTTTGCTGCCTCCAATACCATTGCCATCCGTAGGGCCCTTTGGCTCAGACAGTGATGAGCTGACTCCGCTTCAAAGAAATCACTTACTGGTCTCCCCTATCTTCCCGATCGCCTCTTTGGCAAATGCCTTGACAAGCTCATCTCGGACACCGTGGGTGAAAAGAGTACCTCCCTTCCACAACATACGCCAAAACGCCCCCTTTTCAATTCTTTCTGGCAGTCCAGACAAAGACAATCTAAACCTAGAGTCTAAATTCCATCGGTTGTCTTTTCCTGACTCTCATTGCTCTCCGTTGGTGGCTTCGCCCAGCATCCCTATCCTAGGGCCGCTCCTTTCTTCCGGTAGACTGGCTAGTCCTCACCACGGACGCCAGCCTTTTGGGTTGGTGAACAGTATACCGTCACCACACTGCCCACGGCAGGTGGACTACCCGGGAGTCAGCCTTACCAATAAATCTTTTGGAGATTCGAGCACTCTCTCTTGCCCTCAAAGCCTCTCATCATCTTCTGGCGGGCCGCCATATCTGCATTCAGTCGGATTTGTACAAGGTAAAAGGGATTTTGAATAAGGAAGGCTATCACTTCTATTTTGCAACGCCATGCCATACCCTGTGGACAGCGCTTGATTGGGGCCAATTTCATCCTACAACAGGACAATGGGCCAAAGCACATCTCCAAAATATGCATGAACTATTTAGGGAAGAAGCAGGCAGCTCGTATTATATCTGTAATGGAGTGGCCACAAAATTGTCCGGTGACCCCAAACTTTTGAATGGTAGTGTGCATATGCAGGCTAAATGTTACATTTTCTCCCACCCTCTCCCTGGCTGGATCAGGCATCCTGCAGCTGCGGTGGCATGCGTTTGCAAATGCATGGCCAGATCAGGAGGAACCAGTATTCATCCTGATTCTGCTGCGACGCAAATGTGAAACCAGCCTAAACCACATTTAGTGTCCACGTCTGTTGCATTTCTGTAGTAAAGAAAACCCCCTTAATTTACCAGGTGCATCTCCAGAGGCATGAGCTGGGCACTACAATGGCAAATTTGCAATTTTCACTCGGCAACATCCATTGCTGCTTGTTTTTGGAAAACACAGATGGGTATCATTTCCAAAATATGGCTATTTGAGGCGGCTTCTGCTCATCTAGCACTTAGGTCCACTTTATGTGGAGCCTTCAAACTACTCTAGGAAAATATGTACTCCAACGATCAAATAGCGCTCCTTCTCCCACCTGGGTCTTACCATGTGGCTAATCAGTACTGTATAGCCCCATATGGGGTATTGTAATGCTCAGCAAAAAGTGACATCTTTAGGCCACTGTTGCCTATTGTTTCTTGGGCAAATGTAAAATCTGGGGATAAAACTACATTTTTGTGGGAATTTTTTTTTTTTCTCCATCGTTCAATGGTATTCAATTCTGTGACACACCTGTGGTGTCAAAATGATCACTGCACCTTAGATGAATTGATTTAGAAGTGTAGTATGTAAAATGGGGTCACTTATGAAAATGGACCACACAGTTTATACAATTTCTCTTATTAGCCATTATAAAAATTAAAAACTGGGGCCAAGACAACATTAGTTGTAAAAATGTTCTTTTTCACCACCTTCAGTGAAATACATTCCTGAGAGACAAAAGTGTTGTCAAAATCTCACGTCACCTCAAGATGAATTCACTTGAGAGGAATTTAGTTTGTAAACTTCTCTTGTGGAGGGTATCTGATTTTAGCAACTCAGGGGCTGTCCAATGTGACATGGCACACCCAAATCATTCCATCAAAATCTCCACTGCTATATGGAGCTTCTTCCTTTTTGAGCTTTTCATTCTGCCTCAAAAGTAATTTTGGACCACATATGGAGTGTTGGCATACTCAAGAAAATTTCTGCGACAATTGTACGGTTCATTTTCTCCTATTACCCCTTTTGTACATTAAACACGTGGGCCCAAAGCAACATGTTATTGGAAAAAATACTTTTAATTTCCTCAACCCAAAGTTAAACAATTTTGTAAATCCCTCAAATGGAAAATATGCTCACTAAACCACAATTACACCCTTGGCCAGCCCCATCTCTATGGTGCGAGCTCACGCACTGAGCTCACATCATCCCCCACATGTTAGCTAATCTGATCAGGTGACATGTTGAGCTAACAGTACTGATCTGATAAGCGTATTTACCCTCTGGATTGCGGTGTCAATCACTGACAAGCGTGATCCGAAGCATCGCAGCGGAGATTTTGCTTAGCCTCGCCAGCATCAGCGACCCTGTGATGTGATCACGGGACATTGATGCACTGCTATGACAGCCCAGGGTCAGCTAATGGCGTTTTTTGTTTGCCGCAGCATTGCAATAAAATGCAATAGCAGGCGATCAAAACATCGTATCTACCAAAAATATTATTAGAAACGTCAGCTCAAGCTGCAAAAAATAAGCCATGACACAGCCCCAGATCATGAAATATGAGAATGGCAATACTTTTAAAAACAAAAAAAAAATCACTTCAGAATTTTATTTCAACACTTGATGACATTAAAAGGTTATGTACAAACTCGTACAGATCCGAGGCATCGTGTTCACATGTCGGTTTTACCATATAGTGAACATGGTGAATAAAAAAGCCAGAAAACAAACGCGTAATTGCACTTTTTTTTTTTTCTTTGCAATTTCACTGCACTTGGAATTTTTTCCCTATTTTCCAGTACACTATATGGTAAATGCTCATTCAAACATACATTTTCCGCAGAAAACAAGCCCCGGTGTTTATATTGACGGAACAATATGAAAGTTATGGCTCGTGAGGAGGGGAGGGGAAAACAGAAAATTGCCCGGTGGTGAGGGGATTAATTCCTGTCAAGCACCTAAAGGGTTAATATATTTCTTGAATGTGCTTTTGAGCACCTTGAATTGTGCAGTTTTAAAAGTGGTGTCACTTTTGTCTATTTTCTGTCTTCAAACGTGATGTGGTTTTGTAAATATTTTGGCAAAATTAGAAATTTCTGATAACTTTTTAATCCTAACTTCCTAACTGTAAAAAAAAAAAGTTTAAAAAATGATGCTTATGTAAACATGTAGGTAATTCAATTATCTATTTTGTGTTACTTACCTGTAGTTCAATGGCATAAAAATTAGAAGATTAAAAACTGCAAAATTTTTGCAAAATGCCCTTTATTTTCATAAATAAATATTTTCGACCTAAATTCTCCACTTAGGCTACTTTCACATAACGATTTTTGTAAAATCCGATGCTGTCCGTTATAAATCGGACAGCATCGGATTCTTCTGATGCCTGGAATCGGATGCCAAATAGGCGTCCGATTCCGACATTTTATCTGACGCCCGCCCTCCTGTCAGCTCACTCCCTGTCAGCTGTCTCTCCCCCGGTACTCCCGCTTCTCCCCTCTACTGCCCGGTTCTCTCCTCTTCTCCCCAGTGTCTCCTCTCTGCTCCCCCGTTCTCCCCCGGTCCTCCAATGTGCTCCCCCGGTCCTCCAATGTGCTCCCCCGGTCCTCCAATGTGCTCCCCCGGTCCTCCAATGTGCTCCCCCGGTCCTCCAATGTGCTCCCCTGGTCCTCCAATGTGGTCCCCCGTCCTCCCCTGTTCTCCCCCGGTCCTCCTATGTGGTCCTCCTCTCCTCCAATCTTTTCTCACCTGTCCACGACTTCTGCACGGCCCGCGCGTCTCCCGGTGTCTTGCTGTTCTGTGCTGAAAAGACCTCGTGTGACGTCACAATCACATGACTGCCGGTTACTGGCGGTCATGTGATTGTGACATCACAGCAGGTCCTGTCAGCACAGACAGCAAGACACCGGGAGACGCCGGGGGCCTCGTGGACAGGTGAGCATAGATTTTTCTTATTTTTTTTTTAACCCCTTACTGTACTTTTCAGAGCTATTTTAGTGTACTGAGCATGCTCAGTACACTAAAATCGGATCCGAGGACACATCAGATGTTTCCTCGGACCCTGCTCCATAAGGCCCCATGTTAAATTGATCGGGTCGGATCGGATGTGCACTAAATGCCATCTGATTTGGTCCAATCCGAGTTTGTCCGATTTTATTTAAGGTGCAAAAATCGGAGCATGCACCGATAAAAAAAATTGGACAGAATCGTATCGGACCAAATCGGATGGCATTTAGTGCACATCCGATTCGGTCCGATGCCCATATGGCTGCATGGGGGCCAAAATCGGTCCGATGCTGTCCAATTTTTATCGGACAGCATCGGAACTGAAAAATCCGTAATGTGAAACCAGCCTAACATGACGTACAATATTTCATAAAAATAACAATCTCAGAATCACTTGGCGCAGTTTAAGCATTCCATAATTATCACTATTAAATAAAGTGACATTGATCAGAATTGTAAAATTTGGCCTGGTGAGAATGGTGAAAACAGGTTTCGGCGGTAAGGGGTTAAAACAAAAGCGATAAAATAAATGAAAAATTCACAGGTCATTAAGGTGTTAAACTAAGCATAATGTTGAGCCAACAAAGCGTTAGTCGTTACCTGGTGCATGTATACAGTTTCACCTAACTACTATTCAGGCAATGGAGCTGCAGTTGTGGATTACTGGATTACGCCGGAGCTTCGTGAGAGCATTTTATAAAATACATTTTCTGGTCGTCATAATGGGAGACCCAGACAATGGGGTTTAGGGCTCTGCCCTCCGGAGGTCACACTAGGTACTACAAGTTTGTAGACACCGCCTCCTCCGCTTATAAACCCCCACCGTAGGAGACATCCTCAGTTTTAAACTTAGTGTGCTCGGAGGATCACGCTTTGCTTGCACTTCACTGCATTCTCACAGCTTACGTGATGGCGTATGAAG
Organism: Allobates femoralis; assembly: GCA_033576535.1. Classification (NCBI taxonomy): domain Eukaryota; kingdom Metazoa; phylum Chordata; class Amphibia; order Anura; family Aromobatidae; genus Allobates; species Allobates femoralis. Next base: position 176,886,234 of record JARQOC010000002.1, read on the forward strand.
ACAAGGTAAAATGGTCCCGCTCGGGACCCCCGACAGCCTCCCCGCTCACCCTCTGCGGAACACGCTGGTGGAGGTACCGGAGGGCTTTTAGCCTGGACACTTCAGTGTTCTCCCGGTACGCTGTCGCGCTCCTTTCCTTTCCATCCCTCCATGGAGGCTCTGGTAAGGGGGAGCCTGGAGCCTTGCACAGCTCCGCTCCGTCCGAGGCCTCCCTAAATGGTGCTTACAGACCGGACGGAGCCAGCCCAGTCCGAGGCCTCCCTAAATGGTGCTTACACTCCGGACTGGTGCTGTACCCCCGTCCGAGGCCTCCCTAAAGGTGCTTACAGACCGGACCGGCACTGAGGCACCTGGTGTGTCTCCTGTGTGCCTGGGGGTAGTGTCTGTCACTGTGGTGTCATGACACTCAGACCGCGCGGTTACCCTCGGGTCCGCGGTTCTGGCGGTGACCCTGTGCTGGGGTCTCCCTGGCTGACCGCCCTGTGTGTCACAGGGGCTGAGGCTGTAGACTGCGGGTGTTTTGTGTGTACATGCAGTCTGAGAGTGTGTGTGGTGATATTCACGCTCTTTTTCCCGCGCTGCGGGCTCCGGCACCTCCATTGCTGAGGCAGTCTGGAGGAGGAGGAAGCGGCCCTTATGGTGACACTCACCGCTGGGCGTGTTATGTGTTCTTCCCGCGTGTTCCTGGCTCCGCCCACATCTTCTCTGTCGGCGGCCATCTTCTCCCTTACTTCCCGGCTGGGATCTGGCTGCAGCGCGTGTCTGCACTTGCAAGGGAGACCGGAACTCGCGGAGGTCACACACATACACCGCTTCCTCCTACCGCTTTACTGCGGTCGGTAAGCCACCGGGATTCCCGGTTTGTTTGTGAACTTTGGCTTATATTGCCCTCACTGTGGAGATGTCCTCAGTTGGGAAGCATGCTGCTAAGGCGGCGGTGGTCTCCATTGCCTGTGTTACATGCAACGGGACACTGGTGGAGGGGTCCTGCAATAACTGCGGACGCCCAGAGGCCCGGTCTGCTACTACTGAGTCTGCAAATCCGGGATTATACCCTGAGGTTCAGGTGATCCCAGGGCCATGGGAAACGCAGAATAAGATCAATGAATCTCTGCTATCCCAGATGTCCTCCATGTCGCAAACCCTGGAGGCACTGCATAGGAGACTGGAGAACCCAGCTACTCCTCCTAGTTACCCCCGGGTGTCTCTTACTTCTGCTGTAAGACCCCCTAAGCGAGCCCGTGAGGCTTCTCCTTTGAGCTCCAGACCCTCTCTGAGGAGGAGCGTTCCTCTGATGGTGAGGAAGATGATGGGGGTTCTACTCTTGGGTCTATGTCTGAACCTCCAGATGGGGTGGAGGATCTGGTGTCCTCCATCAATGAGACATTGCGTCTTGTCACTCCTCCTGAGGAGGTGACTGTACACCCCAAGGAGATATACCAATGGCTGCGGCCAGAGGCTAGACCAAGTGGATCCTTCATGGACCACACTAATTTCGGAAGGGTGATTAAAGCTCCCAGGTTGCATCCTGGGCGGCGTTATGTCCGTAAAACTAAGGACAATCGCTTTCCCTTTCCCCAGGAGGCGCTCCAGGAATGGTCGCAGTCTCCCAAGGTGGATGCTTCCATGACTAGGATTGCTGCGCGCTCCTTGTTTTCTGCCTCTGATAGCTCCTCGTTGAAGGATGCTACTGATAGACAGGTCGAGCAACTCGCCAAGTCTTCCTATGAGGCTGTGGGGTCTTCGTTTGCCCCTAATTTTGCCGCGGTATGGACCCTGCAAGCGATTACTATCTGTTTGGATGGTATCACTGATCTAGCTAGGTCCAGTCCAGAGGTCCTGGCTCTCACTGAGAGAGCAAGGGCCTATGCGGACTATGCCAGGACGGCATCTTTGGAAACTGCCACTCGCTCTGCTGTGGCCTCGGCCAATGCAATTGCGATCCGCAGGCTGTTGTGGCTGCGTCTTTGGGACTCAGATGCCACATCTAAGAAGATTTTACAAAATCTTCCGTTCGCTGGTGACAGGCTTTTTGGCACCGAACTGGACAAATTGATAAAGGATTCTGCTGAGTCTAAGATCCCGCAGAATAAGCCTAAGCCACGGTACACCGTGAAAAGGAACCCTAAGCAGTGGTCCTTTCGCTCCGGTTCACAGTCATCAACGGCGTCCACTCGCTCAGACCGAGGGGGCAAGCCTGCTACTCAGTGGCGTTCCAAGAGTCGTCAGAAGAAGCCGGCGGGGGCAGCGGCTGCCACCCCCAAGCCCGCCTCGACATGACTCGCTCTCTCATCCTGCCTCCCCACAGGTGGGGGGCCGCCTGTCCCGCTTTCAGGACAAGTGGCTTCTTCACATTCAAGATCAGTGGGTCCGAGACGTAGTCTCAAGAGGTTACAGGATAGAGCTGACGTCACAACCAATACACCGATTCCATCGGTCGGTTCCATCCCCAGAAAAGGCTCAGGCTTTTCACCTGGTGTTGGAGGGACTCCGCAGAGACGGAGTAGTGGTCCCTGTGCCCACGGAAGAGAGGTTCAGGGGTTTTTACTCCAACCTCTTTATTGTCCCAAAGAAGGACGGCTCTTTTCGCCCGGTGTTGGACCTCAAGTTGTTCAACCGTCACGTGTTGGTCCGGAAGTTCCGCATGGAATCCCTGCGCTCAGTGATCGCGGCTGTGTCACAGGGAGACTTCCTAGCGTCCATCGATATCAGGGACGCTTACCTTCACGTCCCCATTGCACCAGCTCATCAGCGCTGGTTGAGATTCGCAGTGGGGGAAGAGCACTTCCAATTTGTGGCACTGCCATTCGGGCTAGCCTCAGCACCACAGGTGTTCACAAAGGTGATGGCCTCCATGATGGCTCTCCTGCATGCGCAGGGACACGCCGTCATACCCTATTTGGACGACCTGTTGGTCAGGGCGCCATCGGAAGACCTTTGTCGGGTGAGCCTGGAGGTGACCATGAAGTCCTTGGAAAGGTTCGGGTGGCTTATCAACATTCAAAAGTCGACCCTGGTTCCGACCCAGTCATTGACATATCTGGGCATGGACTTCCACACGGACTCGGCCCTGGTGTCCCTACCTCAAGCCAAGCAGCTTGCGATCCAAACAGGAGTGCAGAATGTCCTCCTGTCTCCACAGTCATCCCTACGGGTATTGATGAGACTGGTGGGTCGCATGGTAGCGGCGATAGAGGCGGTGCCGTTCGCACAGTTTCGCCTCCGTCCTCTCCAGCTGGAGATTCTTCGCAGATGGGACAAGAGGACGATCTCTCTGAATCGGCTGGTGACACTGTCACAACCAACCAGGGACTCCCTACAGTGGTGGCTCCAGCCACATCACCTGTCACGGGGCCGGTCCTTCCTAAAACCGTCATGGTTAGTGGTGACCACCGACGCCAGTCTGAAGGGCTGGGGGGCGGTGTTCTTGCACCACAGGGCTCAAGGCCTCTGGACTCAGTCGGAGTCGGCGTTGCAGATCAACGTGCTGGAGATCAAGGCGGTCTATCTGGCGCTACTGGCGTTTCAGAAATTCCTGTCAGGACAGCCCATTCGGGTACAGTCCGACAATGCGACGGCCGTCGCCTATATAAATCATCAGGGAGGGACCAGAAGTGCTCAGGCCCTCGCCGAAGTCCACCGCATTCTACTCTGGGTGGAGGAAAACGGCTGCCTGATCTCCGCAGTTCACATCCCAGGGGTCGAGAACTGGGAGGCCGACTATCTGAGTCGACAGGGGATGGACGCCGGAGAGTGGTCCCTACATCCAGACGTCTTCCGGGACATCTGCGGCAGGTGGGGCACTCCGGACGTGGATCTGATGGCCTCACGGCTGAATCATCAGGTGCCCCAATACATGGCGAGATCTTGGGATCCCCAGTCTCTGGGGGCGGACGCCCTGATCCTGAGCTGGTCCAGCTTTCAGCTGCCATATGTGTTTCCGCCTCTGGCTCTGATTCCCAGGGTCCTGTGGAAGATCAGGACAGAATGCAGGGTGGCCATTCTAGTGGCTCCAGATTGGCCCAGGAGGTCTTGGTACCCGGACCTGTGGCAACTGTCAGGCGGACACAGGTGGGCTCTTCCAGAACGCGCAGATCTACTCGCGCAAGGCCCATTCTTCCACCTCAATTCCAGGGCCCTCAGATTGACTGCATGGCTCTTGAGGCCTGGCTGCTGACATCCAGAGGTTTCTCTCCTACTGTGGTTGCCACTATGAATCGGGCAAGGAAACCTGTTTCCAGGAAGATATACCACAGAACGTGGAAAATCTTTTTTACCTGGTGTGCCTCTGGTGGCCGCTCTCCGTGGCCTTTGTCTATCCCGACATTGTTGGCCTTCCTACAGTCGGGGTTGGAGTTGGGATTATCCCTTGGCTCTCTGAAAGGTCAAGTATCAGCACTTTCAGTGTTGTTTGACAGGCGCTTGGCGCTCCTCCCGAAGGTACGTCAATTTCTGCAGGGGGTGTCTCGGGTGGTCCCGCCCTATAGACGACCTCTGGACCCTTGGGACCTAAACATGGTCCTGGCGGCACTGCAGAAACCGCCGTTTGAGCCACTGAGAGACGTCTCTCTCTCTCGTCTGTCCCAGAAGGTGGTCTTTCTGGTGGCGATTACGTCTCTGAGACGGGTCTCAGAATTGGCTGCACTTTCGTGCAAGTCTCCCTTTCTGGTGGTTCACCAAGACAAGGTGGTGTTGCGCCCACGGCCTGAATTTCTGCCGAAGGTGGTTTCAACGTTTCACCTAAACCAGGAGATTGCTCTTCCATCATTTTGCCCCGCTCCCGTTCATCAGGTTGAGCGCGACCTCCATACTCTGGATCTCGTGAGAGCTGTACGCATTTATGTGTCCAGGACCGCCTCCTTTAGGAGTTCGGATTCCTTATTTGTCCTCACGATGGGTCGTTGTAAGGGGGCCGCGGCCTCGAAGTCGACCTTGGCCAGATGGATCAAGGCTCCCATTCAGGAGGCATACCGGTCCTCTGGTTTGCCTCTTCCGGTGGGTTTGAAGGCACACTCTACGAGAGCTGTAGGTGCCTCCTGGGCCTTGCGACATCGAGCTTCTGCTCTACAGGTGTGTCAGGCGGCCACTTGGTCCAGCCTGCACACTTTCTCTAAGCACTATATGGTGCATGCCCATGCCTCTGCGGATGCGAGTTTGGGCAGGCGGGTTCTCCAGGCGGCGGTTGCCCACCTTTAGAGGGAACCATGTGTTATCCGTCTTGTTGAGGAACTCTTCCCGCCCTGGGGTATTGCTTTAGGACATCCCCATTGTCTGGGTCTCCCATTATGACGACCAGAAAAAAGAGAATTTTGTTTACGTACCGTAAATTCTTTTTTCTTTAGTCATCAATGGGAGACCCAGCACCCACCCAGTTGTTCCGTTGCATATTTTGCACTTGTTCTGTTCTCTGTTGAGACAGTGTTTGCCGGGTTGTTGAACCGTCTGTGCACGGCATTCTTCCCGATGTTTCGGGTGTGGTTTAATTTCTCCTCGCAGCTTATGGACTAAACTGAGGATGTCTCCTACGGTGGGGGTTTATAAGCGGAGGAGGCGGTGTCTACAAACTTGTAGTACCTAGTGTGACCTCCGGAGGGCAGAGCCCTAAACCCCATTGTCTGGGTCTCCCATTGATGACTAAAGAAAAAAGAATTTACGGTACGTAAACAAAATTCTCTTTTTTTGTGGGGTCTTTAATCAAATAAACTCCCATCCCCGTGTGCGTGTTTTTTTTTTTTTTATTTTTTTATTTTTTATATATACTTGACACTTACTGAGTTAGCAATGGGGGATGTCTGATAGATTCCTCTGCATTACTAAGACCAAGGCTTGATGCCAGCTGACAATTCACAGATTACATCAACCCTATTAACCTATATACCCACTCCCTGATTGCACCACGCACTGGGGCATTCAGGAATAGCCTAAAGGCCCAGTTACACACACAGATAATTGTGCAGAGATTGTCCCCAGATCTCTGGTTGCAGTGAAATCATGGACACATTGTTCCATGTTGTGGCCGTGTACAAATGTAACAATGTGTCCATGATTTCATTGCAACCAAAGATCTGCAAACAATCTTTGCACCATTACCTGTGTGTGTAACTGGGCCTTAACAACGTGCCAGACGTGGCTCTTCTAATGTGATATGTTTTTTCTGTGGCGGCTGACTGGTAGATCAAGCAGGAAAAAGCCAATAACCATGGACCTTCCCAGCCTGGTAATATCAGCCCACAGCTATGAATAAGTAAAAAAAACTACATGCTGGCTATCAAAAATGGGCGGGGGAGGGTGGCAAGGTGGTGGTTTTTTTTTCTCTTAATTTTTTTACTCTTCCGTAGCGACCTGGGAGTCGTGTCCAGGTGTCTTCCCCTTGCTGTTTACATTCCATTTCGGTGCAGTGGCTATCCATTTCAACAATTTTTCTTCCCACCCTTAACCCTCCTAGGGGACTTTCATGGAAAAATGCTCAAGTTCCCCATGGATTTCCATTATACTTATTACTTGAATTGAGCCTGTTAGGGCCACTTTACACACACCAACTTATCTGTCCAACTTCTGAACAACTCACTGGTTGCAGTGAAATCATGGACACATTGCTCCATTTGTACACAGCAACAAAATGGAGCAATGTGTCCATGATTTCACTGCAACCAGTAATGGTGGGTTTACACGTTGCGATATCGGCGTCCAGCTCCGACCAAACGTCACGTGGTTCGTGCGTTCGACCCGATATCGTTCCTGCGTTGTACGGTGTGAACATCCAATACGATGCAGGAACGATGGCAAACCGATATCGGGGGTCGAATGAGCGTGCTATTCAACCGCCCGATATCGGATGCCGGTTGGAGCCGGATCGTCCCGTGTGTCAGCCCAACTCCGATGTGCGGGACAACGTCACCCATTCACCGCCATGTTAAATGGTCGTTACTGGGTCGGGGGGCGCAGACATCGTCGGGACATTGTATCCCGATATCGGGACGTGTAAAACGCCGATCCGATTCTTGGAAAACCGGCCACAAAAGGCGCGCTCCCACGCCATCGGTTCCAATATCGGAACGACGTTGGAGCGTGTAAACCCACCATAAGTTGTTCAGAAGTTGGACAGATAAGTTGGTGTGTGTAATGTGGCCATTAAACTGTTTAACACTCAATTCGAGTAACGAGCACTTTAGTGCTAACTCATCACATGTGGTTATGTAAAGGCCCGGATGGAGGGGTGAAGTGTGAGAAGTTCTGGTCATAATGAATTACGAGGCACATTCATTGAAGATTTTCCCTGACCTACTTCTGTTTATCGCAGGATGCTGAAACTGGACATGTGTAATGATATAATGATAGGTTATGTGCCAATTTGCAACTCTGAACAGATAATGGTCTTTTTTACAGGTGCTGAAGTGGTGTGAGCTGTGATAAAAAGACCCAGTGGAATACAGAACAGTCATCAAGTTCCTCTACTGGAAAGGCCACATACCGAGGGAGACTATCTATGAGATGAAAGGTTCATAGTGACAATTCCCAATCATATGATGTAGCTAATAACTGGCATCGTCATTTAAAATGTGGTTCAAACTTGAGTGAAAACGGCTCTGATTAGGACAACCCCATCATGCTATCGATGAACACACTTTTCAAGTAAAGGAACTTAACGATTGCTCTGTATCCCACTGGGTCCATTATCACACCTCTAAAACAATGACCATCAGAGTTGCAAAATGGTACTAACCTATAGAATACTTGTATCATTACACGTGCAGTTTCAGTGTCCTGTGATAAATAGCAGCGAGTCTTAGGAAATCTTTTAATGAATGCCCCTCGCACATTTGTTATAGAAATACTAGAACTGTACTGGGCATCCAATCTATATAATATTTGATTGCAGGAACAATACAAATTTTTTTTCCTGCGTACCCCTTTCTGTCGACAGCCTCACCAGTGCTTTTTGACGATGGACAGAGCTGGGTTGTGTGTTATTCAATGTGCCTTTGCGATGTGACCATGTGGTGTCATGGTAGCTCGCAGACTGTGGGGCTGAATCCCATAGAATGTGTATGATTGCAAGGCCTTGTTTTCAAATATATGCATGTACAAGTACAAATTCTGCCACTGAAACCTCAGGAAATTTATATGATCCTGTATTTCTATTCAATATTCACGTGCTATTCTGGTGTGTATTGTCGCAAATACGCATCATGTTCACAAACTATAACCTGAACAATATACTAAAGAGAAATTGGAGCACTAATAGATTTTGCAGGATAATGGAGGTGAAAGCCTCACCATAAGTACAAGGTGAAATAGGTCCCTCATGGGTTGTAATAGTAGTACAGGAATATTCCAGAATTTATTGAACTTGTATAGCCATGAAGTATAACTGGGTGGGACAATTCACTTAAGAATCAGAAAATAAATTACAAGGGGATCTGAAAATGACTAAAGAAATTAATTACAGCCTAGAGTTAAGGAAAAACAGTCGTTTGACAGTCCTTGATTCTCTGATGAGGTATATGTCTGCCGACTTGAACTCAACAGGCTTGAATGCAGATCAGGCTTACCATGAATTGCAGTCCATACCCCAACTGTGACACACGTGTGATTTCAGCCTTACATTGAGGGGATAAATGTATATGTGTGTGTATATAATATGATTATGTAAGGTGAAATTGTTCTGCACATGGCATATTTTCTTGTAAGTCATGCTCATCACTTATTGTTTTTCTTTTCAGCATTATCTGCATACCAGAGGTACTACGGTTTACAATCAGACTACTGGAAGGTGAGTAGGACATTTTCAAGCATTGCTTCCAAATGTTTACAGACCTCAGAAAATCCATTAAAGCTTTCACAGTTCCAAAAAATGTGACCATTTCACTAAATGTAGAAGAGCGGTTTTCTATAACTGTTGGGTTGATGCTGCTTGATTACTTCATCTGAATGCATTGCTTTGCAGCTGTTGTCCAGAGTATTAAGTAGAAGCAGTGTGAACTATTTAGCTGCTTTATTCTCATTCATCAGGAAATCTTTGTAGAGTAATTTTCCATTTATGTTTTTAAAATGTATCTGCAGTTTTAATGTTGACATGCCATCAGTTTTGCTCTCTGGAATTTTCAACAATTATGGGAAGTCTGTCAATAAAATCAAACCTCAAACTCTCAAATCTGTTGTACATATAGGCATGCAGATAACTTGGAATAATTTGGAAGCTAAATCCGTTAACGCCTATACAGTGAAACCTTGATTGATTTATTAGCATAATCCGTTCCGGGAGTTTGCTTGTAAATCAAATCTCTTGTATATCAAAGCAAATTTTCCCATAAGAAATAATTGAAACACAGATGATTCATTCCACAGCACACAAACATCTACTGTATTCATATACATGTACATACAGAACTGTAAAATTATTACAGTAATACATAATACTGTACAGTTAAACATAATCATGCGCTTGCAGCCACCATCATCGCTATGTAGCCCCCAATATCCCCATGCTCCCCCCATCATCTCGTTGCAGCCCCCAATATCCCCATCATTCCCATGCAGCCCTTATATCCCCTTGCAGCCCCCATCACCACATTGCAACCACCACCTAATACACACTGCATGCGCGCTTTCTTGCACGCAACCTCCGCTGTATTCTGGGCCGCTGGGCGACACACTGAGCTCTCTTGTGTACGGGAGCTGAGAGAGCTCAGTGCGGTGCCTGGCATCCCGGGATTCAATGGCGCAGCGGCGGATTGATGTGTGTGTAAGTGTACTCAGAGCAGTGTCACCGGGTAGACAGGGGAAGTGGCAGCAGGCAGATGCGGGTGGAGGGGGTGAATAGCAGTAGGCAGGCGGGGGGGGTCTCTGATGGCAGATGCATAACATGCGCAGTGCTCATAATCCAAATCATTGCTAGTTAAGCATGATACAATTTTTCGCAAATGGCCGCTCATCTTCCAAAATGCTTGCAAATAGTTACTTGTAAATCAAGGTATCACTGTAGATAATTTCTTTCAGTTGCTAAGGTCCTGAGAGATCTGATTTAATTAACAAGCAAATGAGACTTGTAAGTGCTCTGGGCACGACAGAGCACTTTCAGGGGCTCGGTCTTCCGAGCTTGTTTACCTGCACAGCACCTGCGTCTTCAGTAGTCATGAGTGGACCCCCGTGGATGTTCAAGTTCAACTGGTTCGGCCAAACTAGGGGGGGGGGAAGGTAAAGTCCAGGATTTGTACTTTACTCCAAACTGTGAACCCTGACGTCTTTAGATTTTTTTTTAAGTGTTACGTACAAAAAATGGCATATGTGTTTCTTTAGTTCTTCGTTATATTTGTACATTGGTTCCAGTTGGGATCTCATTGAGTTCATATGTTTAAGTGTTATTTTCTAAATACAGTCTCATCCTAATCATATATTTAATACTAAGGAAAAAGAAGCAATATTTGAATATGTGGTTATAATTTTTTTTATTATTAGACACTAGACATGTCCTTTTTTCAAGTTTTTAAAGAGTACAGTAGTTGAATCATCAAACTTTAAAATAAACAAAAAAACTAGTCTGAACAATAAAGTCTTTAAACCAATCTCTTACGAACAATAGTCTTTTGCTTTTATGTCATTGAATGTACGGTCATTATGGGGCTTGGGTCACGCAAGTTAATATCTGATTTTTGTTTACTTTTAATATGTCTGGTTTTCTTGTACCCTGTTTCCCCGATAATAAGCCACCCAGATAATAAGCCATAGTGGGGGGTAGAGGAGGGGCGGCTAATATAAGCCATACTAAACTGTCCATGGGGGAAAATATAAGCCATGGTACCTTTTTATATGCATCGCCGCTGCCTCGGTCCCCTCTGTCCCTGCTGTCCCCGCTGTCCTCCGGGGTCTGTGTTGTCCTCCTCTGCCCTCATGTGCAGCCGCCGGTGGCCTCGAGTGCATGGGGTTAATTTTCTGTGTGCCCAGCCTGACGTCACCGCTGCCCCTGCAGCTCTGATTGGCCAAGCGGCTCCCCAGCATCTCGAGCGCTGATTGGCTCAGCAGCTCGAGTGTTGATTGGCCCAGACGCTCCTGCAAGACGAAACAGCCACACCTCCATTAGGGGAAGCCACCATTACAAAGTAAAGAAATCACAAAATATACCGTAATGTTTCCTTGCTGTACTGGGGGCTGTTACCCTCTGGGCTGTGTGGGATACTAAGGGCCTGTGACCCTCTGGGCTGTGTGGGATACCGTACTGTAAGGGCCTGTGACCCTCTGGGTTGTGTGGGATACCGTACTGTAAGGGCCTGCGACCCTCTGGGCTGTGTGGGATACTGTAAGGGCCTGTGACCCTCTGGGCTGTGTGGGATACTGTACTGTAAGGGCCTGTGACCCTCTGGGCTGTGTGGGATACTGTAAGGGCCTGTGACCCTCTGGTGAGGCTGTGTGGTAATTCGTTGTTTTACATGTTATACATGGAAATACCGTCATGATACGGTTGTAACAAGATATTCTTGAGACATTGGTTTAATAAAACTGTTTTGTGGTGACTACCATACTGTTCAGCATGTTAATAAATGTTAACTTTTTGGTTAAAAAAAAATCATTTTTTTTTTCTAATATAAGACATACCCCGAAAATAAGCCATAGTGGGACTTTTGTGGGTAAAAAGAATATAAGACACTGGCTTATATTCGGGGAAACACAGTATACATAAAGGATGGGGAAGGACCAGAAGTAGGCAAAAAAGTCACTACTTCTTCATTACCATTAGCCAGGAACCAGTGCTGATCATATTCATAGGTCACAGTAACATCACCAGTTATGTCATCCGTATCCAATCTTGTGCCAATTTCAATCACTTACCGGTAACTGTTGTTGCTGAATGAAAAATCCTTGTTTTTATTTCTGCTTCACTCAATGTATTGACAGTGTGTTATTGCCGAGTCCCTTTAATGGGTTCTGCTTCCTGTAGCCAGTGTTTCAACAAACTCTCCTCATAGGCCGCTTTCATATCAGCGATTTTCATAATTCTCTGCAAGTCCGGCAATTTTGCTCCATCTGCTGCCTAACTGAACACTTGAGGCAAACCTACATTCAAGCCAATTTATTCCCTATGGGACTTGCGGCCATGTACGGCACTTGCGGTTTTGCACTTCCGTCAAGTCAAAAAAAGTGACTTGCTGCGGGCTGTCCTTTGTCTTTCTTCTCCCATACTCTCTCCAAGTGTATCAAGGTGAAGGTGTGTTTTTATTTTCTTTAGTGCATAGAGACAATTTGCGATCATAGAGCTGACATTTCGATCACTATTCCGTGACCTTTATCAAAGCATCGCTGTTGTCCTGTCAGCACCTAGAGGATCGTCTAATCCTGTATATGATGTAGGGCCTTTTCATAAAAGGGCATGTGGGGGGTATCGTCCCTTAGTGGTTTCTAAGAATCAGTTTCCCAGAATAGACTATCCGCTGTTATAGGTGCCTCCAGGTTTGTCCCCTTTATGTATTTTTCAACGATCAGATCGTTGGTAACTGGCCAGGACCATTTTTTTTTAATTGTTGGTCTCCCGCTGGGCGGCCAGCATCGGTGTGTGTGACAGTGGGAGACCAACGATCAACGACCTCCCAGCACCGCACAGTACACGCTGGGAGGCTGGTAACCAGGGTAAACATCAGGTAACTAAGCGCAGCGCTTATTTACCCGATGTTTACCCTGGTTACCACCGTGGTCGCTGATCACTGGTGAGTCTGCCTGTGTGACAGATCACCAGCGATCAGATAGCGATGTCCCAGTGAATCCCGATCGTTGGTGGGATTGCTGGGACATCGCAGCATGTAATGGAGCGTTGAGTTGGATCTTGTAGTCTCCCCTTTATTTTTTTGCCATCAACAGTTAATGTCTACCGTATCTCATTTCTATAGGATTTCTATTATAAATAGAAAAATACAGATTTCTTATTTGTGATAGGAGATGGACCTCTACCAATCCTTATATTTTTCCTCTAGCCAATTATATACCAAGACTGCTAGTATACCAAATATTTGGCATGAACTGTATTTGCCTTAGGCCAGATTCACACCACGTTTTTCTGCTGTCGGGTCATTCCATATCAAGTGATCCAAATGTGAATATTTTTTTTTTCCCTGACGTCTTTAGATTTTTTTTTTTTTTTCCTATATGAAGTACAACTTTAGTTAATTACAAAAAAAAAGTTTTGAATTTTTTTTCTTCATCAGGTAATTTTTTACAGGTTTTTAAAGTTTTAAAAACGCTTACATTTTTAGCCAGGTATGGCTTTACATTTTCCGAAAAAAACATATAATTTAAAAAGTCACAAAACTGCCCATGTGTCTGCTATGCTCTTAGCCACATCTGCACCAAAATTCAAGTTGGGATCGTAATGGGATCATATTTTAAAACGGGTGGGCAACTCCAGGCCTCGAGGGCTGCACACAGTGCAGGTTTTCTGTATATCCTTAGCATTTGACAGTTGGTAATTTAATCTCCTGCACAGGTGATGATTCCAACTGTCAAATGCTAAGGATATCCAGAAAACCTGGAGTGTGTGGCTCTCGAGGCCTCGAGCTGCCCACCCCTGTTTTAAAATGTTTAACTATTATAGTGTTGATATCCATATCAAGTGATCTAAATATGAATATTTTTTTTACCTCACTTCTTTAGATTTTTTAAATATTTTTTCTATATGAAGTACAACTGTAGTTAATTACAAATGAAGTTTTTGAATTTTTTTTCTTCATCAGTTATTTATTATTATTATTATTATTATTATTGTTATTATTATTTATTTATATAGCGCCATTATTTTCCATGGCGCTTTACATGCTAAAAAGGGCAGACGAGGACAAGTAACATAGTAACAATACAAGTAACAGTAAATGTTGACAGTTCGGTTGTACAGAAACAAGAGGGGAGAAATCCTGTCCACAAAGGCTCACCGTCTACGAGGGGCAGATGGGGATACAGTGGGAGGAGGAAATTCCAGTCGTGAGGCGGTGTGGTGGACCGGGTCTTATTGCAGGTGGTAGGCTTGGCGGAACAGGTGGGTCTTCAGGTTTCTTTTGAAGGTTCCCAGGGTAGGAGAATGTCTGATGTGTTGGGGCAGTGAGTACCAGCGTCTGGGTGAGGCACGGGAGAAATCCTGTATGCGGTTGTGCGAAGAGGAGATGAGGGGGGAGTAGAGGTGAAGCTCTTAGTTAATTTTTTTTTACAGATTTTTAAAGTTTTGAAAAAGCTCGAATTTTGCCCTGGTATGGCTTTACATATTTCATCATATTGCGAGCTAGAAATAAGATAATGAGGTGGGAGAGGCATCATTTTTCTCAGAACGGTACGGGCTTTCATTTGATATGTCACAAGACTGTTTCTTAACATTTTGTTAATAATTTTGTTATATTTTGTTAATCTGCATGTTCATAAAGGATCATCAACATAATGAGCTCTATGACTCACTGAATGTCTATCACATACACAATCTGACAAGATAATAGAAATCTATAGAACTGTTACTAATGCTCCACAGCTCAGACCACTTTGGGCTGCAAAGTACAGTATACATATTAACAAAATATAACAAAATTAACAAAATATTAAGAAACCTAATCTTGTGACATATCAAATGAAAGCCCGTACCGTTCTGTGAAAAAGGATGTTTCTCCCACCTCATTAACTTAGTTCTCTTCGATGTTAGGCTGTCTTCACACTGCAGTTTTTTCACTGATCAGTGTCCATCCAGTTTGTGTGCCAAAACCAGGAGTGTCTCCAAAACCCAGAACAGGTGTCAATCTTTCAATTATAGTTTTTCTCTGCAAGTTCCTCTCCGGGGTTTGGCACACAGTGGATGGACACTGATCAGTGAAAAAATTGCAGTGTGAAGCCAGCCTTAGAAAGTGATTTATTCAAATACTCTTGTGAAGAATTGGTAAGGAATATTGCCATATCCCCCATATTCCGTCCCTCCCAGAAAGCAATTGATAAGGCACATCTCACTCATAAAGAGATAAGCCCCCTCCCTTGGAAGGCAGAAGTCATTCACCTCTGACAAGTGGCAGAGTAATTAACACCTAGCTGCCAGCCAACAAGGCAACACAAAAGGACTCTTCCTCAACTTTGATATGGTAATCAGCTAGGTGTATGGAGCTTCCTCAGAAATGGGGTTTTGCCAAAAGGTGACACGTCCAATTTCACTGTAAGGCCAGGGGATAGGAAGGCCTTTCTTGCCATGCAGACCGGACGGAGCCGTGACTATAACATTAATATCTCATAAGCCGTCCACCCTGTGATACTATCGAATATAAAAATGAACTCTACATATCTAGACAGTGACAAGGCTGGTATTCATATCAATGTAGGATGACTGTAAGCCATCTAAACAGGATATTGGCTAGTAGGGTGTTCTCAGAGTAGCCATGTTTCATATCCAGACGAAGATAAAATCATATCTAAAAATATGAAAGTATTGTCTTCCGTCTGCGATGCCCATGGACACAGCTAGGTCAGCTTATAGAATCTGGGTGTCCATATCTCCCCTCAGAGGGGTGGGAATTGTGAGATATCCCAGAGGTGTGAGATGGGTGGAGACAGGGGTCAGCCCATAATGTATAAAAATCATCTGCCCCATCTCCACCTGGTATTTCTTCTGAATGGGCATTATTCCACCAAAGCCAGAGATTACCCAAGGAACAGATTGGTGCCACGCCGCCCTTGTGGTGCCATCAGCACTAAGGTAACTGCTCACATGTGTATGTAATTCTGTGTATTCCATTTACCCTGTTATTGGCATACCTGACTGTAATATTTGTAACATCTGAATAATAACTGTAAATATTAATATCTAGTGTACCATTAGGGTGATTAAATATATAAATTTAATCTTGAGTTGCTCTTTTTATCTTGATCACGATTCCCACGTCCGTGTGCTCATATAACGCTACCTGGGTTGGTTTCTGACCCAATATAAGCCCGACTACGGACTGGACTTGTATTAAACGAGAAGCTGGTGGCAGCATTTGTGCTTGGGGTTATTCAGGGCCTCTGGCAGTGACGGGGTGGAGGAGATTATATGTGCTTCTAGCTGCGGGCTAGAAGACATATACCACACTCATGGTGGGTTTACACGCCGCGATATCGGCGTCCAACTCCGACCCAACTCCGACAAAAAGTCACGTGGGTCGCGAGTTGGAGCCGATATCGGGCGCGCGTTGTACGGTTTGAGCGTACAACGCGATCCTGGAACGATGCCAAAAGGATATCGGAGTTGAATAGCTGAGCTATTCAACTCCCCGATATCGCAAGGCCGTTGTAGCAGGATCGCTGCGTGTGACAGCCCAACTCCGATGCGTACTCGCACCTCACCCATTAACTCCCATGTTAAATGGTCGTTACTGGGTTGGTGGGCGTACACATCGGAGGGACGTTGTTTCCCGATATCGCAGCGTGTAAACCGCCGATGCGATATCGGGAAAAGCGCTCAAAAAATGCGCTCCCGCGGCGTTGCCTCCGATATCGCGGCGATATCGGGACGTGTAACCCCACCATCACTGAGAGGTGCCTTAATAAGCCAGCACAGGCAAGGCAGCTGCGGCCCTTCTTTATCCTCAGGCAGTTCTCTGACTGACCTGGGTTTAACAGGAGGCGCTGTGGAGCTGCCAGGTTCGGTGGTCGCGATTCACCACACCAGCCTTAGAAAGTGATTTATTCAACTACTCTATTGTTAAATCAGGATTTATAAAATCCTCTGTGTTGGAAGTTGCAGGTTCTCCACAATGTTCTGCCTGCAGAGTATTTTTCTCTTTTGCAAGGTGCTTTCTACAACTGTCACAAATGTTCATATTGCATTTAATAATGGATTTATATCGAACATCCAATCTTGGACTGGCCTAAGATTTTTTTCTTGTGTCCTGTTTTTTAAAGGGATCGCAATAGCATATATTACAAAATACTGTTCCATGAGAAGCAGCAGCCATTGCTGTGTGAGAAAAAAAAGTTAATGTTAAGTAAGGATGATGGGTAATAAAAATAATGGTTTACAGTAAGCATGAGATGTAACTGTCTTACTATAAAGTGAGTATTAGGGCTAGAGCACACACAACCTTTTCTGTCTGCGGATAAACGATGCGGTTTTGGCATCTATTTTCTATGGAGTTTTCAGTATACCTGCATTAGCTTTTTAATCCCTAGTGAAAACGATGGCAGATTTTTATATATGTATATATATATATATATATATATATATATATATATATATATATATATATATATTATATATATATATATATACTCTATTATAATCACGAATGGGTTTTTTGCCCCTTTTGAGTCCGCTCACGCTGCGAGTCAGTGTCGTCATGTGGATACGCCCGAAGCATTGGCCGCGCAGCGGCCATTGCGAGTCAGAGACTCGCTCTGCTAGAATCCCGATGCATGCGCATCGTGCACCCAGCTAGTATATATATATATATATATAATATATATATATATATATATATATATATATATACTAGAAAAAAATTCTCTGCAGCACTCAGCTACTACCAATGTGCAAACATGCTAACAAGCGGTATATATTTGAGGAAAAAATTTAAAAACTTACGTTTTTTTCAAAAAACTCAAAATCTTATTTTTTTATTTTCTTGGGGTTCTTGGTACGCACATTGGCCAATGTCCGTTTGCTCATCAGCCGCGACAAGGCGACCCCAGGTCTGATGAGTCCTAACGCTGACATCCCTGTCCTCCTTTTCCTCCCTATCCCACTCTCAAGTGGGCGGACACCATCTCAACCTAAGACCACCTGTGGGTGATGAGGGTGCAAGTTGCAGTCATGGAGCCAGATTCTCCATTCGTTATACACAAAACAGAAAAAAACTGCACAGCACTCACAGACTAATGTGAACTGGTGCCAGCAGGGACACTGGGTCATACAACTAGAAAAAAATTCTCTGCAGCACTCAGCTACTACCAATGTGCAAACATGCTAACAAGCGGTATATATTTGAGGAAAAAATTTAAAAACGTACGTTTTTTTCAAAAAACTCAAAATCTTATTTTTTTATTTTCTTGGGGTTCTTGGTACGCACATTGGCCAATGTCCGTTTGCTCATCAGCCGCGACAAGGCGACCCCAGGTCTGATGAGTCCTAACGCTGACATCCCTGTCCTCCTTTTCCTCCCTATCCCACTCTCAAGTGGGCGGACACCATCTCAACCTAAGACCACCTGTGGGTGATGAGGGTGCAAGTTGCAGTCATGGAGCCAGATTCTCCATTCGTTATACACAAAACAGAAAAAAACTGCACAGCACTACACAGTGCAGTTTTTTTCTGTTTTGTGTATAACGAATGGAGAATCTGGCTCCATGACTGCAACTTGCACCCTCATCACCCACAGGTGGTCTTAGGTTGAGATGGTGTCCGCCCACTTGAGAGTGGGATAGGGAGGAAAAGGAGGACAGGGATGTCAGCGTTGGGACTCATCAGACCTGGGGTCGCCTTGTCGCGGCTGATGAGCAAACGGACATTGGCCAATGTGCGTACCAAGAACCCCAAGAAAATAAAAAAATAAGATTTTGAGTTTTTTGAAAAAAACGTAAGTTTTTAAATTTTTTCCTCAAATATATACCGCTTGTTAGCATGTTTGCACATTGGTAGTAGCTGAGTGCTGCAGAGAATTTTTTTCTAGTTGTATGACCCAGTGTCCCTGCTGGCACCAGTTCACATTAGTCTGTGAGTGCTGTGCAGTTTTTTTCTGTTTTGTATATATATATATATATATATATATATATATAGTTATAAATGCTGCGTTTATTGCAATGATCAAAAAGTAATGCAAGCAGTGATTTACTCACGCTTTCAAAAAACACTGCATGTGTTTAACCCCCATTATTTGTAGCCCGAGATTTGATAAAAAATGAATAGCCATACCAGGCCAAAATTCGCGCTTTTTCAAACTTTTAAAATATGCAAAAAATTAACTGATGAAGAAAAAATTCAAAACTTTTATTTTGTAATTTTCTAAAGTTGTACTTTATATAGAAAAAAAACAAACTAAAGACGTCGGGTAAACAAAATATTTATATTTAGATCACTTGATATGCAATGACCCATTGACGCTATAATAGTTAAATATTTTAAAATATGATCCCCGTTGCGATCTCAACTTGAATTTTGGTACTGATGTGGCCAAGAGCAAAACAGACACGTGCATTTTTGGAATTATTCAATTATAAGTTTCTTTCTGAAATGTGTTTTAAAATTTTGCGTTTGCATGGGTAAAATATTAACAAAGATCCTCTTGTGATATATCTGGTGAAAGCCTGTACAGTTCTGAGTAGAATTGTGTTTATTTTGTTTCTCTATCTTATTTCTAGCCTGTTTTATGAGGAGAAATGTAAAGACAGGCAACACCCAAATTCACACTTTTTCCAAACCTTGAAAAGCAGTTAAAATTTTAAAAAAGTTCTTTAGAATTTTTTTATCTTCAAATTTTGCATTGTCTGACACGCTTATCAAGTAACAATGTCAAAAGAATTAAAAATATAGAGGTAAAAATCATTGGTTCACTTGGCATGGAATGACCCAGTGTCGTCATCATATACCTGAAACAGATTATTATTGAAAGATAGTTGTGAGTGAAACTCTAACCTGACAAACACCCATTGATCTAGTAAATTTACCATACAGTTAAAAGCCAAACCTGACCTCTTGGCAGTAAAAAGAACTGTGTTCTGTCTGGTGTTTTTCAGGAAGCACCAGACAGAACCTTACAGCTTTGGAAAAGCAGAACCGGAGGGCAAATATGCCCTCTGATCTTGTTTTCTGCCAGATTTGTGCGTGAGCAGCAGCTGCTTCTGTCTATTGCTGAAATTTCAGCCCTGGAGCTCTCCAGGTACTGAAATTTCAGCTAGGGAACTGTCCAGGTGCTGAAATTCAGCGCTGTATCCGCACCAGGCAGCCGGTCCGATTTTATGTCTGATCCGGCGCCCATAGACTTCCATGTTATGGGGCGCCGGGTCCGGGAGGATCATATTTTGTCTGATTTTTGCCCCGGACACAAAAATGCTGCAAGCTGCTATTTTGTGTCCGGGGCAAAAAAAACGAATTGTGCCGGATCCTCCTGGACAGGACAAAACTGGATGGCAAATAGCTGCCATCCGGCCCCATAGGGAAACAATGGGCCAAAATCTGATACGGGGCTGTCAGTTTCACACCCGATCCTAAAAACCATGGTGTGAAGCCAGCCTAACAGTTGTGATACTTTTAAGTGTCCGTAATTATGACAGGTTTTAAGTATGGAATAACTTCTGGTTTACGGCCAAATTGGTTGAGACAAAAACAGTTGAAGTCGACTCATTTTTTGCTGCTAAAAAATATGATGCTTAAATTTGCTGATTGACTCATTTTTAAGCTCCAGCGGAGGTTGTAATTATGTCGGCACCTTTCATGCAAGCTTTTCAGAAAAATTGTCTTTATTATTTAATCTTTATTAGGCTGGCTTCACACTTGCGTTTGTGTCTGCATGCGGAGGGCATGCAGACGCAAACGCAGTGCAACGCAGCCCATACAGATGTGAACGCAGCGGAGAATCTCTGCATGCGTTCACATGAGTATGGTTCCCGGCCAGCCAATCAGCTGTCTCTGAGGGCGACCGGGAGGAGGAGATCAGCTGTGAAGATCTCCTCCTCCCGGCCACAGCTTTTCTCCCGCTGGTGTCAGCACGGGAGATTTGAAGATACAGCTGTTCTGACAGCTGTTTAAATATCCCGCGCTGACACCGAATAGGTGATATCGGGGCAGGAGATGAGAAACAGCTGATCGCTGCTTCAAATCTCCCACGCTGACATCACCTGATGAGAAACAGCTGATCGCTGCTTCAAATCTCCCACGCTGACATCACCTGAAAAAGGTAGAGTGGCACTAACACAGGATCCACCAGTCACACGTTTGACCATAATCAATACAACACAGAAGAAAGAAACGTGTATATATGACCGGGATCAGGGAAGAAATATATTCAACACTTGATAAAGTGAAAAATAGTTTTTATTACAATAAACTCATGTGTACAAGGTAAAACAAAAGCACAAAACATTTAAAACCATTTAAAATATGTGCAACACCGCACAGATAGCATCAGATATGCATGCCTCCTATAGTTTTAACAATAATAATAGTCCTGCGAAGCTGACCTGGTGACAAAACACAACAGTGAATAAATATTTGCACTAGTTCCCATGATAAGAAGACCAACAAAAAACAGGAGCGGAAAAAAGAACCCAGAGTATTGGAACTGTAGAAATCTATTGCAACCTGAGCTCAGCTCAATAAGGCAGAGAAAGAAGAAAAAAAAAAAAAAAAAAAGGCCTTGATTAAATGTCTGATACTCTATAGAGTGAGTCAAAGGCTGCCTAGTTAATGATAGGACCTGAACAGACCACAAAGCAAAGAGAGACAATACTCTGGGTGAACCGCATACTTGTGAATAAAGACAAATTTGTGCAGATTAGTCACCAGTCACTTTAGACCTGCAGGCAAGGAGGCATAGGAAGCGTGGCTCTGGACCTACGCGTGTCGCTGCCCAATTGACAGCTTCATCTGGGTAGAGCACCACTAGGGGGTGTGCCCAGTTACCTTATATCCACATGTTAATAAGCAGCACCTGCAGAGGAGGCTCCATATACAATGAATAACCTCTGGAGATTTTATGAGCAACAAGGAGGAGAGGTGCTAGGCTGTGGCTAGTACATCATGCTTGATCCAGTGCACATGTACGGAGTGACTTCCGGGTTTTGTTTACCTCTGAAGTTTCCTGTGTGCACTGGATTTTAGAACTCACAAATGCGCATGCCCGGACCAAGCCCCGAAAAAGTCGGAGCCGTCCGTGCTCGCTATGTGTAGCGTCGCTAGGCGACGCTTGCGCATACGCAGACCGGCCGGTCTATAGTAATACAACATTTGTTGCCGTGAGTGCAGGCTGATTGAGCCTGCACACGGTGTAATAGTGCAAATTAGAGCAGCAACTCAGCCCAATGAAAACCAGGGAAGGGGGAGAGATGTTTAGAATAATTATGTACAAAAATATACAATTATAAACAAGAGGTTTGATTGCACTCATGAGAACTCAGTATCGCCGCCTATAGGAAGAAGGATGTTGCATCACAAGCAGAAGGAAGGGCAAGTGAATTATTCCTACAGATACTATAATCCTATGGAGGAATGGGTTTTAGCACAGACAAAGGGACGGTAATCCAAAAATCTCATTCTTTCTCACCTATTTTGGGCTTAAAACATTCATTAAGAATAATAGATGGCATAAATACAAGATGTTTAAATGTGACAGCTTCAATCTTCAAGCCCAAGGTGATGCACTATGGCTACTGATATTAAACCTGTGGGAGAAAGAAAAATTAGCACAGAAAAAAGGTGGGGGGGGCAATAGCTATAGTCTTTTTCTTTTGCTCCTTATCGCACATTGCTGGGCTCCAAACGAAATAACACATGTAAATGATGAGAGGCATAGGTATAGTTTATTGAACATCTTCATAGCTCTAATCCAAGACGATGTGCTGTAGGCGACAGTTGAAGAATCCATAATTAGAAGGATGTTTGTTGTTAGAAAGCCCCAGTTCCAGATCTTCCGTATTAGTGGTGGCTGCAACAGCAGTGATGGTGAATGGAGGTCCATCCTGTAGTCCTAGAGATATATAGCAGGTACTATGTGTATCCCCTCCAAATGAGGTCTAAAATTTGAAGCCAAAAAGAGAGAGAGGGAGAGAGGGTGTCCTTCAAGTTTTTTGCTCTCCTAGCTACCAGTTTTGGTCTAGGCCCAACAAATTGTTTGATTTTAGGATCATTTGACAACAATGCCCAATTTCGATCCAAGGTACGATATACATCCCTCCAATGATTGTTAAAGGTCGTGATGACATTCAACCTATCTGAGCTTCTTCTAATTTTTCCTGTCAAAAGTTCTGTTCTGTCTGTAGCGACTGTGGACCATAGGCCTGGGAAATGACCTTGTGAGGGTAGCCCCGCTTCTTAAACCTCCCTGTCAAATCTCTTGCCTCTGATAGAAAAGTAGAGTTGTCCGTACAATTTCTTTTAAGACGATAGAATTGACCTTTGGGAATAGCGTTCCGCACATGCTGTGGATGGAAGTTCTGATAGTGAAGAACACTATTAGTGGCAGTTTCTTTTCTGTGTAGAGCCGTGGTGATCTTACTTCTTTCCTGTATGATTTTTAGATCCAAAAAAACCACTTCTGTCCAAGAATGTCGGGACGTCAATGTGATGTTCCACGGGTTGTTGTTGAGAGTGTCCATGAACTTCTGACAGTCCTCCAGGGTCCCTGACCAAAAAAACAGGATATCATCGATATAACGGTACCATTTCAGTACAGAAATTTAAACAGCTGTCAGATCAGCTGTATCTTCTAATCTCCCGCGCCGACACCGGCGGGAGATCAGCTGTGGCTCTGGCTGATTTCCCGGTGGCCGCCGCTGATCACCAACGGCCACTGGGAGAGATTTGAATGAGATCTGCAACGTTCTCCTGCGCTGTCATGCGGAGGACACTGCGGATCCATTGACTTCCATGCATTTTTTGTGCGCTTGTGGATAAAACAAGCGCCCGCGAACGCACAAAAAATGCAACAGGCTGCGTTCGGAGTGCGGAGGAGGGCGCATCCGTATGCAAACACAACCGAAAGCAGCCAAAACGCAAGCGTTTGGCTGCCGAACGCAAGTGTGAAGGCACCTTTACATTGTTGAAAATTATTGCAATTACACCTTTTGTTATATACAGTAGATGATTATTTCCTTTGTGTGTATTGGAACACCACAAAAAAAACTACCGTATATACTCGTGTATAAGCCGACCCGTGTATAAGCCGACCCCCCTACTTTTGCCCCCAAAACCTGGGAAAACCTATTGACTCGTGTATAAGCCGAGGGTGGAACCCAGCACAGGTATACAGCCCCCAGCAGTGTGGTATACAGGCCCCCCAGTGGTAGTGTAAAGCAGCCTTCCCAGTGGCAGTATAAAGCAGCCTCCCCAGTGGTAGTATACAGCAACCTCCCCAGTGGTGTATACAGGCAGACTCCCCAGTGGTAGTATACAGGCAGATCCCAGTGGTAGTATACAGGCAGATCCCCAGTGGTAGTATACAGGCAGACTCCCCAGTGGTAGTATACAGGCAGACTCCCCAGTGGTAGTATACAGGCAGACTCCCCAGTGGTAGTATACAGCAACCTCCCCAGTGGTAGTATACAGCAACCTCCCCAGTGGTAGTATTACAGCAACCTCCCCAGTGGTGTATACAGGCAGACTCCCCAGTGGTAGTATACAGGCAGACTCCCCAGTGGTAGTATACAGGCAGACTCCCCAGTGGTAGTATACAGGCAGACTCCCCAGTGGTAGTATACAGGCAGACTCCCCAGTGGTAGTATACAGGCAGACTCCCCAGTGGTGTATACAGGCAGACTCCCCAGTGGTAGTATACAGGCAGACTCCCCAGTGGTAGTATACAGGCAGACTCCCCAGTGGTGTATACAGGCAGACTCCCCAGTGGTAGTATACAGGCAGACTCCCCAGTGGTAGTATACAGGCAGACTCCCCAGTGGTAGTATACAGGCAGACTCCCCAGTGGTAGTATACAGGCAGACTCCCCAGTGGTAGTATACAGGCAGACTCCCCAGTGGTAGTATACAGGCAGACTCCCCAGTGGTGTATACAGGCAGACTCCCCAGTGGTAGTATACAGGCAGACTCCCCAGTGGTGTATACAGGCAGACTCCCCAGTGGTAGTATACAGCAGACTCCCCAGTGGTGTATAAGGCAGCCTCCCCAGTGGTAGTATACAGCAGCCTCCCCAGTGGCAGTATACAGCAGCCTCCCCAGTGGTAGTATACAGCAGACTCCCCAGTGGGTATATAGGCAGCCTCCCCAGTGGTAGTATACAGCAGCTCCCAGTGGCAGTATACAGGCAGACTCCCCAAGTGGTGTACTGTCGGTGCGGTGTCAGTGTCTACCTTTCTTAAATGAATATCTGGAGGTGCCGGAGCCGGTATTGCTGGAACTGTGACGCGCGAGGCCAGACGTTCATGATGCAGTGAGGATGATGTGGGTACTGTGCTGGCGCTGCGGGGATTACGGCCTCCTGTTGATTTAACCCTCACTGCACCGGGCACAGGTCACAATGACTGCTGTGAGCGAAGAAAAGCGGGAACTGACACTGGAAGGAGGGGGGGGGGGACGCTATAGAGGGACACACAGGAGAGGGGACGCTATACAGAGGGGCACACAGGAGAGCGGACGCTATACAGAGGGGCACACAGGAGAGAGGACGGTAT
Source organism: Allobates femoralis (assembly GCA_033576535.1). NCBI lineage: Eukaryota > Metazoa > Chordata > Amphibia > Anura > Aromobatidae > Allobates > Allobates femoralis. Next base: position 176,911,550 of record JARQOC010000002.1, read on the forward strand.
ACAGAGGGGCACACAGGAGAGCGGACGGTATACAGAGGGGCACACAGGAGAGAGGACGGTATACAGAGGGGCACACAGGAGAGCGGACGGTATACAGAGGGGCACACAGGAGAGAGGACGGTATACAGAGGGGCACACAGGAGAGAGGACGGTATACAGAGGGGCACACAGGAGAGAGGACGGTATACAGAGGGGCACACAGGAGAGCGGACGGTATACAGAGGGGCACACAGGAGAGAGGACGGTATACAGAGGGGCACACAGGAGAGAGGACGGTATACAGAGGGGCACACAGGAGAGCGGACGGTATACAGAGGGGCACACAGGAGAGAGGACGGTATACAGAGGGGCACACAGGAGAGCGGACGGTATACAGAGGGGCACACAGGAGAGCGGACGGTATACAGAGGGGCACACAGGAGAGCGGACGGTATACAGAGGGGCACACAGGAGAGAGGACGGTATACAGAGGGGCACACAGGAGAGAGGACGGTATACAGAGGGGCACACAGGAGAGCGGACGGTATACAGAGGGGCACACAGGAGAGAGGACGGTATACAGAGGGGCACACAGGAGAGCGGACGGTATACAGAGGGGCACACAGGAGAGGGGACGCTATAGAGAGGGACACACAGGACAGGGGACGCCATATAGAGGGACACACAGGAGAAGCCTCGTCCAGCCTCCCCAGCCCAGGACGCAGCCCCCACCACACCATTTACCGTATTGACCCGTGTATAAGCCGAGGGGGGACTTTTCAGCCCAATTTTTGGGCTGAAAAACTCGGCTTATACACGAGTATATACGGTAAGTAAAAAACAGGCATATTGTACACAATTTTACACAAGATGCTAGGGACAGAATTGTCAGCTTTCCAAAATTGTGGGTAAAGAACTGTTCTAATCATGGGACGCTTGTTCAAACTCGTCTGTGGCAAGTAACAACTGTGTGCAATATGCAAATCACACTTTGACCCCTTCACAACCTGGCGATATTTCATTTTTTGTTTTCGTTTTTTCTTCCCCTTCTTCCAAGAGCCATAACTTTATTTTTCCATCAGTATAGACATATAAGGGCTTGTTTTTTGCTGAACGAGTTGTGCTTTCAGATTGTACCCTTTATTTTACCATATAGTGTACAGGAAAATGGTAAAAAGAAAAATCCACGTGCGGTGAAATTGCAAAAAAAAAAAAAAAAATGCAATTACATGTTTGTATTTTGTTTCTTTTATTCACCATGTTCACTATATAGTAAAACTGATAGAATGGTATGATGCCTTGGGTCAGTACAAGTTCGTAGATACCAAACTTGTACACTTTTTCTGCTAAGTGGTGAAAAAAAAGAGAATTGCACTTTTTGCGCCATGATCCACGACCCAAAGCAATCTCGTTTATTGGGATCTGGGGCTGTGTGACTGCTTATTTTTGTGGCTTGACTTGACGTTTCTAATGATAGCATTTTTTGGTGAATGCGCTGTTTTGATCGCCTGTTGCTTTTTATTGCAATGTTGCAGTGATCAAAATAACGTAATTTTGGTGCTTGGACCTGTTTTACCCAGTTTATAGATCTGATTAATTGATTTTATATCTTGATGAAGCATTTCTGAACTCAACTTAAATGTGTATTTTTTAAATTTTTTGGGAAATTTATTTTGAATGGGGCAAAAGAGGAATGATTTGACCTTTTGTGTTTTTTTTTTTTTTTTTTCCCTTCAATTTTTATAAAGCTTTATTTTTACTTTATTTTACACTGCCCGACAGTCCGGATGAGCTGCAACACATTGGGACATGGCACAAGTGATCACTTTCTGTGGTTGGCAGCTCTTGCCAACCATCCACAGGAAGTGATCCTGATAGTAACCGTGGTCACTGCAGGATCTTAGGCTATCAGATGACACATGGGGATCCCACAATCTTATTGCGGGATGTCCGGTCTCTTTTGGGGGGTCGTGTGGTCTTTGTCGTGGCGCTTTTGGTTCACACAGTCATTGAATGAAAGCACGATCCAAAGGGTGAACAGTACTGATCAGATTGCAGATCCGATTAGCGCTGTTAGCCCCACATCTCAGCTAATGAAATCAGCTGAGATATATTGCAGTATGATGTGATCTCGCACCAGGAGCTTATATGAAAGTAAGGGACACGACCTATGATGTAACGGTACGTCATAGGTTGTGGAGGCTAGAAAAGAAGGGAGATACAAGAGGCGCAGATTGTGCCCTATCAAACAGACACTATAGTTCTTATGTGGATTATAAGTGTATCCACTCACCTTTTATGGTTGTGAGACTCACAACCAGTTTAAAAGCATAAGGCAGCTAGTGCAGAACCTCCACCAACGCCACAAAACCGCGGGAAATCAGAAGATAAAACTGGAATGGTATCCACGGTCCGCGCTGCTGCTCTTTATCCAAGGAATCCACAAGAGGTTATTACCATCAAAAGTTCTTTATTTCATCACACCAACGCATTTCGGTGCTGTCCCAGATGCCCTGAGGAAGGTGCTGGGACAGCACCGAAACGCGTTGGTGTGATGAAATAAAGAACTTTTGATGGTAATAACCTCTTGTGGATTCCTTGGATAAAGAGCAGCAGCGCGGACCGTGGATACCATTCCAGTTTTATCTTCTTATAGGTTGTGGAGGGGTTACACCAGATAAGAGAGAAGTTGATTCAATGTTAGCATTGTGACTCTGTGCTAGAGGAGAAAACTGAGGATTTGAGAACCAATATTGCTAAAAAATATCAACAAGCTCCTATGTTCCAAGTCCTTCTCCAGAGATCTTGATGTTCTTTTGTCCAGAGTGCACAACAATGAGCAAGAAGTTTACAACCCACATCACTGTAGCCAATCTTTCTGACCGTGGACAGCAAATAAAAATAGATAACCAGTTGCAGCACAGGATTGTCCGAATGGTGGATAATGCTGTGGATATAATAATGCGCAACAGGGTCTTAAGGTCCCCTTACACATAGCGATATCGCTAATGATATTGCCACGACGTCACAGGTTTTGTGACGTAGCAGCGACCTCGCCAGCGAAATCGCTGTGTGTCACACTTAGCAGCGATCGGCCCCGCTGGGAAATCGTGGATTGTTAATGAATTGCCTGGACTATTTTTTGATATGTGATCTCCCGCTTGGCATGCTGGATCACTGTGTGTGACAGGGGCAACGAACGGCGAGCTCCATGGTTCGCCCGAGAACCAAACACAGATCCCAACGACCATCGGGTGTTGCCGCATTACTGGGTAATCGCTGGTAAGTCTGCCTGTATGGCATCTCACCAGCGACCATGTAGCGACGCACCAGCGATCCCGCCAGGTCGGATCGTTGTCGAGATTGCTGGTGCTTCGCTACATGTAACGGTCTTTACCTGAGTAATAAGATTAGGCAAAATCAGGGTGGCTCACTCACCTTTTGTGTTTTTTTTTTTTTTTATTTTTCCTTCGTTTTTTTTTTTTATCCACCATTGTATCCAGTCTATCGAATGGTGGTTAAGGAGGCCAAATCAAGTTCCCACAAAATTCAAGCTGACCAGCTGGCTCTGGGTGCATCAGTGTCAGCGTGCACTATCCGTCACCATTTAAATGAAATGATCACTGTGGCAGGAGAACCGAGAGGGCCCCACTGCTGACAGACCTAAAAAAAAAGCTACACTGTAGCTTGCGAAAATGTATATAAGTAAGCCAAAAGCCTTCTGGGAAAGCCTCTTGCGGACAGATGAGGCAAAGATGGAGCTTTTTGGTTAAGTACATCATCCTACTATTTATTGAAAATGTAATGAGGCCTACAAAGAAAAGAATACAGAACCTACTGTCAAATGTGGTGGAGGTCCACCGATGTCTTGGGGGTTGTTTTGCTGCCTCTGGCACTGGGTGACTTGACTTTGTGCAAGGAATCATGAAGTTTACAGATTATCAAAGGATTTTGGGTCTCAATTTAGTGTCCACTGTCAAAAATCTAGGTCTCCTAGGTCATGGGTCTTACAGTAAAACAATGGCCCCAAACATAGTTCAAGAAGCACCCAGAAATGGATGAAAACAAAGTGCTGGAAAATACTGTAGTGGCCAGAAATGAGTATGGATCTGAATCCCATTGAACACTTGTGGAGACATCTTAAAATTGCTGTTGGGAGAAGGCACCTTCACATTGAGGGACCTGGAGCATTTTGCAAATGAAGTGGTCCAGAATTCTAGCTGAGATGTAAGAAGCTTGTTGATGGTTATAGAAAGTGAATGATTGCAGTTATTTATTCCAACAGGTTTGAAATACTATATATAAATACTATGTGGTCAGCGCCGTAGCCCGCCCTGCTGTATGCATACAGCATAATCTGGAGTAGGTCGGGCTCAGGCACTGACGTCACAGGCAGGGAGCAGCACTCAGAGGCAGGGGGCAGGAGGACCCTCTTAACGGGGAGGACTTCATAATTGGATAAAGTCCCTCAGACTCGTTATCGCTACACTTTCTGAGGGTGCTTTCACACTGCGATTTAGTTAAATCCGATGCTGTCCGATGAAAAAAAATGGAGGGAGGGGAGTTGGGATCCTTATCAAGAAACAATATTCTTGTAATAAGTACATTTATACTATGTTGAATATCATAATCTGGGGTGTTGGAAGAGGTTTCAATCAGTCACTAAGAACAGGATATACTGTATATACCATTATATGATGTATTGTCGTTTACCAGGTTTAAATAGGAAGCACAATTTAGGGATAGCATTTAACATCTTATCTTTCCGTATGCATCACTCATGGGGACACACTGATAAAGCGGCTCAGGAGTGGAGTCTATCCAGAGTGACCAAACAGCACAAAATAATAGTAAGGTGTTTGTCCTAGTGGCTTTAATGCGTTCATAAATCATTATATTATCTAATTTTCGTTTGACTAAAGATATAGAAAGAGTTGATGTTTTCCATTGTGCTGTTATATGAATGTGAAGCCATAGTAATGAAATTGAGTAATTTAAAGGTTTTATTAGTCAGATCGGTTGGTCTGTCTTCCAGCAATAGTACTATTGGATCAAGCCTGATAGACCCCTCACCAAAATTACATCTCTGATAACATTTTGGCAGGAGGTTAAATCCCTTATTACCAAAGGACAAGTGTTTCATATCTCCTGGGGTGTTGCACCCCCTGAAACATCTATCTGTGACATTAGGGTATATTTCGTGTAACATTACCCGGTCATATTAAGCCTATGTCAAACTTTTAATGACGTCTCAGTAAATGAGGTCTGATTACTACTTTCAGATATAATATCACAGCATCTATTCCATTTCTCAATGGACATTTTACCATTGCTCCATGTACCACCGTTTCTCTCCAGCTGGGTGATGATTCAGTGTGGAATATATTAGTGAAATAACCCCTTGTCCAAAAGGGTCATATAGACATTTGTTCAAAAACAGTAGGTGGCGGGACATATTTGTTAATAGAGCTTGTCCTAGTGAAATGTAACACCTGATTAATTATCATAACTTCTCCCAATGGGGGATTATGTTTCTGTATAAAACCTTGCCTAGTAATGATGAAATTAGCAGATGTCCAAAGATGTTTCTAAACGCCCCTTTACACGCTGAGACTTTCCAGCGCCCTCACCAGCGATATGACCTGGCCGGGATCGCTGGAAGGTGTGTCTGCAGTAACTGGTGAGCTGTCAAACAGGCAGACTCTCCAGCGACCAGTCAGCAGCAACATCGCTGGTAACCAGGGTAAACACCTGATAACTAAGCAGCGCGTGCCGCTTAGTTACCCGGTGTTTACCCTGGTTACCAGTGCCCAGCATCTAATGTACGGCGCTGGGCATTGGCTGGGAGGTCATTGATCGTTGGTCTCTCACTGTCACACGCCGATGCGTGCTGACCAGCGGGAGACCAGAGACCAAAAAAAATGGTTCTGAACAATGTGCAGCGATCAGCGACCTCACAGCACAGGGGTAGATCGCTGATACGTGTCACACACTGCAACATTGCTGGAGAGGTCACTGTTACTTCACAAAACCTGTGACGTTTCAGCGATATCGCTAGTGATGTTGCAGTGTGTGAAGTACCCTATAGTAGTTATCCCTTTAAGCTTCCACCATTTAAAGGACTTTGGGTCTAATCCAGGGGCAAACATAGGGGTTATTGAATAGTGTCAGTAGAGGGGAAGGATTAGATTGTAATTTAAATTGGAATCTCTGTTTTCGCCACAATGAAAGAGCGTGGAAAGTGTATGCAGAGTGAGCAACTAAATTAGGGGGTAAATGACTAGTTGACCACATTAACCTTTAGATGGAGTATGGTGAGATGAGTAATGAATTTTCAATATCTATTCCTCTCGGTTTAGCTGACGAAGATAATCCTGGAACTGAAAGGAAAGAGAGCGCAATAGTCTTATCTTCAATATGAAATACAAAGAATAGGTGGTCAGTGCTCACCTGGAAAAGGTGTGTAGCACACAACCGGAATGTACACAAGATGGCTGCTGCTAGGTCCACACATCAACAGAAACCATGATCAAAGGAGAGATATACAGGACTGTATTCACCAGACCCACACTGCCAACAAATGAGACGTCCATATAGTGGTTAGTAGCAAGTGGCTTTTTATTTCATCCGACGCGTTTCGGAGCCAGACACGACTCCTACCTCAGGGAGCACACTACGTAGTGTGCTTCTTGAGGAAGGAGTCGGGTCTGGCTCCGAAACGCGTCGGGTGAAATAAAAAGCCACTTGCTACCAACCACTGTATGGACGTCTCCTTCGTTGGCAGCATGGGTCTGGTGAATACAGTCCTGTATATCTCTCCTTTGATCACAGTACCTGATGAAGATGACACTATTGATAGCTGTGCTAATTGTGCAGTCTTATAATATTGGGAGAAATTGGGAAGTGAAATTCCCCTGTTTTGCATATGATAAAACATAATTTGTTGTGATATCCTGGGCCTTTTACCGTGCCAAACAAATTTAGAAATTACTGAGTGAATACCTGAGAAGATCTTACAAGGTATTACTATAGGGAGAGATCTAAACAGGTACAGAAAGCGTAGTGATATTACCATTTTAATAGAATTGACATGTCATAGCCAGGATAAGGTAGGAGGATGTCCATTTGTTGAGATCATTCCGGAGATTCTGGAATAGAGGAGCATAGTTCCATTTAAAGAGCATTGATTTATCCATAGTTAAATTTATATCCAAATAAATGAGCTAATGTTTCTTTTTGCTGAACCTGAATTGTGATACTATATGGTCTTTCATGGAGATAGATGTATTAATAAACTTTGTTTCAGATTTATCAATATTAATTTTTATTCCAGATATTAATTCAAATCTATGTAGAAGGGGAAAATGGTTTGGCATAGTTATTAAAGGTTGTATAAGGGTTAAAAGAAGGTCATCTGCAAACAACCTTATATTCCCTGCATAAACCCTGTCCTTGACATCCTCTAATATCAGGGTTTTCCCTTACAGCTTCTGCCAATGGTTCCGTGGCCAGCTCTCTGTATCTTAATAGGTATGGGGTGGATAGAGGGAAGCTTTAGATAAGCTGTTGGTGTATCGTAAAGCAATTTTAAAGAGGCAAAAAGGCCAGGTAGAAGTCCGTATAAAGCGAAGGTGTAAAGCTCCCGTCACACACAACGATGCACCAGCGATCCAGACAACGATTATGATCCTGTATGGATCGTTGGTGCGTCGTTACCTGGTCGCTGGGGAGCTGTCAAACAGGCAGATCTCCCAGGGACCATGGAGCCACCTCCACATCGCTGGTAACTATGATAAACACCGGGTATCCAGGCAGCGCGCACTGCCTAGATACCCAGTGTTTACCATGGTTACCAGCTTGTGAGATCGCAGATCGTTGGTCTCTTGCTGTCACACTCAGTGACCAGCGGGAGACCAACGATCAAAAAATGATCCAGAGCACTTTGTAACGATCAGCGACCTCACAGCAGGGGCCGGATCGCTGCTAAGTGTCACACTTGGCGATATCGTTAGTGTGATCGCTGTTACGTCACAAAACCTGTGACGTTACAATGCTCTCGTTATATTTGACGGGGACTTAAAAAAGGTAAGGCCACGAGATAGTCAAAAGCCTATTCAATGTCTAATGCTAACATCATTAGCAGCGTTTTATTCTTGTTTGCATTATGTATATTTAAATTTCGTCTAGTATTATCCGGTGCTTGTCTCATCAGGACAAATCCCACATGATTTGTGCTCCATTTTAAGGCCCTCTCAGTTCTGATTGTTAAAATTGCATCCTATTGAAGTATAACTCATGTATGAGTTTTTGCAGGTTTAAGGATGGAGAAGTGTGGTTAGCCATTTCGAGTTTCAATAGCTTCACCTCTAAACTAGATGGAGGTTTTGACCTCTTTTTATTTTATTTTTTATTTATTTATTTTTTTTGTGATGCCAATTTAAGTAGGGGTCTTGCGATATATTGCTCATGTGCCATCCAAATCATGCTTGGGGATACTTCTGTATTATTTATCAGGTAGAAGTTGTCAAGATCACTTTTGATTTGGGTAACAGGGTCAGTGTCAAGGGCTTCGTTTAGTCTCCATTTAAATAATCTAGAACTCGTAATATTAAATTGAAATAGTCAGAACCGAGTCATGGTCTGATTCCTCAGTTATTTTTGCCCACTCTTCATGAGCAAACTGCCCCGGCTATTTCAGGTGCGATGGCGCGTACCCCAGACTGTTCATCTCTTTTGATAGATGTTCTATAGGATTTAGTAAATGTAAATTGTAAATCATCTTGGTCAGTTTCTAGTTATTCCAGTGACCATTGTGGGTTTTCCTTTCCTTTAAAGTGATCCTGACCCCATAACACCACCCCACATTCCCTTCTTACCTACCCCTGCAGCTTGGTATCCTGATGCCATCCATCCCTGGTTCTCCACACACCGTGCTGGCGATCTTTATAAATCCCTATTTTATTATATCATTACTGCGGCTTCCTAGTATCGAAGCCGCAACAGGCGGGGCTGTGTGCCACTCTCCCCCGCCTTGACGGTAATTATGCATGCCACCATGGGCGTGGTAAACATCCGAGAGGCTGCTGACTTCATAGTAAGGGCGGTGAAGCCGGTATGGCGTAATACGCGTCATATCCTGTTTCACATACGTCAGTACACTCATTTGGGTGTACTGCTGGCTTCGCGCAGCTATTGCGCATGCACGCGGGGTTCATGGCAGCTTATTAGAGATAATAATTTGAGTAGTAATAGTTATAACATTTGATTTAAGGGATGTATGTGACTAAAATTCTCTCATAAAAGATGGAAATTAATTTCTACAATGATGACCTTGTTTCCAGGTCTTTACAGATAGTTTCTCTAATGAAAATCCAGTTCTGTAATAACTGCCAAGATTTATGACTTTTTAAACACTTTTTACATGTTTGCTGATAGTATTCCATTACATTTGTACTGTCCTGGGCTCTTAAATGTTCTTCCTGTAGTGTCTTTTATTGGGAACACATTGGTCTGCATTGCTGGTCTCTAATGGGTTAAAGCAATCATTTTAATTATATGCTTTAATGAGTTGAAGAGTGCAGTGTTTGTAAATGTACCTAATATCCTAGGAATTTACTGATTAGAGATGAATTCAGCCTGATTTACCATTGTTAGCTTGGAGTGCATGCACTTGAAAACAGAATACTAGAAAATCTAATTTCTCAGTCTGTAAAGTAGCAGAATGTGAATGTCACACGAGCTACACTACTGAAAAGGCAATCATCTCGTATTTACAATGTGAATCGCGTACCCATTACTTCACTCTGAGCCTTCTCCTGTGTCACCTTGTTAACAGATGGCATTCTATAAGAAATCTGGAGGGTTTACTTTTTACTTTTTTTTTTTATAACAAATTTAACTTTAATCACGGCTACATGGTTATATCATATCTAAAGATTTTCATTGGTTCATGATGCGTTTGTTAAAAGAAAAACAAAAAACAAACAAAAAAAAAAACTGCTGAATGTTTAGTAGCAAAATGCATGCAACCTTGCCAACACAGCTCTGGGTGCCATGTCTCCCCAATGACTGTATTTTATCGATCAGTTTTACAACTGGCAAACGACAGCAAACTTCATGCACTGGGGGGGGAGGTTTGGCAGGCAAAATGCACTAGAATTCTAACATTTCCTCTGAAAAATAGTTTTTCGTGATCTTCATCATATGTGTGTTTAGATCCTTTCTGTATCTTATCTGACAATAGGCATGGCCTACCTTGAGTGGCATATTGGAAACAGGACGTGGTCTGCAGTGCCACTGTGTCGCACATTTCTTGTACTTAGTAAAGCATGTAAAAAGTGGTTTAAAAATAGACTAGAGAGCAGGACTTTAAAGTTGGTGTCCGTTTTGCTGGAGTCTGATTAAGGGAAATTGAAGAGTCAGTAGGATGTTTGGCTTATGACTCCACAGCCCTGCTAGACGGTATTAAAAAAAACAATCCAAGTCTTAAATTGTAAAATTAAAAAAAAAATGATAAAATTAGAATATAAGAATTAGAATTTATAATTATATCCCAATATTTGTCATTAAAAGATAGTGATAAATAGCCAGAAAATCCCCGCTCAGCCATCACTGCTTACTTTTCTAATAGATATCCCCTTTGTGGAAAAACCCCTTCAACCCCTTCATCCCAGAGCTACGGTAGGTTTTCTCCTTAATGATTTTGCCATTTTTTTCAATTCTGACCAGTGTCCCTTTAAGGTTATAAAAGCCCTGTCTCACATAAAGATATCGTTAGAGAGATCGCTGTAACTGTAACGTTACAACGATCTCTCCAGCGATGTCGTTCTGTGTGACACTGTTTCCAATATGTTGGCGGTGTGAACATGTTCTTACAGACTTGTTCGCTGTGTGCAGGACTCAACTGTTTTTAGTTCTGTGTGACACTGTAGTGATCAGGCCCCTGTTGTGAGGTCGCTGATCGCTGCAAAGTGCAGCGGGTCATTTTTTGATTGTTGGTTTTCCGCTGGTCAGCATGCTGCGTGTGACCACGGCAAACCATCGATCAGTGACCTCACTGGCTGGTAACCATGGTAAACACCGGGTATCTAGGCAGCACGTGCTGCCTTAGATACCCAGTGTTTACCATGGTTACCAGCGTCCTCCCTGCTTAGCACTGCCTGTAAGCAGGGAGAACGCTTGTAACTATGATAAACAACGGATATCCAGGCAGCGCACACTCCCTGGATTCCCGCTGTTTATCATAGTTACCAGCGTTCTCTCTGCTTAGCGCTGCCTGTAAGGCTAAGCAGGGAGGACGCTGACATCGCCTTCAGCGATGTGGGAGGTGGCTCCAGTGGCCCTGATCGCTGGGGAGATCTGCCTGTTTGACAGCTCTCCAGTGCCTTAACTCTGGAATGCTTCGACAGATGCCAGTGATTGAGATTGTTGTTTCGTGACATATTGGACTTTGATGTTCGTTGTAAATGCAGGACGATATTCAGGTTTTTTTTCCCGTTTACTCCGTTCACCGTGTGGTAAAAGTGATAAAAAGTTTTATTCTCCAGGTCAGTACGATTACAGCGATACCACAATTGTATTGTTTTTATTGTTTTCCTGTTTTTACATCATAAAACAATTTTAGAGAAACAATTTTTTTGCATTGCAGTACTCAGAGCTATAGCTTTATTTCTCTGATGAAGGAGCTGTGTGATGACCTGTTCTATGTGGGGCCAGATGACGTTTCAATTTTTACTTGCATGCAATTTGAAAGCGACGTATGACTTTTTTTTAGATGTTATGATAAAAAAGCAGTGTTTTTGAGAAGTTTTACATTTTATGGTCTTCACTAAATACGGTATGTGTATTTTTTTGTTTTTACATAAATACATGTATTATAGTTTTTTCAAAAATATTTTCCTCCTTATTTTTCTGTTTTTAAATGTTTTTACTTTTTTATATAGAATTTTTAATGTAGTAGAACATCACCTTTTTATTATTATTTATATAGCGCCATTAGATTCCATGGCGCTTTACATATGGAGTGGAGAGAACAAGGAGAAATACAATATATATGGATAATCAAGCATTGCAGGTATACAACAAGTACTGTATATATGGACAGTCAAGTTTTGCAGATACATGAGGGGAGAGGACCCCGTCCACAAGGGCTCACAGTCTACAAGGGTGAGCGAAGAAACAATAGGAGGTGGAAGTGCTGAGCGTCAGGGCTGTGGAGTCGGAGTTGCTGCCAATTTTGGTGGAGTCGGAGTTGGAGTCGGTAGAAAATGTTCCGACTCAGACTCCTAAAATATATGATAGTAGTTCAATGCAGAATGTGCTGAATATTATTATGATTTATTATTATGTTCTATCTAAATATCTTGATTAATATGTCATTATAATGATTAAAGCCTAATGTTACCATTGACCTACAATAATTTTATCACTTAAAAACGAGCCATGACTGAAGGAGTCGGAATCAAAGGAGTCGGAGCCAGGGAAATTCAGGAGTCAGAGTCTCAGTTGGAGTCGGTGGTTTGATTTACCGACTCCACAGCCCTGCTGAGCGTGAGACTGTGTGGTGACTGGGACTCATCGTAGGTTGTAGGCTTGTTGGAAGAGGTGGGTCTTCAGGTTTCGTTTGAAGTTCCCAAGGGTAGGCGAGTGTCTGATATGTTGGGGGAGAGTGTTCCAGAATATGGCGAAGGCACGGGAGAAGTCTTGTATGCAGTTGTGAGAGGATAAGGGGGGAGCAGAGAAGGAGCTCTTGGGAGGATCGCCGGTTGCATGCGGGCAGGTATCGCGAGACCAAGTCGGAGATGTATGGGGGGCCAGGTGGTGGATGGCATTGTATGTGAGGGGTTAGGATTTTAAATCTGGATCTCTGGGGGGTGGGGAGCCATTGAAAAGCTTAACGGAGGGGGGTGAACAGGGGAGTAGCGGAGAGACAGGTGGATTAGTCGTGCAGCGGAGTTGAGGATAGAAAGGAGAGGTACAAGGGAGGAAGCGGTGAGCAGGAAGTTGCAGTAGTTGAGGCGGGAGATGATGAGAGCACGAACAAGAGTTTTGGTATTGTCATGATCAAGGAAAGAGCGAATCCGGGAAATGTTCTTGAGCTAAAGTTGGCAGGAGGTGTTGAGGGCTTGGATGTGAGGTTTGAAGTAGAGGGAAGAGTCGAGAGTAACACCAAGGCGCTTGGTGTGGGGGACTCGGGCGAGTGAGCAGTCGTTGACGAGGATGGATAGGTCCGGTAGAGGGGGAGAGCGATTTGGGGGGGGTGGGTAGACTATGAGCTCAGTTTTGTCCATGTTCAGCTTGAGGAAGCGAGCAGAAAAAAACGCATTGAGATGATGGGCAGGCATTGTGGAATTTTGGATAATATGGAGGTGATGTCGGGCCCAGAGAGGTAGATCTTGGTGTCATCAGCGTAGAGATGGTAACGGAACTCAATTTGTTGACCTTAGGCCGAGGGTGTAGATCAGGGGTGGGCAACTCCAGGCCTCGAGGGCCGCACACAGTCCAGGTTTTCAAGATTTCCTTAGAATTTGACAGTTGGTCATTTAAATAATTGTAAATGACCAACTGTCAAATTCTAAGGAGATCTTGAAAATCTGGAGTTACCCACCCCTGGTGTAGATGGAGAAGGGTAGTGGTCCAAGAACCGAGCCTTGGGGGATGCTGACAGATCAGAGGGTAGGACAAGTAGGAGGTGTGGGGTTGGGCGACGCTGAAATTTTAGTGCGTTAGTTATGAGGGGATCCAGGAGAGGGCGAGGTCAGTGATGCCAAGAGATTCTAGGATCTGAAGTAGGAGGGAGTGGTCAACAGTGTTAAAGGCGGCAGATAGGTCGAGGAGGAGGACGAAGTAGTGTTGTTTGCTCTTGGTGGTCAGTAGGTCGTTGGTGACTTTGGTTAGGGCTGTTTTGGTGGAGTGGTGAGGTCGGAAACCGGATTGAAGGCAGTCAAAGAGGGAGCAGATGGAGAGGTGAGAAGGACAGTTCAGAGTGGAAGTGTTGTTCAAGCAGTTTTGATGTGAAGGGGAGAAGAGATATGGGGCGATAGAGACAGATGATGGGTCAAGGGAGGGTTTTTTAAGGATGGGTGTGATCAAGTCATGTTTGAAGGATGAGGGAAATATGGCTGTGGTGAGTGATAAGTTGAAAGATAAGTTAAAGCAGGGATGAGGACTGTGGTGAGGTTTGGGATGAGGTGGGAGGGGAGTGGATCGTGGGCACAGGTGGTGAGGTGTGATCGTAACAGACGGAAGGAAGAGTTTTTACTAATCTGAATGCTTTTATAATCCATTGCAGTGCAGTATATCTGTCAGACCTGCACTGACAGAAGAGTCTCATAGTATAAAAATAATAATTCTGTTTTTTTTCACCTTCGGGGGCACCTGTATTATAATTTTTATTGAATAAAGGACATAAACCGCATTGGTGGCACCGGAATTATTCTTTTTATACTAATCTTGGATGGTTGCCTCCCATCTATCCGGAAGCCTGGGAGTCTGGAGGTATTGGGCAGTGGAGCAGAACTTCATTATACTTCAGAAGAGTCTCATACCATGCTTTTGACATGGTGTGTGAGCCATTACATAGCTGGGTAACCCAGGGGTCATAATGATAATGACCCCAGGTTAATATGGCAGCGATCGGGTCCCTGTGATCATGTCACAGGGGTCCTGATCGCTTAGGAGAGGTGTGCTCTTCTGTGAGTGGCGGGTCTTGGCTGTCACATCAGCCGGAGACCTAGCGGCAATCATGAGGACACAGCCGCTATCCTGTAAAATCGTCATGGCGTAATGGGTACGTTCTTGGTTGGGAAAGAACCGACTTTTAGGCTGTATCCAGCACATACAATGTTGTCAAGAGGTCAAGTGTTATGATCAAGGTCTTTTGGTTCAATCACACATGTATGTATAGTTGAAAAGGAATCTGTCAGCAGGGTTTTGCTATGTAATTTGAAGACCGCATGCTGTAAGGGTTAACTAAGAAAATTCAGTGAAGCCTCTTATCAGTGTTCGTGGTGTTTACTTGTAATGATTGTTTTGTCACCAGGAATTTATAATTGCTGGACTATATTGATGGCAGTTTGTTATGCCCCCTTTTGTGTCTTCACCTCCCTGTCAATGTACATTGTCTATACAGAGACATGGTGTTGGCTGGCAGTGGCAGCTCTGTGCTTGCTGCATCGCTAAATTTAAAAACTCTTGTTTGTGAACCGATGCACACAGTAAGGCTGCCTTCACATTAGCGTTTGTGTCTGCATGCTGATGGCATGCAGACACAAACGCTGTCAGAAGCAGGGACACTTTGATGTGTCCGCAGCGGATAATGTCTGCCTGCGGACACATCACTATGGAGCCCGGCAGCCAATCGGCGCTGTCCGGGGGCGGGCCGGAGGCGGAGATCAGCGCCGGAGATCCCCGCCCCCCGGCCGCCGGTAAGCTCCGGGACTGTTGGCGGGAGAGAACAGCTGATCTGAGAGCTGTTTGAATCTTCCCGCGCCGACACTGTGAGGAGATGTCGGCGCGGGAAGATTCAAACAGCTTTCAGATCAGCTGTTCTCCCCCCGACATCGCTATGAGATTACAGGCGGCGGGGAGAAGGAGGACAGCAGAGGGTCAGCTGATCTCCCGGTGGCCGTCGGTGAGCTCCTGTGACATCACCGGCGGCCACCGGGAGATTTTTCAATGGGTCCGCAGCGTTCTCCTGCTGTGTCATGCAGAGGACACTGCGGACCCATTGAAGACAATGCTTTTTTTGTACGCTTGGGGACGCTTGCTGATTGTCCAAGCTCCCCAAACGCACAAAAAAAAACCAACATGCTGCGTCCCGGGTGCGGATGCTGGACACCGGAAGCAGCAGATATCGTCCGCATCCGCACCCGAACGCAGCAAACGCAGGCACCATGCGTTCCTATGTTAAACATAGGAACGCAGTGCGCATGCGTTTAACTGCGTATGGGAACGCAGCAAAACGCTGCCTTCCCATACGCAAATGTGAAGCCAGCCTTAGGCTGAAGTGATACATCATTGGTTTCTCTTAGCATACTAATGCTGCTCTCAGATGAGGTTGCAAAAACTAAATGGCAGATTACTTTGTTTCTGAAATGAATACTTATGCAGGTGATATAAATGCCATGAATCACTGCTTTAATTTTTTAACCTATACAAGAAAAATTAAAAATTGGTATCGATATGCTTTCTATTGGTAAGCTTTCCATTTATTTCAGCATTGCTTGGTCTCTTCACCACCTCCAGTATTTTCCCACAACAGCCAGTACCTATGATATGGGCAAAAATTGGCATGTGTGTCCTTAGCTCTCCTACCAGTGAAATGTTTATGCCCTGTCATTTCAAGTTGTGGAAATCTGAGCCTAGCGTTAAAACTGAAATAGGTGTCCTGCAAGTTATTGAGCACGTGCCCATGATTCCATTAAAGGGAACCTGTCAAATACTTTATGCCCCAAACCTATCACTACCTGTCCCTGCTGCTTCCTGCTACCTCCCTAACCATCCATGTCTGACCTTAATATGAAGTATAAATGTGGAAAAAAAGTGATAACTTTCTTTTTTTCCCTGATCTCTGTGTGTTGCTAGACGTGTGAGCGGTCTCTCTGGTGGGTCCATTCTCCCCCACCTCAATCAGTGGTATCACACCCCCGGTGGGTGTGATAATTCATTTAGAAGCGTGTCCATGGAGTTTAAAAATCAGTGGGTGGTTCCTTCCGGGTATGATGCTGCGGTCGCGTAATTTCCGGTCTGGTGCATTGTGGAGGATTATCGGGTGTACAGGCTGGCTTTGGAATGTGCATGCTCTGGAGCTGGCCAGCATAACCAATACACCCTCACACAGCACAGGATCGGAAATGACGTAT
The DNA here is from genome assembly GCA_033576535.1 of Allobates femoralis. Lineage (NCBI taxonomy): Eukaryota > Metazoa > Chordata > Amphibia > Anura > Aromobatidae > Allobates > Allobates femoralis. The sequence goes on from JARQOC010000002.1 coordinate 176,928,391, forward strand.
AACTGCATCATACCCGAAAGGAACCACCCACCGAATTTGAAACTCTGGACCATGATTCTGAATGAATTATCGTGCCCTGGTGGACATACATGTTCCCGAGTGATGCAACGGAGTGAGGTGAGAGACGACCCGTCTGTCGCTCGCACGTCTAGGAATGCCCACAGAATGGGGGAAAATGTAAGTTATCACTTGCTTTTTTTCCCCTACATTTATACTTCACATTTAGGTCACACAGGGGATCGTTAGGGAATGTAGAAGGAAGCTTCAGGGACAGGTAGAGATAGGTTTGGGGGCATAACAGGTTCCCTTTAAGCAGGATCTACATAGTTTTTGCCCCTACATTCAGTGGGTCATTGGGGCTTGTGTCTGAACCCCTGCAATTCAGTGCGTATTTACTTATGGAGCCAATAACTATGATACAGATGCAGTTAGTGTGCTCTGTTTTGCTTAATTTTTTTACTGTATAAATCTTTTGGACGTGGCAGCAAGATGCCGTTAACTACTGTTTTTTTTTTTGTTTGATTATCAAATGCACTTTTGTTCCCCCAAAATTTGGGTGAAAGTGGGGTGTGTGTTTTATAATCAGAATACATGTTGTGCTGCAAGTGGGGCTCTGAAGCAGTGTCCAGGGGCTGGAAGATGATGCTGCAGAGGCAGCCTGTAGTCACGTGGGCCCGACCATTATACTAATTTAATTCATATGCACTGCATCCCCCTGTCCATCACCTCTGTGCTGCTTTCGTGCGCACACAAAAAAAATAAACTATATAACTTACCCTTCGTAGCTCCCAGCTCAGTGTCTTCCTGTGTGTCGGCATCCGATCATGTGACCGAAACGGCACAGTGATGTCATCGGTGTGTGCCCCTGTTCACATAATCCGATGCCCGGACACAGGAAGACAGGGCTGAAATGGGAGCAGGGAGTGTAAGTTATATCGTTTATTTTTTTTGTGTGTGTGCGACAGCAGGTGGAGGATTTACCGTGATGGAGGGGCCATATCCAGGATAAGGAGGCTAAGGGGGCTATGTACCAGGACAAGCAGGGCATATCCAGAATGGGACCGCATATCCAGGACAACAGAGCCGTATCCAGAATTGGGGAAACATATCCAGGATATGGGGGCTAAGAGGGCCATGCACAAGAACAAGGAGCGATCCATGTGTCGGGACAAGGATGGGGCATGTACCAAGACAGGGGGCATATCCAGAATGGGGAGGCTATGGCACTGGCATTATGAGACAGACCCGATTTAACATTCAAAATCATTTTTTCTCTCTCTTCCGTCACCAAATTTGGGGTGCGTCTTATAATCCGGTACAAATTATAAAGCGAAAAATACAGTAAGTCTTGCCTGCTTCAACTAGGCAAACGTGACTAAAAGTTATGTATGAAAGAGCACATTTATTTTTTTAACTACGTTATACTGCAGGGTGGGGAACCTTTTTCTGCTGGGAGCCATTTGGAAATTTCTTCCAACCTTTGGGTCCCACACAAAATTATCAACCTGAAAATGACCCGTTATATTTGGTTAAACAATGAATTTGCCCTACTGCGGTGGCTGAAACTGCTTCTCTTTGGCATGGCTGTGATATTAGATATTGATCATGTTGCTTTTCAACTGCTTTTCTAGGTTTGATAGGGCCACAGGCATCACAGGAGAGGCTGGGGACATATTCGTCACTGGGGAGGCTGAAGCTGGGGCATGGAGATCTCTGGGGAGCTGGATTTAAAGGGTAGGCAGTCGGTAATACGCGTCTGGCACTGCGGTCCCCAGGAATCTGCCCAGGGGCCGCAGAAAAGGACCTCAAAGGCCGCGTGCGGCTGTGGGGCCTGAGGTTCCCCACCCCTGGTATACTGTATAACTTTTTTTTTTTTTTTTTTAGTTTTTGCATTCTCCAGTCCTTATAAAAGGCTTAAACATGTAATCGATATACTGGATACTACAATTGTACCAAGATGGCTGCCATGGTAACCCATCATCTCCCTGTGTTTGGATGTTCAATCTTAATTCTGCTGTCAGTGATTGACATCTGCATGTGACTGGTTAACAGAAGGCCCACTCTCTGCTCTTACATGCAGATACTGTCTATTTAACACCTTTAGCATTTGCTCCTGAGCTCGATCCTTTTAACGCTTGTTTATCTTCTGATGAAAATACCAGTCACCGATCATTAATAGGTTCAAGAAATACTCTAGTCATTTTGTATTTCTATCTTTGCGCCTCCCACCTAATTGTCTCACACTCTTAAAACTTTGTATGTGTTGCATAGTTTACAACTGGTCAGCTTCATCTTTTTTCATCAGACTCCTTCTAGAATGTTTGTGTTTTTTTTTTTTTTTTTTTTTTTTTTTTTTTTTTTTTTCCTGCTACTTCCTCTGTTGGTGCTTTGTTTGAAAATCCCAATGCATACTGGGATAATTAAACAAAGCATCATCAGGGGCAAAGGCTGAGGTCACTGCTCCAGCCTGTCCCTGAAGTAAAACATCTTCAGTGACACTTGTTTCAGGGGCAGGGATAATTCCATGTGCGATGTTCACAATGACCGCACGCTCTGTTGTCTGCTCCGATCAGCATTAACAAGGAGTAAACAGATCAGAGCCCACAGTCAGTGTACATTGGTAGAATATCAGGCATGCAGAGACCACTGCCAACCCCACAAGTGACATCACTAGTCTCTGCATGCCAGGTTTTCTGACAGTTCGCTCTTCTCTGTTGCTGTCTTGATACTGCTGATCTGAGCCAACAGCGCACTGTCATTGTGCACAGCACGTAGGTACTAGCCCTGCTCCTGAAGTGAGCACGGTGACAGTCTTCTGACGCTTCGTTTGAGTATTCCAGCATGCACCAGGATTTTCAAACAGTGTCAGTCAGTATATTAGAGATTAGTTTAGATTATGAAACTTCCTTTGGTTTTCAGTCGACTCCTTGAAAATTTCCTCTATGCGCTCTCAATCCTATGATGCATTAGTGCAGCATGGATTGCTAGAGAAAGTATGTGTTGTAACTGTGTACCAGGAGCTGTCATATTATCTGCAGTATCTGTGAAAGGAGTTTGTGTTCCCCCATGTGGAGAACCTTTGTGGTATAGTCCATGATATTTAATCACACTATGGATTATTGTGATACCTTGAAAGAGCAAAAACGCATCTAAGTCTTGGGCGTTTAGCATGAAATCTCATGGGCCTGTTGAAAGGAAAAAACATGAATTTTCAGATAGAACCAAACAAGATAATACAAGATGTATTTTTTTCATATTTGGACACTAGTTTGAGTGTATATATAAAAAATATTGCTGGAGTGCTTTACACAGTGTCAATAAGACTGATATATATTATATTTCAACCTAAAATAAATTTGTTGTTTTTCAGAATGCTGCCTTTCTTTATGGCCTTGGATTGGTCTACTTCCATTACAATGCATTTCACTGGTAGGTATTTTACCTTCAATGCTTTATTGTTGATAAATCTCTAGATGCCGTGCTACATATTCAGATACAGCCAAGAATTTTTGCTGATACCTCTGTAAACTGCACTATTTCCCAACTCCAGTCCTCAGGAGCCACCATCGGTGCAGGTTTTCAGGATTTCCCTAGTATTGTACATCTGTTGCAAACATCACCTGTACATGTGATTGATTACATTATCACGTGTACAATACTAAAATCCTGAAAACATGCCATGATGGTGGCTCCTGTGGACTGGAGTTGGGGAACATTGCAGTATAAAGGGACTTTCCAGCCCAAACAAGGCAGAGTTCTGGTGCCTTTTCTGCCACAGTCCAGTAGTGTGTTTTACCAAATCTGATACACATCTACACTGTCCTTTATTAGGACCAACACAGGTTTTACCAATTTGGGTGGGTCCAGTCAGAGGGAGGCATTTCTCAGGCTTTTCCAAACACACTCCACAAGGCTGCCGTGACCTATTTGGAAAAAAAACAATGCTACTTTACGCTTCCTAGCAAAATGAGATAAATATGAAGGTGCTGGTTGCAGTTGGGGCATTACAGCGGTAAACAAATACTATAGTTTGAGTGTGATAAACTATGTAAAACTACTAATAAACTCAATATTACATCAATTACAAGCATTTTTTGCTATGTAGACTATATTGTAAATTTGATTTTCTTGGTATATATTTTGAACAGAAACATACCTGCAAATTTAAAGGGCAGGTAGAATCCACCTCTTAAAAGCTCACTAGAAACAGCCAATAACCAACATAAGTTCACATGCACTGGCAGAATGCCACAGGCCCGCCATGATAGAGGTGACGGCAAACCAGGTGCAAAATACAGATGTCACAACCACTCTATTTACCATATATTAGAGGGGGTGGTTGCTGGTATTAGACATGCTCACGAATGAGGCTTCCATAGGGTCCTAGTCACACAGATACATGTAATGCACAGTGTCTGGCTTTTAGCCTATTGGCCACACCTATACTATTAGACGGGATTCCCAGCATTATATGACTGCACCCCTTATGAGACACCACATTGGGCCTGGCTGCATTCTGCGTAAAAATGTGCAATGAAAAATTATATAAAATCAAAATAATGTGATGTATTTGTTGATATTTTGGCCAAAATACGTAAGCTCGTAAGCAAACGTCAAGGGTTCCTATGCTTACAAGTCCCTACACTACAATCAAAAGCAAGTTCACCGAAAAGGACATAATAAATTCATAAAAACTCACCAGAAATAGCCATTAACCATCACAAGTGGAAATACACTGGCAGAATGCAGCATGCCCTCAAGAATCCAGCTCTAATTAAAAGCCATCTGGAAAATAAATATATATATAAGGCTGCTGTCACATCAGCGGTAAATGTAATAAGCGGCAGATGACGCCAGAACTGCCGCATAACGGCCGACTTGAGGCACCGATCCGGCAAGCCCCATTCACTCCAAGTCTGGTTTCGCCTGATCCAGCACTTGCGGCTGAGCAAAAAAAAAAAACACGCTAATAGCAGCGTTTTTTTTTGCGGTGACGCAAGTGCCAGATCCGGCAAAACCGCACTTGCCCCACCTGACCGAAAGCCCCATAGAAAATAAATGGGGCTTTCCTGATCGGTGCCGCAAGTAAGCTGTTGGGCAGCAGATCCAGCAGGTGCCACAACATCTGCTGGATCTCCCGCGAATTATTTACCACTGATGTGAAAAGTCCCTAACATATCAAGCTTTGTATGTATGTCCACTAAAGGAATCTGCACCGTCACATCTACAATCACAAAATTTCACATAGCCACCTTATTTGACTCAAGGAACATCAGGCTATGTTTTGAGGGGAAATTCTAATCCTGCGCTTTACAATCAGTTGCCAAAAAAAGACCTATTTACTGTTTGTATGTGTGAGGTAATAGATACTGCATTGGCTATTTTGACAGTTGGCTTTGATATTTATCAGGTGGCCTATAGCAGCGCATCACAGCTCAACTTCTGATTGGTTGCTTTAGGCAATGAAGCACATTCATAGTACAATACAGCTTATGCATGTATGTGAAACATTCAAGGAAGCTTGCTAAAGGAATGGACTTGTGAAAAATGCTACACACTGGGACTAGACTCTCAGTGAAGCAGCAGGCACACAAATACCAAAGCGATTAAGACATGTCTTTGCTATTCTTCTAACTACCTGTAACATTTCAAAGCTCTCTGAGAGTTGGACTTATTATTACTTTAATAAACTGATCTCGGTGAAGACCAGGGGTGGATTAAGAGTAGCCAGGCGTCTGGCCTGTTTAGAAGACGAGGGTCCCCCTACCCCAAGTAGTATGTGATGTGTCACATGATCATCTATTGAAAGATCATGTGGTAGGTCACGGGATTAGCACACAGGAACAGATCCATAGAGGCAAAGAAGAAGAAAATTAGTGCTTGTAGCCACCTAGCTTCCAGTATAACAACATGAGGATGACACACTGCCCCCAGTGTACAGCAGTGGCCGCACACACGCCCCCAGTGTACAGCAGGTGGCCGCACACACCGCCCCCAGTGTACAGCAGGTGGCCGCACACACCGCCCCCAGTGTACAGCAGGTGGCCGCACACACCGCCCCCAGTGTACAGCAGGTGGCCGTACACACCGCCCCCAGTGTACAGCAGGTGGCCGCACACACCGCCCCCAGTGTACAGCAGGTGGCCGCACACACCGCCACCCCAGTGTACAGCAGGTGGCCGCACACACCGTCCCCAGTGTACAGCAGGTGGCCGCACACACCGCCCCCAGTGTACAGCAGGTGGCCGCACACACCGCCCCCAGTGTACAGCAGGTGGCCGCACACACCGCCCCCAGTGTACAGCAGGTGGCCGCACACACCGTCCCCAGTGTACAGCAGGTGGCCGCACACGCAGCCCCAGCGTACAGCAGGTGGCCGCAGCCCCCAGCGTACAGCAGGTGGCCGCAGCACGCAGCCCCCAGTATACAGCAGGAGGCTTATTTACTTTGTGACTTTTATGTGCAAAATAATATTTCATTAACGAATTCAATGTTGGTATAGCTATGGTTAGCACTGTTGCTTATGGGTTCAAATCTCACTACAAACAACATCTGCAAGGAGCTTGTATACTCTCCACGTGGGTTTCCTTCATGTTCTCCAGTTTTCTCACACCCTGCAAGACACTGATATGGACCATAGATTATGAACCCCAATGGGGGACAGTGTTTCTGATGTGCATAAAGCGCTGTGCAAATAATGTCACCGCATAAGTGAATAAGTATTTTATGTGTGTGTGTATGTATATATAATATAAATTAGAGCAGGATCCTACAAACCTTAGCTGAATTTACAAGGGTAGTCAAATCCTCCACCCTTTCCTGTCTTCTGCTGATGATGCCCAACTTGTTGCAATATTCTGTAATGATTTATTTGCTAATTTTGACTAAATCCTAATTTCGTAGCAATTTTTAGCCTTCCAGAAAAGTTACCGTATATACTCGTGTATAAGCAGAGTTTTTCAGCCCAAAAAATGGGCTGAAAAGTCCCCCTCTCGGCTTATACACGAGTCACTCGGTATGCTGTGGGGGATGCACCGGTGGCTGGAGGAGGCAGGAGGGGGCCGCGGTGACCGCAGGCGGTCACGTGGGGCCGCCTCATTAGTGCAATGAATATGCACGGCATCCCCCCGTCCATCAGCGGCGGGGGATGCCGTGCATATTGCACTACACAGGCCCCCACCAGTAACACACAGCCCCCCTCCTTAGTATGTCCCCCCCCAGGCTGCGGCACCTGTTAAAATAACAAACTTTAATACATCACCTTCTGGCGCAGCTCCTCCCGCTCCTCCGGTCCGGCTTCTTCTTCTCGCTTCCGGTGTCATGTGACCGGGCGCAGGAGATGACGTCATTTCCTGCGCGCGGTCACAGAAGCCGGCACAAGAAGAAGAAGCCGGGACCGGAGGAGCTGCGCCGAAAGGTGATATATTAAAGTTTGTTATTTTAACAGGTGCCGCAGCCTGGGGGGGACATACTAAGGAGGGGGGGGGGCTGTGTGTTACTGGTGGGGGTCAATATACCACCACTGGGGGGCCTGTATACTACCACTGGGGCTGTATATACCTCTGGGGCTACTGTATACTACCACTGGGGCTGTATATACCTCTGGGGCTACTGTATACTACCACTGGGGCTGTATATACCTCTGGGGTTGCTGGATACTACCACTGGGGCTGTATATACCTCTGGGGCTGCTGTATACTACCACTGGGGCTGTATATACCTCTGGGGCTGCTGTATACTACCACTGGGGCTGCTGTATACTACCACTGGGGCTGCTGTATACTACCACTGGGGCTGCTGTATACTACCACTGGGGCTGTATATACCTCTGGGGCTGCTGGATACTACCTCTGGGGCTGCTGGATACTACCTCTGGGGCTGCTGGATACTACCTCTGGGGCTGCTGTATACTACCTCTGGGGCTGCTGTATACTACCTCTGGGGCTGCTGTATACTACCTCTGGGGCTGCTGTATACTACCACTGGGGCTGCTGTATACTACCACTGGGGCTGCTGTATATACCACTGGGGCTGCTGTATACTACCTCTGGGGCTGCTGTATACTACCTCTGGGGCTGCTGTATACTACCTCTGGGGCTGCTGTATACTACCTCTGGGGCTGCTGTATACTACCTCTGGGGCTGCTGTATACTACCTCTGGGGCTGCTGTATACTACCTCTGGGGCTGCTGTATACTACCTCTGGGGATGCTGTATACTACCACTGGGGCTGCTGTATACTAACTACTGGAGCTGCTGCTGTATATACCACTGGGGCTGCTGCTGTATACTACCACTGGGGCTGCTGTATATACCTCTGGGGCTGCTGTATACCACACTGCTGGGGGCTGTATACCTGTGCTGGGGTCCACCCTCGGCTTATACACGAGTCAATAGGTTTTCCCAGGTTTTGGGGGTAGAGTATATACGGTATTTGAAGTTGAAATCACATTATTGAATAGAAAATTTAATATTCCTAAAAGCTATTATTGGGCATCAGCAGAGACTTGTAATGACCTTATCAGTTATACATTTAAAAATATCAGCTACTCTGTATTTGTTTTGTTTTTTTTACATCTGGCTAACACAATTAAGGAAACGCATATTTTTTGCACTTTTTAAGTAATTTTCTTACACATTTCTTAATATTTTGTTTTATTAGGGCAATTAGAGCATTTCAGGAAGTGCTTTATGTCGATCCCGGCTTTTGTCGCGCCAAGGAAATCCATTTACGACTTGGACTTATGTTCAAAGTGAATACGGACTATGAGTCAAGTTTAAAGGTAATCGTGCACTTTTTTGAACTGCACATGTAAATATTTGAAGTTCTTTATGCTTTATTGATCAATATTACCAAATCTGCACTGTGAAGTTCCCGTCACACATAATGAGATCGTTAGCGGGATCGTTTTAACGTCAGTTTTTGTGCCGTAGCAGTGATCTCGCTCAGTGTGACACTAAGCAGCAATCAGGCCCCTGCTGTGAGATCGCTGATCGTTACAAAGTGCTCTGGGTCATTTTTAGGTCACTGGTCTCCCGCTGGTCAGCACGCATCGCTGCGTGTGACAGCGAGAGACCAACGATCATCGATCTCATAGGCTGGTAACCATGGTAAACACCGGGTATCTAGGCAGCGCGTGCTGCCTAGATACTCGCTGTTTATTTTATAGTTACCAGCGATGTGGAGGTGGCTCCCTGGTTGCTGGGGAGATCTGCTTGTTTGACAGCTTCCCAGCGACCAGGTAACGACGCACCATCGATTTTTACAGGATCGTTATCGTTGTCTGGATCGCTGGTGCATCGTTGTGTGTGACGGGAGCCTGAGACTGATCGCTGAGAGCATTTGATAGATGCTCATAGATTTCAGGGAGTCTCACCAGGTTTTTTTGTTAGTTCATCTGAGAGCAGTATAATGTCCCTTTTTAAGGTCCCGTCACACATAACGACGCACTAATGTTCCCAATAACGATACGACCTGGCTGTGATCGCTGGTGCGTCGTTTTGGGATCGCTGGTAAGATGTCAAACAGGCATTTCACCAACGACTTCAGTAACGATCCAGAATGATACGGAGGTCGTTGGGAATTGTCATTCCATAGCGTAGTATTAAGATCGTTAGTGGTTGTCCTTTTCAAACACAGCGATGCAGCGTTCCCAGCGGGAGCGCAACGATCTAAAAATGACCTATAGCAGTATGTAACGATGAACGATCTCACAGCAGGGGCCAGATCGTTGCTAAGTGTCAAACATAACGACATTGTTAGTGAGATCGCTGTTGCATCACAAAATCTGTGACGTTACAACGATCTCGTTATGTGTGACAGGGGCTTTAGCCTGAGTGTTGTAGTTTCAATACTATCAATGTTTTGTAAGCAGGAGATTATCACTCAAGGGCTAGGTGGTCACTTGTGCAGCAGTCGGGCTAATCTGTGTAATCCTGCCCCCACCACAAATTAGCTTTTTGCTCAGTGTATACAGGAAGCTTGCAATCGGTGGTGTAAGCGGGCATATACACAGCTCAGCATTCATAGCACTGCTGCATCTACAGCAGTCAAGTCAGTGATGCATCCCTGGAATCCGGCATTGTTGTCCTACATTTTGCTGCTGTCCAATTACATAGCAAAATCTGCCTGTAAGATTCTCTTACTTGTTTTCTGGGGATTTATTTTCTTCTATGGTTGTGTGTTTAAAAGGGGCTATCAGTAAAGTTTCTTTACAAATTCTCAGAATACTGATTAGTATAAGAGCACATTCTGCATTGGAAGCCCAAGGGGACCACAGTCGGGCTCGTTCTTGTGTGCCTCGGCTGGCATATAACTATCTGATTTTTCTGCAGCAAATCTAGAATGTTTCCTTTCAACTTCTAAGGAAATCTTAATTTGTTTTGTATCATGGCTGCAATGTTGTGCTGTTGCTTTATGGTTGGAAGTGGCCAAGGTCGCTGATAAGCTTACAGATATTCCTTGTGATTGTGTTAATAAGCATGGAGAAAATAAATACCATAATACTTAATTAGGTGCTATTACTTGTAAATATAGAGTACCAAAAATGATTTCGGTGTATAACTAAAAAAAATCCCTTTTAAAACAATCTTTCATCAAAAATGTTAGTCCTCACAATTTATACATACTGAGCCGTATAAATATACCACGTAATATCACGGACCTAGATGACCCTTGTTCTGACACCTAGTGTGGTACCCCTATCTACCAACTGAGTTTAGATATCCTAAAGATTCTTGGTGTCCCCATCTACGTCGGCTTTTACTCTTACCTTCACTATCCCTAGGGACGAGGTACAAATAATAATGAAGGCCAGAACTAGCTATGGTAGATGAGAAAAAGCCTACGGCTTACTGTAAACAATATTGACATCTAATGTAACGTCAAACATAAGTATGCCTACTTAACCATCAGCTGGGATAGACCAAAATGTATTCACCCCAAAAAATGCCGATATAATGGCTTCATCAGATATACGGTAATCCAATAATCCAACACATCAGAGTAATATCTTAGTACTTCATTCAATGTGTTTGGTGGTGTCTGCAGCACATCACGTCAGTCAGCTTGAGTGAGCTCAGTGAATTGTGCATCAGCACTGCAGACAATAATAGACACCTGGACCTGCATCGGTGACTGCTGTACTGGAACTAGGGGGGTGAGTAAAGCCCCCCGTCACACACAGCAATATCGCTGATACGTCACAGCTTTTGTGACGTAACAGCGACCTCGTCAGCTATCTCGCTACGTTTGACACTTAGCAGCGATCAGGCCCCTGCTGTGAGGTCGCTGATCGTTACAAACTGTTCTGGACCATTTTTGGGTCGTTGCGCTCGTGCTGGGCAGCATGCATCACTCTGTTTGACAGGGACAACCACCAGCAATCTCAATACTACGCCCGAGAGTGACACAATCCCAACGACCTCCGTATCATTCCGATCGTTGCTGCGTCGCTGGTGAGATGTGACTGTTTGACATCTTACCAGCGACCACGTAGTGACACTCCAGCGATCCCGGCCAGGAGGGATCGCTGTAGCGTCGCTACGTGTGACTGTACCCTAAGGGATACACAGTTTCTGTGAACAGCACCCATGTTTTTGTAATCCTGGACAATGCATTTATTGTGTAACTGTAGTTTCAAGTGAATTTTTAAATGTTCTTTTTGTCTCTAAATGGCCATGTTATGATTTGTGTTCTAATTTTTAGCAGTGACAGTCCTGCCCCTGAAATCAGCATCACTGTAACTTTGTTTCAGGGAGTGGCAGAGGCTGTGGAAGAGGCCGCAGCCTCTGCCCCCTTATCTGATGATGATCTGTGTGAGTATCCCAGCATGCAGTAGGGCACTTACAGGAATCATTATCGCAGCAGGAAATAAGAAATAAAAGCAGTAGATGTTTGTGTAGAGAGGGAACGGTAGGGAATTTATATTACAAGATAGCTTATATTCTAAGAATAATTTAGATAGGTAGTTAAGAGACAAATTCTTGTCCTTAAACTAACCTTGTATAATATATTATAGTATAATGTTTCTCATTCACTTGTACTGTTTTTTTTTTTTGTTTTTTTTTATTATATAAAGTGTATGCTTTTTTAACCCCTTCTTGACCTATGACGTTATAAAGACGTCATGAAAGTCTGTGCGTTCCCGACCTATGACGTCTCTATAACGTCATGGGTTGTTTGCACTCCTGCAGCTCCGGTGACCGTGCCAGTGACAAGTCACCGGAGCTGCAGGATCGCAAGGACCCATACTTTAGCCCAGGGGGTAGCTTAGCCCCCCCCTCCCCACGTGGCTCAACTCGCTCTGATTAGCAGTCTCAATTTCAACTGCCAATCAGAGCGAGTAACCCCCTTCAGATCTCATTGGAGCTCTCCTAGTTCCCTCCCCCACCTGGCGGTAACAGTCATCCGCCGGCAGTAAATGACTGTTACCGCCGGCAAGCTGCACCCGCCGGCCATCTCTGGTGTGAGCCCCTCCTCCTCTCCTGGGCTCCTCCTCCTGTATGGGTGGATGGATGGGTGAGTAGGTGCATGCATGGATGGATGGGTGCATGCATCGGTGCATGGGTGGATGTGTGGATGCGTGCATACATGTGTGCATGAATGGATGTTGCATGCATGGATGCGTGCATGAGTGTGGATGTGTGCATGGATAGATGTTTCTGTGCGTTGGGTGCATGTGTGCATGGGTGGATGGGTGCATGTGTGGATGATGAATGCATGGATGGATGGATAGATGCATGGATGGGTGCAACAAGGGATCAAGTGTCCTCTTGTTGTAGTCTCTGGGATCATAGTCATGGTGGATTGTATGACAATCATTGCCATACAGTGCACCATAACTCTGACCCCAGGGACTGTAGGTAGAGGACACTTGATCCCTAGCTGCAGTCTCTGGATTGAGCAGAGGCGTTCGAGTGTCGTGGGACCTTCGTCGTGGACTACGTCGGAGGCGATCGAGCGTCGTGGGACCTTCATTGTGGACTACGTCGGATCTTTATAATAAAGATGGAGTTTGAATTTTTTTTTTTCCAAATAAAAAGATTTTTCTCTGTGTGGTGTATTTACTAGAGATTCCTAATGGCCGGGTCTAACATTGGCTCGACATTATGAATCTCGGGCTTAGTGCCAGCTGCCAATAAAAAGCTGGCATTAACCCCTTTATTACCCAGTTTGCCAGTAGCCACCTGGGCAACTGGAAGAGCCTGCGTACAGTGCCAGAAAATGGCGCTTCAATGAATGCGCAATTTTCTGGGGTGGCTGCGGGCTGCAATTCGCAGCATGGGGGGCCCAAAAAGCTTGGGCCTCTCCATGCTGAGGATTCCAGCTGCCTAGTTGTACCTGGCCGGGCCAAAAATATGGCAGAGCCCCACGTCATTTTTTTTCTTTCTAGAATTCGTTCTAGAAATAATTAAAAAAAAAAATTGGGCTTTGCTGTATTTTTGGTCGCCAGCCAGGTACAATGAGGCAGCTGAGGGGCTGGAAACCTCAGTGTGGAGAGACCCAAGTGTGGGCCCCCACACTGCAAATTGCAACCCACAGCCACCCCAGAAAATAGCGCATTCATTAGAGGCGCTATTTTCTGGTGCATCCTAAAATTTGTTGGGCAATTTCTCCTGAGTACACTGATGCCTCATATGTGGTCATAAACCACTGTTTAAGCACACAGCAGGGCTAAGAAGTGAAGGAGTGTAATTTCACTTTTTGAATGGAAAATTAGCTCCAAAAGTCAAATTGCGCTCCTTCCCTTCTGAGCCCTGCCGTGCACCCAAACAGTGGTTTATGACCACATATGGGGTATCGGTGTACTCAGGAGAAATTGCCCAACAAATTGTAGGATCCATTTTATCCTGTTGCCCATGTGAAAATGAAAGAATTGAGGCTAAAAGAACGTTTTTGTTAGAAAAATTAAAATGTCCATTTTTTCCTTCCACGTTGCTTTAGTTCCTGTGAAGCACCTGAAGGGTTAATAATCTTCTTGAATGTAGTGTTGAGTAGCTTGAGGGGTGCAGTTTTTGAAATGGTGTCAGTTTTGGGTGTTTTCTGTCATGTACACCCCTCAAAGGGACTTCAAATGTGATGTGGTCACTAAAAAAATGGTTTTGTAAATATTGCTGGAAAAATGAAAAATTGCTGATGAACTTTGAACCCTTAGAACTACCCACCCCCAAATTTTTTTTTCCAAAATTGAACTGATGTAAAGTAGACATGTGGGAAATGTTTTTTTATTTTGTGTCACATAACTCTGGTTTAGCAGAATAAAAATTCAAAATTTGAAAATTGCGAAATTTTCAAAATGTTTGCCAAAACACAAAAATTATCGACCTAAATTTAATACTAGCATGAGGGCCAATATGTCACGAAAAAACAATCTTAGAATCGGTAGGATACGCTGAAGGGTCATTCCATGTCAAGTGAACCAAACATTTATATTTTTTTTTACCTGATGTCTTTAGATTTTTTTAAAAACATTTTTTCTATGTGAAGTAACAACTTTAGTTAATTACAAAAAAAAAAAAAAAAAGTTTTGCATTTTTTATTCATCAGTTATTTATTTATTTTTTTTTTTTTTACAGATTTTTAAAGTTTACAAAAAGTGCGAATTTTGGCCTGGTATGGCTTAACATTTTCTATCATATCTCGGGTTAGAAATGAGAGAAACAAAATAAACACCATTCTACTCAGAACTATACAGGCTTTCCCCAGATATGTCACAAGAGGATCTTTAATATTTTATCCATGCGAACGCAAACACAAAATTTTAAAATGCATTCTCGAAAAATCGGTTTAATTTAAAAATCTCCAAAAATGCCCATGTGCCTGCTATGCTCTTAGCCACATCATTACCGAAATTCAAGTTGGGATCGCGATGGGATCATATTTTAAAATATTTTACTATTATAGCGTCAATGGGTCATTCCATATCAAGTGACTTAAATATGAATATTTTTTTACCTGATGTCTTTAGTACAACTTTAGTTAATTACAAATTAAAAGTTTTGACGTTTTTTCAGTTAATTTTATATAGATTTTTAAAGTTTTAAAAAAGCGCGACTTTTGGCCTGGTATGGCTTTACATTTTTTATCATATCATATTTTTCATGCCTGCATTGATTGATGGATTTATATGAAACATCCAATCTTGTACTGACCTACCGTATATACTCGTGTATAAGCCGAGTTTTTCAGCCCAAAAATTGGGCTGAAAAGTCCCCCCCTCGGCTTATACACGAGTCAATATACAGGGTGAGTGGGGTGGGGGCTGTGTCGGGCTGGGGAGGCAGGAGGAGGCGGTGGGGATAATGTATATTGAGCGGTCCCGTCACGTGGGGCCGCTCATTACATATGCACTGCATCCCCCTGTCAATCAGCGCCAGGGGGAGCAGTGCATATCTGTTCATAATGCCCCCCAAACTGCTGGCACACGTCCCCCCCTGTTGTAAGGCCCCCCCTGCTGAATACTTACCATCCCTGGTCTTCAGCAGCACCTCCTCTGTGCTCCGGTCCTCCGTGGTCCCGTCCTCTGTGCTCCGTTCCCCGGCTGTATCATGTGACCAGCCGGGTCGCAGAAGCGATGACGTCATCGCTTCTGCGACGCGCGGGGACCCCGGATGCAGCGGTGGACGGCAGCACAGAGGACGGGACCAAGGTGGACCGGAGCACAGAGGAGGTGCTGCTGAAGACCAGGGATGGTAAGTAATCAGCAGGGGGGGCCTTACAACAGGGGGGGACATGTGCCAGCATTTGTGTGGGGCTGCAATACCACTGGGGCTGCAATACTACTGGGGCTGCTGAATATAGGGGCTGCTGTATATAGGGGCTGCAATACCACTGGGGTTGCTGTATATAGGGGCTGCAATACCACTGGGGCTGCAATACCACTGGGGCTGCTGTATATAGGGGCTGCTGTATACACCACTGGGGCTGCAATACCACTGGGGCTGCTGTATATAGGGGCTGCAATACCACTGGGGCTGCTGTATATAGGGGCTGCTGTATATAGGGGCTGCTGTATATAGGGCTGCTGTATATAGGCCGATCACCACTGGGGCTGCTGTATATAGGGGCTGCAATACCACTGGGGCTGCTGTATATAGGGGCTGCTGTATACACCACTGGGGCTGCTGTATATAGGGGCTGCAATACCACTGGGGCTGCTGTATATACTACTGGGGGCTGCTGTATATACCACTGTGGCTGCTGTATATACCACTGGGAGCTGCTGTATATACCACTGGGGCTGCTGTATATCATACTGCTGGGGCCTGTATACCACTGCTGGGGGCTGTATACCTGTGCTGGGGTCCACCCTCGGCTTATACGCGAGTCAATAGATTTTCCCAGGTTTTGGGGGCAAAAGTAGGGGGTCGGCTTATACACGGGTCGGCTTATACACGAGTATATACGGTAAGTTTTTTTTTTTTCTTGTTGTGTGTCCAATTTTTCTCCTTGCCTCATTGGAGGACACAAGACGATGGGTTATGCTATTCTGCCTCTAGGAGGCGACACTAAGCAATTAAAGAAGAAGCACAGTGGCTCCTCCCTGCAGTATATAACCCCCTGACTGACAGTCTAGCCAGTTTTTTTGCTTAGTGTCTTAGGAGGCAAGACACAGTTTGTTTTGTTGGTTTGTTATTTTATTCTATTTTTGTTGTTCTGCTCCCCAGACCCCTCAGTTGGAGTTTCTGGGTTGTAGCTGATGTTAATCGGACCGCTGCACCTTCCCTCCCCAGACCCCATAGTTGGACTCTGGGTTGTAGGAGGTATCCCCCTGGGCCAC